>JARHVA010000486.1:3840000-3925000 GCA_037957365.1 Torreya grandis | reverse complement strand
TGTGTGTGTGTGTGTGTGTGTGTGTGTGTGTGTGTGTGTGTAGTTTTTTTCCCCAATTATAATGTCAAGTGAATATCAATATAGACAAGTTAGATTAGGGAAGATATATCTAATAATGTAGTATTTTTGGTATGATAAATAGAGCTCACGGAGATTGATAATCTATAATTCAAGTATTGAGTAACACTATCAAAAACCTTTAGGTTAGTATATACACATTATATATAAGCATAATGTCAAGTGATTATTGGTACAAATAATTTAGATTGGGGTAAATGTATTTAATAATATAACACTACTAGTATGATAAAATAACTCTTGGGGATTGGAAATCCAACATTCAATCATCAAGTAACATTGTCAAAAAACTTTAGGTCAGTATATACACATTATATATATATATATAATTCTCTCCATTACAATGTCAAGTGATTATGATAAATAGAGCTCACGGAGATTAACAATCTATAATTCAAGTATTGAGTAAGTAACACTATCAAAAACCTTTAGTTTAGTATATACACATTATATATAAGCATAATGTCAAGTGATTATTGGTACAAATAAGTTATATTGGGGTAAATGTATTTAATAATATAACACTACTAGTATGATAAATATAACTCTTGGGGATTGGCAATCTAACATTCAATCATCAAGTAACATTGTCAAAAAACTTTAGGTCAGTATATACACATTATATATATATATATATATATATATATATATATATATATATATATATATATATATATATAATTCTCTCCATGACAATGTCAAGTGATTATTGATATAAATAAGTTAGATTCGGGTGGTTTACACAACATCATTTTTTAATAACTTCTACAAGGTGATGGTATTTGGAGTTTGTAATAGTATTAAGGCTCAAATCTTTGGTAATAAACCCATCACAAAGATATATTGTTTTTTACATAGTTTGAGAAGATTTTTTATTTTATTTTATTGTGTTATTGAATTAGTATAACATCACATAAAAGACACATATACTAATATGTTGAAAATTTTAACCTAAAATAGTTTAAGTGGTACGATGTTTCTAAATGTTTGGAATAATTTAGGAATTGGTAAGCAAAGGAAACTAAAGACACAATAATGCAAAATATAAATATTAGACTTATGCATATGAATTTGCCCAAATTACCTCAAAATGATTTCTAATAACAAAGTGGCCTACATATTTTTTTTTACTTACGTGCTTCTTAGATAACATTTCATACTATTTATTTTTTTGTCAATTATTTCAATTGAGTTAAATTAGTATAGAGTGGAAGAAAAAAATGACTCATAGTTATAGATATGCATCAAATTTATATTATACCTAGAGGATTAAGTAGAAATTGACAACTTTCTCAACTAGTAGATATAGGATGTAATTTAGGAAGTTGTAGTATAATATCCTCAAAACCATTGTTTCCCCTTAAGACAAGTCACTCTTAATTATTTAGTTCTAGTGGAACAAAAAGATCATTATCATGCAACATTATTGCTTCAAGATATAAAATAACATGTGTCACATGGAATGTTGTAGCAAAAGAATCCAAATCTAAACTAGAGTTTCATATAGTATGACATATTATTGGTGAGAAGAATACAGGCAATTCAATGACTTGATAATTCGTAGAAGTGCTTATAAATATCTGTGTAACAATTATGAAAGGATAAATAAAATTAATGCCCACACAATAACCCATGTATTAATTTATCGCATGTTGGTGGATTTATTACAGCTAAATGGCATCTAAAACAAGGAAACAACAATGAGCATTTTCTCTTACTTGTGCAATATCAAACCAATAGTATGTTTGAAATTATGGGCATGACATCTTTTTGATGCAAAGAAGAATTTATATTTTGATTATAATAATATAAACCCCAAATACCAAAGTGTTATACACTCATTATGACATTATCATATTTCCAAAAGAGGGCTTTATATATTTCAACATTTAAATCCACACTAGATGCAAATCTCCTTTAGCTTTGTATGTAGTTTAAGATTATAACTTTTCTAATAATTAATTTATATTTTAATAAATACTAATATACATAAGTTATCTTATTCAAATATAAAATCAACACATGATATAAAATTTTCTTTTGAAAATATACACATAATATAGTTCGGTAAAAATAAATTATGTAACATATAAAACTTATGTAGGATTTAAATGTTAAATGAGATAACCAAAGGATAAATTTGTTTTCATATCAAAAATATTCATTTCCCATCATATCCAAATCTTTTTAACCAATGATTTTTTTTTCTAGGTGACGTATTTTGACCAGAGTGTGAACTGATCTGGGACACAATTAGGGGCCTAAATCCCAATGTGATATCACAAGTATACCATATATTACTAGATTTATACTAACATTTCTAAATAGTGGCCACCACCAGCCTTGAGAATAACTAACAACATTAATGGCCCTGAGAATACAACCAATGCCCACAGTTGACCTTATATGCATTTCCAGAGATTTTAACCTGGACGGGGTTTGAAACAACCAAGCCACTTAACCAACTCACCCACATATCATTGGCAACCAACAAAAACTTATTAGACACACTCGTTGATGTGTACTCTTCATTTTTCATATTTTATTTTTATTTATAATAAAAAAGACTTACTATTATTTGTATTAATTTAGTATAGTGCTTTTTACTATTTTTAATTTATATTTATTGAATATTAATTTTAATTAAATGTATTTTTTATTGTTTATGGTTTTTTAGTAATTTGAATTATTTTCAATATAATAAGGATAAATATATTTTCAGAAATTTTTTATACAAAAATCAAATTAATTTTAATTGAAATAAACATTATATATAACTTAGTAATATAATTGTAATTAATTAATTAAAATATAAAAGTAACAAACCCAATTAGTACAATTGAAAAAATATATATTACAATTTCTTAGAAGTGATCCAACTAAATAAAGAGCCCACATGCCACACATAAACATCTCTAGGAATTGAGAAAAAGGTAGTAAAATGTCACTCCTAATATGAATTGCATCTATATATAATATTCAATTATAATTGTAACTGGAATATGATTTTTGTTCTATAATTAATGGAATAATAATATTTAATAGTGAATATTCATTATTTAAATTGAACTTGTTGATCGTGATGTATTTTGCATAAATACATATTACAAAATCATTTATAATAATTCAAATTATCAATGCAAAATACACATGAGGACACTATACACAAGTATAAATATACAAGTATAGGAGAATAAAGTTCTTAGAAAGGATATATAATGTCCGTATTAATTTGTTTAGATTTTTTAAGTCTACAAAATCTATATTTATTTTTATATACTTTAACTTTCATCACTCATTAAAAAATACAAAAAAAGGTACTTTCTTCTTCCTATTTTATTTGGGTAACTATTATTTTAGAAATTAAGAGAACCAAAGTTTTAATTTTTTTAATTATATTGACATTTTTTAGGCCTCTACATATTAACAAAATCAAAAAAATAATTGTAAAAGTTCCAATAAAAAATCAATGCTATAAAATGTATTTAAGATAAATTTATATGATTTAATGAATTATTTAAATATTAACTTAAAAAATATTTATTCAAATAAAATAAAATAATCAAAGTATTAACTTAAAAAATCACTAATTAAAAATGTGCTTGAAGAATCTCTTTCTCCCAAAAAAAAACAAAACAAACTATTTATCTTCTTATTCTTTCTTTTTCTAGATAAACATTTCACATCTTTAAAAGTATATGGCACATGTGTGTCTTTTCTATATTGTGCTATATATCATTTTATATAAATTTGTATAGAGATTATGTTACATTCCAATTTCACCATAAGTATTATAACCTTTGAATCTGTGGATTATTATGGTTATTATTTAATTTTTATTGCTTTGACTTGAGATTTATGACATATACTAGTTATGGGATAGTAATATGTTGATTAGTTTACATAATGTGACAGTAATACTTTATTATTTGTGAATATTGTGGATGCATATTTGTTACTTATGCATCATTAGTTAATATATATGATGATTCAAACTAACTACCTACTTATCATGAGGTGGATGCAGGATTAATTCTACCTTTAGAGCATGACATAGGAAGAGCATCATCAAAGAGGGTGTCTTAGATGGGATGATTGGGGGTTGACAAAGGAACTGCTAGTAACCCAACACACACACCACAATAGAATAACTTGTTTAATTTTTCATTTGATCTAGATAATTAGTTTGTTTGGTGTCCTTATATATTTTTGTTATGCTCATGTTTTTAGTTGATAGTTATGATGATATGATTGTGTGATCTTATATTTGATATTAGTGCATATATTTACTCATATAATGTTTTCATATGATAAATGTTGTCAATGCTTTCACTAAGTGGGATTGTCTAAATATGGTGATGGGTTTAAATGATTTTCATTAAATGTCATTGTCTTGGTTTGGTGTCTTTTTATATAAGAGTATTAATAGCTATGTTAACTATAAAATTTGAGATATTAAAATTGTTTGGCTATGACTCAAATGGTATTTAATATTCATCTTGAAATAATTAAATTATTATTTGGTTTGATTTATC
The DNA here is from genome assembly GCA_037957365.1 of Torreya grandis. Taxonomy (NCBI): domain Eukaryota; kingdom Viridiplantae; phylum Streptophyta; class Pinopsida; order Cupressales; family Taxaceae; genus Torreya; species Torreya grandis. The sequence goes on along the minus strand of JARHVA010000486.1, from coordinate 3,920,387 downwards.
TTTAAAGAGATAATTATTTTTTACCTTTAAGTTAAGGAAATATAACTATAATGTTGATATTAACTTAAGTGATAAAGACCAATGCATGGAATACATACATAATTAAAAGTCTAAAGACTTAAGTTAGAATTTAACTCGGTATTAAACTTAAGTTTTAAACATGCACATAATATGAAAATTAAGAAAAGCTTAGGAGGATTTATTAATAAATCTAAACTTGAAACTTTAAATAAATTGAACTCAAAGATAAGTGGGCAACATTATATTTAAAATAAAAAGAATCTCTACGATATGAACATGCACAATTTTTAAAAACAAAAAGTAAAACTCAAAATGAGATTTGGGAAACAAAATGGACAAGGGGCAATTTATGCATGATAGAAAAGAAATGATATTACATGCATAAGTTAAGATTTTAAATAGATTTCATAAAGAGATTTTTTAAAAAAATGGTTAAGGGGAGCTTATGCATGAGGAAAGAGGGGAAAAAAGATCGAAGTTAAAGTATACGGTTAGGAGTTTTTTTTTTAAGTGTTAAATTTAATATATTTTTGCATAAAGGAGATAAAAAATAAAAATAAATGAGATTATAAGAAGAGGAGAATATAAGAGTAAAAATAGGGAGGATAAGATAATGTATGACAAAGAAAATAATGAGGGGAAAATGGAATAATATGGTACAGAAAAAATATAGAGAAGAAAGATGGAGAAGAAAAGGTCTTAAAGTTTTTAAGGATATATGTGGACGGATGGACAAGGAAACTAAGAAGTCATGTGCTAATATAGTATGCATTCAAACACTCATTTTAATTTTGTTTTAGATGATTTTTAAAAATCAAATTTATTATTTATATTAAATTTGCATACATCTGATGTAATCTTTTAATTCACAGTGCATGCATTGAATAAATTGGATTGATGTATTTATTCCATCTTATTCAAAGAAATTAGATCGTTGTAGTGGCTTAGTTAGAAGTGTTGAGTTTTAAGTTTGTATTTCCCCTCCCCCCTTTTACCACCATCAATGTTCGAATGCTTCAAATACTCTATTTGAAGAAGAAATAGTAAATATAGGAAGGAAACTAGGTTTCCTCTTTCATGCAAGATTGAATATTAGGTGGAAATTTATTTTTACCTTGGATTTTTGTATTGTTGTTTGAGCTGAGTTGCATTGCCAACCTAAGTTATACTGTGAGCTGATTTTCTTTAAAAAAAATAAAGAGCGTGATTATCATGAGATCCTTATGAGAATCATGCTTCTTTGTATTTCCCCCTTGATCCAAAATCAATGTTGGAATGGTTTATATACCAGATTCAGAAAAAAAAAATAGTAAAAATATAGAAAACTGATTAAAAATATAGGTGTAGTGAATTAAAGTTTAGTGAATTGGTAGATGTGTAGCACTTAATAACATTATAATTCTTACTTGAATACTTTTTGATATATATATATATATATATATATATATATATATATATATATAATAGGGAATAGATTGTTATATAGATAAGAAATGATTCACATATAAACCTGTGTAGTGATTTAGTGAGAAGATATATGTCCTTTTAGGTAGGTTCATGTGATAATCAAACAATCAGTAGGGTATAGAAACTTATAGAAGGGTGGATAATAAAATAATGACTCACCATAATGATCGATGGCTGATATAGTTATTGTGTCAATTCATTTATATGCTACTACGATTTTAATGTTGGACGTAGCTAGGTATAAATAATTATAGAAAATGAGTTACTTATGTTAATCACTGAGTATAAGTTTACTAAATCATTGAATATTAGAATAAAGATAATCTATTTATGTAACATCCACATAAGTAAAACACTGAGGAATTATGAAATAACCAAATGGATAAATGAACTTATCTAACATTTATTAGATTACTTCAACTAATAGTTGATTACATATAATTGATGTAATAATAGTATTCAAAAAGTTCTTATACTTTAAATTTATTAGTTGATTACATGAGTTATAGATATTTGTAGATATTGATTAATTATTAATAGAAAGTGATGAATTGAGCCACGATATTATAGCTCATAATAATAGAGCTAATAGTATATGTTATACTATTGAAGGTAATTTTTATTTATTGAGTATATATATGGAGTATAGTATAATATAAAGATGGTGATATGATCATAATCAAGTTATATATCAATCATATATTCAATTATGTTCAATATGATGTTATACCTAGGTAGTTTATATTATATATCATTTTAAGATATCCATATGAGTATTGATGTCAATTTGACTTGAGAGAATTAAAACTTGTAAATAGGCAATCTATTTACATTTGTAATCGATCTATTTAAATCAAATGTATAACTTATATTGGTGCATTAGGTCATATGTGTATATCTATGGATATTAGGTCATTATCTAGTTATAGGATTCTATAGAAATAGAAATTATAACATTTTGGAACAACCTTCTAGAAATAGAATAAGTTACTTGTATGAAAGAACATAACGGGTTTATGAGTTATCTAATTATCTGTTATTATTTTGACTGATTGCTTGAGAATTATGTTTATAAATCTGGTGGAATGTGTTATTATTATTTGTGCTATATACTTGTATCTACTTAAGGAGTGTAGATTATGTAATCTAAGCCTAAGATATACTTAGATGGTACAATATATACTTGTTGCCTATCTTATAGGTTTATGAGACTTTTGATTTCTTAAATTGTAAGTTTGGTTATGTGTAAATATGTAATTGTGAACTATGATAGTATGGGACGTCATATAGTACTATAATATTAATGTATGTTATACCCAGATGGTACGTACTATAATTGTTATGCCTAGACTCACACATCTATGTAAATGTATATGTGTTGGTTATTACTTTGAATAGTATGTTTTGTAATAGTTAGTAGGATATTATGTATGCATGCATAGAACCTTGAGATTGTAATTAAATTCTAGGTCAGAATATTATGTGTTTTGTGGAGACTATAACTTTTTTAGTTATATATGGTTGTTAAATAAGAGGCTTATGTTTACATGTATTTAATAATACTTTATATGACTAATTGTGAAAACTAGTAGTTATATCTTAAAATAATAAACTATGGTAATATGGGTTATCATGGGTGTAATATGTATAAAAATTATTATGGTAGTTAGAATCTATAGTGAAAAGTGTATCTTACCTAAGAGGTATAAATTATAGTCATTATTTGTAGTATTTGTTAAATAATAATGTAAGATTCATTCATACATTGACAGAATAAATGTATACTTTGCTTACTCCTATGTTTAGCATGTGTTGTGATATGGGTTCTAGTAGGGTGTGAATTGTATGAATTTTATGGTTAAATGGTATTTGACCAATATCACTTTACTAATATTGAGTAATGAGTGAGATGAACTTCATTGGCTTACTAAAATCATGATGCCAAATAAGGTCAATCCGATCAAGTGGTGTGTATGAATTTTATGGATGTATAAATCAATATTGTATATTTCTATGAAAAGTATGTTTAGTGAGACATTATCATTTAATAAGTATGATTTACATGTATGTGTGATAACTTGCAATAGAATAGGTTTTCTATGATACATTGCATGTTTAGCTTTAGAAAACATATAGCATGTGGGTACTTGCTTGTTACTCTAGATTCCCAAACCATCACTATCTACTCATCTATGAAGGGAGGGCCATTCTCTAATGGGATTAGTGTGGGGGATCATTAGTCTATGGTTGGTGTGGAAAAGAATTTGAATGATGGTTTTCCTCCCCATAATAGTGCTAATTTTGAGATGACACTTGAGATTTCCACAGATATCAGAGAGGCTGAGGAACTCATGCTCTAGGGAGCCTTGCATCTTTTTTTTTTACATTGTATTATATTTTATTCACTATTGGAAACATTTCATGTAAACATGTAATTACTTGTTTATTATAGTTTGATAACAGTGGTTGTGTATTGTACCAATAGTGGTTGGATATTTGTATTTAATTCTATGAATGTATTAAGATGCATTTTCATATATTGATAGTGATCAACGACTGTTGATGTCACATATTTAATTAAAATTATCACTCTTGGATTATTTTTATATGATCTACTTAGATTCTCATAGTGGAATCTATTTATAGTTTATGCTTTAAAAAAGTCATATTTATAGTTAGCACCTAGTAGGGTTGTTATATATGGTATCAAAGCTATGGCTCAAACTCTAGAACCTAATGAGTCCATTAACATTTTTACATCTTTTTGTTTATCAAGAAGGAGCATTATGAATGTGTGTGTGGTACATTGAGTGCATACCCTAAGAACATTCATACTCCCTTAGATTTTTTAAAGTGTTGGTTTATTGAGTATCTCATTGGTGATGGTTATTTAAAGCTCTTTGGATAGGTAATTACATAACATAGTTCATGAGTTTGAAAAAAGAGTTTCATACCATATTCTTGATCTTATAGATTGAACACCTTGAGTATGATTACATCTTTCATGGTAATCAAACCACCTTCACCATTTAAGTTTTATGTTTTGAGTGTTTTTAAAAGCATGAAACTCTTCTCACTTAAGTATTTATGAATTAGTTTTGTGTCATAATTACACAAATCCTTAGAGTGGGAAATCCTATATGACCATTCTATATTATCACCACCTAGTGTGGTGGGAATTTTATTGTAATTGAGTGTAGATGCCTGTTGATACACCTAAATGTATTAGTAGTTTCATATATTGTTTAAGAAACACTTCTCATTTATGGATTCAAAGAATCCATTGCATGAGTTATTGGTTGTGATCTTCCTGAGATTTGTGGTGGAGTAACAACCAAGATAAATGACTGCTTCACAAAATAAACATGTAAATGGTTGTTAGGAGTAACTGTGGTCTTAAAAATTTATGAAGATGAAAACAATCTATGCTATTAAAGTGAATTATGCTCAAAACCTAAGTCAAAACCTAAGCTAACATGGATATTTACAATGACAAGATAAACTAAAGTGAATTGGTAAAAAAAGGAGCAAAAGGGAGAGTAAGGAAGAAAGAAGGTATTTTTGATCTTTATTTCAAACATTATGACAAAGTTTAGATTTCATCCAAACATGAATTTTACCAATATGAAACATGAAATAACATAATCTCAAATCCTACCACACATTAGGCAAACATCTAAGGAAAGTATAAAAATATACAAATAAGAACAAGATTTACTTTAAGAATTTTACCCTTGAAATAAAATAACATTAGCCCAGATGCAAGAAGAAAAAAGAGAGAAAGTAAACCTAAGAACTTTCAATTAATCTAGCATTAGCACAAATTAGTAACTCTGCATTTAAAAATGCACATGTAGGATCCATCAAAGCAATTCAAATATAAATATCAAACTAGGTAACTAAGGAAGCAACTATGATAGCAAACACATAGAAAAATATTAAAAAAACTTTGTAAAATTACTTACTTATACTATTTTCTCCAAGCTTACAAATTAATTTTGGATCTAAGAACTTCTCCTTTCTTACAATGACAAAACCTCCTTTTATAGATTATGATATCAACCTATGATATGGTTTAAGTCATCCATTCTCAAATAGTAAATAGACATGTGTCAAAGATAAGTATCCCTTTACCAATGCTTTAGAACCAATGGCATTGTTTAACTATGATTAACCTAACATGACTATGTGTTATATGTTACTCATGCCTTTAAAAAATAGAATATTCTTTTTCAAAATATTAAATAAGCTTAGTTACCAAAGGAATATTCCCCATCTAACTTAACTTTGAGATATATTGGATGATGATAAGTATAATTTAAGTTTCAAAAGATCCACATGTTCTATCCATGCGGCAATGCCATGTCATTCTATTTGTTAACTTTTGAAATGTGATTGTTGCCCCTAGGACACATGTTAAAACCTCATTAGGTCTAGATTTTTGAAAAGTCCACTTAGGACTCACACCATCAAATCCTCTTCTACATGATGGAACATGAGCATGCCACTTGGCAGCTCTATGGGCTCTCTAAGCTCCTTTCATTGTTTGGGTGTTTCTATGCCACATGGTAGATTCTCACTTATTCTAGGACCCATTGGCCAATTTTGGCCTATATACAAAGCTTCTACCTGGATGGATATGCTGAGCAAGATTTCTAGATGGAATGAGTGGTCCAAGGATATCATACTGCTTACAAAGCGTTTGAAACACTTTAAGTAAGATTAAAGTGCAATTTGTTGATCTTTGAGAAGTAAGTCTTGAAATAGGTCTAGAGTTGCAAGGGAAGAAGATCCAACAAGTTTTCATGGTGATAATAGCATTCAAAAGCATGAATCAGATTTCAAAAAGTATTATAAGTCCATTGGAGCCTTCTAAAAAGACAATAATTTCCTGTGCAAGTATAGAAAACTAGACTATCATGAGTACATCATGCAAAATAAATGGGTTAGCTTGATCTTAAATTTAATAAATGCACTTAGGTAATTAGCCAAGGCCAAAATAACACATGGATATGAAGCTCTTCATATCTAGATTGTGCTTGGAAAATTTCATGTCTTGATGAGCTTGTTTTCTCAAGATATAAAGGTAGATTGAAATAGGTGTATGAATGTCAAGTTTAAGCCTCATCAAATAGACATTTAAATTCAAATATTTCTAGGTTGAACATGGAGCTAACAAGTGTCTAAATATTAGGAGCTAGGATCAAATCTAATGGAAAATGGTGATCTAACAGATGTAAGTGGGTCCCAAGATCTAACAGAGCACATTTAATTATATATTGAAAATCGACAGTAAGCATCAAGTAAAAAGGTTATCATAAGTACTAAGCTAACAAGTGGAAAGATCTAGGTTGTTTTGATAGAGATCTAATGGTGTACGGTGACTAACAAGATTAGTGGATCTAGGTAGATCAATAGTGAGCATGCAATCATACAAAGTAGATCTAATGGTGAATGGTGAGTCAACAAGTCAATAGATCTCAAAGGCTAATGAGAAGTTACCAAGTGTCTCAACCACATTAATCTAGTAGAAGATCTATGGCTTATTTTCATTCATAAAAAAATAGTTCTATGATGCAAAATAGGTCAAAGAGTTAGTAGGATCCTAAGGAACAAATGAGGAGCTAATAATTGGCACAATATGGGAAGCCTAGATCAAGAATAATGGCCAATAATAAAGGTTAAAGGTATCATAATTTCAAAGCCTAGATTGAGATTGATAGTTGATATCAAAGGTCAAAATTATGAGATTTTTATTGGAAGTCAAAATATGATCCAAGTTGAACTAGATTCAATTTTTTAGGAACAAACGATGTCATTAAAGCTCTATAGAGGTAAAATAGGTCTTTTAGGTCTATTAAAGATTGAAGGTGGGTTACTAGGCTATCCAAGCAATGTAAATACACCCAAATAGATATGATGACTATATGAAAACCAATAAATGAGATTGGTTTTCATCTATAATAGATACATGTTTTAGAGGTTGTAGTAAAGAGCATGCCAAGGCATAAATATGATAATCATACCATCCAAAATCTAGTAAGAACATTCAGTTGCCTAAAATAGACATAGTCATGGTTTAATTAGGATGATGGACATAAATATCTTGTCTTTATAAGCTTATTCAGGAAGAGGATGATGTAGAGTCCCAAGATGGATATCTAGTGGTTAAAAATTATAGTTAGATCATTCAATGTTTTATCAAAACTTGAAAGATTATTTCCTTCTTAGCAAGATCATGACTTGTCGTATTAAGAACATTCTTGTCATATAGAATATCTATTTTCCAATAAAAGAGATCGGGGTCTATTGAGACAAATATAAGTTGATATTTTTATGATGGATTACATCATGATTTGATCAAAATATGGTGGAAAATTCAAGAAAGGTGGTTGGGACTCCACAAAAATAATTGGACCCCATTTATTGATTTCTACATGCATGTTCCCCATCTCTCTCATTCTCTTCTACTATAAAAATAGGATTATAATCCTTAAAATTGATCCCTTGATTAGACTCTACCAAGATTGATATTTGTAACCTCTTAAGATGAATAAAAAACTATATTAAGATTTCATTATGCTTATCTAGTGTGTTCATGTCAATTGATTTACATATGTGATAGAGTTTTCTCCCTTGTCAAGTCTTGATCTCACCTAATTGGTAGTTTGTATTGTTATGTAGGTCATGTTTAGAATTTAAAGTCATTTTATTAAAGCTAACATGTGGATACATTGAATGGTTAGTGCCTTGAATCATATCTCTCCATCACTTCCCTTGGGTTTTGATCACTTGGTGAACCTCTGCATGAAACATTGATACATAAGAGACTTTGGAGTTGTAGTTCTAGTCATTTGTTCTATTTCATTAGTGTTTTAAAATCTCAAGTAAGAGTGTATGAACAATAATTGTAGGTGCATCACCATCATTGGCTTCAATTTCCATTTCAATTATCTTTATCTCCATTTTACCCAGTATTTAATAGGTTTTAGTGGAAATGAGCTAAGTGATATATCTAAAGAGCTAACCTCATTAAATAGCCTAGAGTTATGACTCAAGATTAATTAACCCATATCCTAAGGTCATTCCCATGTTAAACTAGATTTGATTAGAGGACCTGAACAATTATTTGCTCAGCGAGGGTGCAACCTAGAACCTCCAATAGTTTTGGCATGCCTGATGGGATCAAGATCCAAAAGAGTGGAAAGATTATTGGTGTGTCTTTCCTCTAATCATTTTTTGGAATCAAGTAACTTATCACCAATGGTGACTCTGAATCAAAGCTTCTAGTTGCAATCATCATAGGTATGTCTCATTAAATATTTTGATCAGTTTTGAATCTCATTTGACATATGAGGTTGATATGAATAGCTATGGTGAATACCCATATCATTCACCTTATCAAAAATTTCAATATGATCCTCATGATCCATATGAGCGCAATTATCCTTACCAAGAGTTATATCAAAGCTATGTGAGCCCCCTTATTACTAAGATCATCAAGCCTTATATGAGTCTCATCTACCCTCTTTATAGCCTGGTTGCCCTCCTGATCAGTCATGGCAACTGCATGACATTCCTGAATGGCCTACTCATACCCCAAGACATTTTATATGTAGCCTTAGAAAATATTTATTAGTTTAGGAGAGGAATATGATAAACATCGATATGTTGAAAGGGTATGGGAAAATAACTTCAAAACATGTCATTAAAGGGGTTTAGAATTCAGTATAGTAGCCAAAGAAGGAGTGGATGTATTTTGTTAGGAGGGGATATCCTAGAAATAATGGTGACATGTTTGACATATATGGACTCATTTCTAAGATTGAGGAGAAGCTGATAGCCCACAAAGAGCATCAAACACCCCATCACCCATCTTGTCTTCCCTCATTCACTCCATGTCAACCTCATATTGAGCTTCCCATCACCCATCATACACCCTCACCAAATAAGTTTCAAGGTCATCATAATTCCCCCAAACTCCTCTTGACCTTCCCCTCATGAAAATCTATCCAAGAGAGAGTCTAGGAGGAAAGTCAAGTTTGTGTCAAAAGATCCAGGCATCATGAGCAATCAAGGTTTGATTTTGAAGCCTCCCTTGCTAGGTAAATTAAAGCTATAGATAAAAATTTGTACCAAATATTGGAAACTACAAAGGAAACATAACCTCACCTACACACAACTCCTTTCATTCCTTAAGCCACAATGCACACTATGTAAAAAAAACCATGAGCCTAAGTTTCCATCATGGAGTTAAGTCATAGAGTCAAGAAAATCCAAAGTAATTCAATCCCCACCCTCCCCTCCTCAAGATTATAAGTCATTTCCATCTTATAAATCCATTTAGAGCAATATGTAAAATAAGGAGGACATGACTACATACTTCCTTTCATTCCTCAAGCCACAATGCACACTATGCAAAAAAACCATGAGCCTAAGTTTCCATCATGGAGTTAAGTCATGCAGTCAAGAAAATCCAAAGTCATTCAATCCCCACCCTCCCCTCCTCAAGAGTCTAATTCATTTCCATCTTATAAATCCATCTAGAGCAATATGTAAAAGGAGGAGGACATGACTATCAAAGATAAATAGTTAGACCAAGGAGTTGTCACATATGTCTCATCTCTCTTGTAGTTATCCCAAGATTATCTTATGCCACTCCTTAAAGAGGTAAGCAGTGAACTCCACATTGAACTCATAACTAATGATGATGAATTATTAGAGTCAGAAGAGGAGCTCATAATTGGGACACTAATGGGCAAGGGTGAGCATGAATCAATATTTCAAGATGTAAAAATAGATGAATTTAAAGAGGAAGTTGAAATAACAAGAGGAATATAATCTGATGAAAGTTCTTAATTTCATGGTTTCCTCCCCTAAAGAGTAGTCCATAGAGATACCAAGTTTCACACCAATTCCTTCTATGACTTGTGACCCATCCATACTACCAAATCTAACACCTTTTCCATTCAAAGTCTTAAGTTTCCTACCTCCTCAAGAGATAATTTCCCCTTTTCCCACTCCACCCATGATTCCTCATTTAACCCATCCATATCAAACTTGGAAACCTTCATGTGCTATGTACTCAAATTATGTAATGCACAACCTTTGTTATGAAGATCCTATTATGCCTAGTCCATTTGATTAGGCAAAGGAGGTGGAAGAGGTCAATAAGTTCAAGGTTCTAATATTCATGAGATTCCTCTATGGAGAGGCTTCCACAATAATTCAATTCATATTAGAAGTGTAACCAACTTACATTTCTACCATTCACACTCAAGAAGAGGAGCGTGTCATGTGGGAACTAGAAGAGGAGATTGCTGATTTAAATGAGCTTCAAAAAGGATATGCTAAGGAGGATGTAGGTATGTATGAGGAGAATATTACTATTGGTAGCCATATTGGATGTGAAAGAGGTAATTAAACCTTCAAAGATGAGGAAGTATAACTACCATCTTATGTTGAGAGTGAAGAAGTTGAGGCTATCAAATCCTTGGATTAGCTGCCATCTTTTGTAGAGGATGAGGAAATGGATATAATAGCTGATCAAATTAATGAATTTATGGGGTAGCTAGAGGCTACCAATTAGATAAAAGTCTCATTGGAGGACTTGTTTGAAGTTTTTGGATCAGGATATACTCTTGTCTAAGAGGGCTATGGTATGATCGCAGCCAAAGAAAGCAACCTTTTCAAGTAAATCAAAGAACATAGAGTGGGAAGTACTTTAATATTATCACCTAAATAGCTCATTATAGACATGGACTTGTTTTGGATCTTCAAAATGGGCTATCATCTCCTTGGTGAGCCTACAAACATGGGTATATTTCCAAAAGGTAATACAGGTCTATTTGGGGCTCAGCGTATTCAACCAGATTATGAAGGAATGAAGCTTGAATCCAAGTTAGGGGAGCTATTAGGATTGCCATTACAAGAGGGTGTTATTTAAGGCACCTATTTTAGTTGGATATTAGAAAAAAGGAAGATTCACCAAGTGAGTATGTTTATATTAGAGGTTATTTTTCTCTTACTATTCCACATATGAGCATGCCAAAGGAGTGGTCAAAGAAGAGACTGACTCCCTCAACTAAAAATCTTGCAAGGGAACATGTGATACATCATTATCCCTCTCATCATGAAATTGAAGTCATAATTTTCCCATTTGACCTAGGAGGGAGGTGCTTATGAATTACAACTTTGTATATATTAGAGTAAATTTCATGATTTTCTCCAAGTGTCTAAGTGTACCTTTTTTTAGTAGGTTAGCTATTTTTTCTCTTCTCCAAGTACCTATGTGTACTTGAATTTATTTATTTATTTTTATCCTTTTGTTTCAATATTTATCTAGAGTTTGGTAGCTAGTTTCCATCTTCAAATCCATAAGTTGAACCAAAGAGGAGACTACATGCCCAATGGATCAAACAAGGTAACTAGTCTGGGTTCTCAAGCATAGCAAGCATGCTTCCTTACAAGTCACCAAATATGTTGGCCAATTTTGGTCTACATAATAATATTTTGCCTAGATGGATGTGCTAAGAAAGATTTCTATATGGAATGAGTGGTCTAAATATCTCATATTACTTACAAAGCTTTTGAAATACATTAAGTAAGGTTAATGTGCAATTTATTGATCTTTGAGAAGCAAGTCTTGAAATAGATCTAGGGTTACAAGGGAAGAAGATCTAGTAGGTTTCCATGGTGATCATAGCATTTGGGAACATGAATCAGATTACACAATGTCTTAGAATTTCATTGGAGCCATCTAAAAAGACAATAATTTAATGTATAAGTCTAGAGAACTGGACCATCATGAGCACATCATGTAGAAATAAATAGGTTAGATTTATTATGCATTTAATAAATGCACTTAGGGAATAATTCAAGGCCAAAAGACCACATGTACATGAAGATCTTCATACTCAGATTGTGATTTGAAAATTTCATGTCTTGATGATCTTGTTATCTCAAAATATAAATCTTCAAAGTTAGACTTGCAGAGTGAAACAGGGACATGGATGTCAAATTTAAGCCTCATGAAATATACATTTAAATTCAAATGTTCCCAAGTTAAACATGGATCTAAAAAATGTCCAAATATTAGGATTTAGGATCAAATATAATGGTGAGTTCTGATCTAACAGATATTAGTGGTTTTCAAGATCTAATAGAGTGCATTTGATCATACATTAAAGATCAACCATAAGCACCAAGTCAAAATGTCAGTGTACATGAGAAGCTAACAAGTGGCAAGATCTCAAGTGTCCTGATAGAGATATAATGGTGTGCAAAAACTAACAAGGTCAGTGGGTTCAAGATGATCAATGGTGAGCATGTAATTGTATAAAGCAAATCTAATGATGAGTGGTGGTAAAAAAGTCAATGGATCTGTAAGGCTAATGAAAAACTATCGAGTGTATTAATTGTGTTAATCTAGTATAAGATCTATGGCTTGAATTAATTCATATAGAATTAGATCTATGATTCTTGAGAGGTCAAAGAGTCATCCTGATCCTATAGAGAAAATGAGGAGTTAACATTTGGCATAATATGGGAAGCCTAGATCAAGATCAATGACTAATAATTAAGGTTAAAGGTGTCATAATTTCAAAGTCTAGATCAAGATCAATGATCAATATCAAAGGTCAAAGTCATGAGACTTTAATTGGAGGTCTAAATATGATCCAAGTTGAACTAGAGTAGATTTTTTAGGATCAAATGATGCCATTAAAGCTCTATAGAGGTAAACTAGGTCTTTTGGGTCTATTAAAGATTAAAGGTGGGCTACTAGGCTATCCAAGCAATGTAAATACACTTGGGTAGATATGATGACTATATGAGAACTAATAAATGAGATTGGTTTTCATATATAGTAGATACATGTTCATAGGTTGTCGAAAAGAGCACACCAAGATATAAATATGATAATCATATCATCCAAAATCTACCAGGAACATTCAATCACCTAAAGCAGACACAATCATGGTTAAATTAGGATGATGGACATAAAGATCTTGTCCTTATAATTAAGCTAGGAAGAGGATGGCGTAGATTCCCAAGATGGAGATTTGGTGGTTAAAAATTATAGTTGGAGAGTTCAATGCATTCTCATAACCTAGAAGATTGTTTCTTTCTTATCAGGAGCATGACTCATCATCCTAAGAAAATTCTTGTCATATAACATATTTCTCAGCTAATAAAAGAGCTTGGGGGCTATTGAGAAAAATAGAAGTTGATTTTTTGATGGATTATGTCTTGATTTGATGAAAATATGGTAGATAATTAAATAAAGGTGGTTGGGACTCCACCAAAGTAAATTGATCCCATTTATTGATTTTTGCACGCATGTTCCCCATCTCTCTCATTCCCTTCTGCTATAAATATAGGATTTTAAGCCTTATAATTGATCCCTCTCTTGGGCATGACTAGTCTCTACCAAGATTGAGTTTTGTAACCTATTGAGATGAATAGAATATTGTGTTAATATTTCATTATGCTTATCTAGTGTGTTCATGTCAGTTGATTTGCATATGTGGTAGAGCTTTCTCCCTTGTCAAGTCTTGATCTCACCTAGTTGGTAGTTTGTCTTGTTATATAGGTCATGTTTAATTTTTAAAGTCATTTGATTGAAGCTAGCATGTGGATACATTTAATGATTAGTACTTTGAATCAGGCCTCTCCCTCACTTCCCTTAGGTTTTGATCACTTGGTGAACCTCTACATGAAATATTATACATAAGAGACTTTGGATTTGTAGATCCAATCATTTGTTCTATCTCATTAGTGTTTTAAAATATAAAGTAAGAGTGGATGAACAATCATTTTAAGTACATCACCATGATTATCTTAGATTTCCCTTTCTATTATCTTTCTATCCCCTTTCCGTAATAATTAGTAGGTTTAGTGGAAATGAGCTAAGTGTTACATCTGAGGAGCTAACCTCATTAAAAATCCTAGAGGTCTGACCCAAGATTAGGTAACCCACATCCTATGGTCAATCCCATATTGGACTAGATTTGAGTAGAGGACTTGAACAATCCTTTGCCCAGCTATGGTTTAACCTAGAACTTCCAACATGACATTTTAATCTTCAACCCTTTGTTCATCATAGATTTTTTGTAAGTATGCTTTAATGTGAATAATTGATACTCATTCTATTCATCATAGTTATGACACTTGTCATAATTATGTTTGTTCAGGGTCTACCTTCATACTACTGGATCTTTATTTCAATATTCCCATGATGGTGACACTTATCACCACCACATTGGCTTTAAAAATATTTTTTGCTTTGATCTTGTTCATACACCATCATATCTATAGTGCCTAAGTTAACATGCACCATAGATCTTGGTGCCTGACCTTTTGAGTTATATGAAGTTAACATTTGTCACTTTCAAGTTTGCTCCATTCCTACAAACATTTAATAGAACTTTAATAAAGTTACCTCAAAAAAGAACTTATGACATAGTTATATTCTAAAGTTTTTATTCATGTTAATAAACATGATTAAAAAACCTTGGGGTAAATTCTAAGTTGAGTTTTAAAATATAATAAAAGTGCTTATGGGTGTGCCACTTGGGAGCTCTATGGGATCTCATTCTATTAACTTATTGACTCTAGAAGGGCCCACAAGACCATTTATTTGCCATCTAGGCTCCCAATATTTTTCCACTTGTCACTCTCAAGTCACTCCATAGATATATAGACTTCATAACTCTACCCTACATCATTAGATATTTGGTGCATAAATAAATGTGCACTATCGATCTTCCTTTGAACTTTATTGACCCTCTATGGGTCATTGATCTCTTTGCACTAGGCTCTAAGATCTCACCACATGAAGCCTTTACATTAATCCTTAGGTATTTTGACTTTTGACCTAGGTGAGAGCCTACATATCATTTGATCTTCAACTTAGGCTCCAAGATCTCACCACTTGGTAGTTTATCATTCAACCCATTCCTATGAATAATAAAATATATGAAAGGCTCAAGGGTAAATATAAAAGAATTAGGATATAAAACTTAACCTAATTTTTTTGTTGTATTAATTAAATACATTTAATACTTTAGAATAAGGCTTTAGGCTAATATAATAAAGTTCTTCTTACATAAATAGTTCCCATGTTAATTTGAATCTTATTTCAAAAAAGACCTAGGCTAACACATTTATGCTAAGGTTTTTTGAACATTGTTTAACCATAGATTTAATTAAATGATTAAAGACCAACGGTTACTCAAAGTAAAGAGTTAAATTAACATTAAGTCATGAATATCAGACATTGTCCATTCCAAATGGACTCCATTGATCTTGAAACATAGATATCCAATGTTAGTAAATTTAGACAAGATCAAACTAGAATCATGTGTAAATATGCCAATATAACCATTGTGTGGATGATATTCAAATAAAGATAATGTGAAAAAATATTCTAATGGTAATTTGATAAGATTAATTTTCAATTTAAATCACAAATTTACATAATTTTAAAAAAAAGTCCCCATTTTCAAAAATGGTGTTATGTTGACCTTAACAAATGGTGACTTTTGGAGGAAACATAATAATATGTTAGAATTTAGAGACTCTAGTTTAGACTAATAACTAAGCTATTTATTCCATGTGATTAGATACCATATTTAAGACCAATTTATGATTAAAACAAGTATTACTCATGCAATATTGGGATCAAATATCAAAACTCAGCCATGTCATGTGTGTGCTTTGATTCCAATTATTTTTTGCCATGGGATTTAGGGAACATGTTTCAGATTTCATGACTTTAACCATTAACACTGACTTATAGAAAACTTGGATGTCCATTAAGGATCATATTTTAGCTTAGTGAGTGCTTAATAATTACTCTGCTTCCTGCTAGGAAACCATAACCCCAATAGAGATGCCTTTAGATCCACTCGAGGCCTTTCTCCACTTCCAGCTAAAGTTCCATAGCCGTGATGGAGATTACTAGAATCACCTCTACTTAGAAGAGCCTTTTGAATTTTGAATTAAGTTCTTATTTTTTTGTATTTTTCAAGTCATTTTGACTTTCTAGAAAAGGTTGGGAACTAAGTTAGCCAGGTTTTAGGATTTGGTCAAGTGTTTAATCTTCAGACAATCATCCTTGGTTGTAAACTTTATCCGAGGCATTAATGTTTATTAAGTGCTAACATGAATATGTTTTAATAATTCAAACTTTCATCTCACATGTGCAATCCTTCTTGGAATCAAGATTAGATCAAAACAAGGCTTACAATCTCAAGGAATAATTAACCTATTCATTAGTCTTTGTTAGTTTATTCAAACTATAATATCAAACTCACATTTCACAATCCATGATCAACCAATGTTGAGAAGTCATACCTACATTTTTTAATTGTGAAGTTCTTGAGCAATTAGGTGAATTTTGAGATGAGGGACATCTAAAAGGACTTATTTAGAATCAAGAAACAAAGCAAAAAAAAATAAACACACTGAACAAATAACAAGCAAATAAATATTTATAAATACTACTTACAAACAAGGGATAAGAAGGAAAGAAACAAGAAATAATTAAACTAATCCCTAAATTAACTCCATAAAGAACCTATCTCCAAGATCAAATGGATATTTATTTATCCTACCATAGAACCTTGAAGCATGATTGATTCCATTCAATGGCCTCTTTTTGTGGATAAGAGCACTTGTATGAATGTGTATTCTATATGATGCAACTTGGTTTCTCACGTCCATTCTCAAGCACATGGATTGAAGATTCAAGATCCAATCATATTCTTCCCAAATTCTTCTTTCTTACATTAGGAATTCTAGTTATGATTCATTTAAAGATTGATCATGATTTGTATCATTCACCTTCCATGGTTGGATTATGAACTCAGTTGGTATGCTTGGATTGATGTCTTCATAAGGCTCCAACTCATCTTGAAATGCCTCTTCATCATAATAAATTTAAAGGGCATGAGATTCATTTGAAAGCTTACCACTTGAATCAGTTTGATCACCTAATTCCAACCTTTTGAATGTGTCATATGGAAATTATTGATTTTCTACACTTGTTTCATCATCATCATCATCATCATCATCATCATCATCATCATCATCATCATCATCATCATCATCATCTTCTTCTTCTTCTTCTTCTTCTTCTTCTTGTTCTTCTTTCTTCTATCCAATCGAGTCCCACCTCATCTTACTTTAGGATCTACAAAATAAAATTATTGTCTTAGAATACCTCAATTTCTTTCAAGAAACCCTTGTATAATTTATACCAATGATCATATTCTTTAGGAGTACTCTCTATTTTAGTAATGACCTAATATGAATTTTATTTACATCTATATTTTGAAGAGAGGTCAGCTTGTATCTGACCTTATTCATGGGGCTGCTCATCTTGAATGGTTATTCCTTCTTCTAGAGCATCTTTAGGTTCATTTTTTTCTTTGAATGGAAAATCAAAAGGCTATACCATGAAGGATTTAGATGTCCTTGAAAATCTAGATGTCCCTAAAATATTTTCTTGATTAAACATAGGTTACAATGTGTCCTTTTCATTTTGATACACTTCAAAAGAATTACAATGATCAACTAGACCTATATCACAAGTATTCATTTCATGTATGTTCTCAGATGACCTATTATTACTGTTATCATGAAATCTATTTTTAGGCCTATTGAACCTTTTAGATGCATATTTTTTTTTGGAGTTTTCCCTAGAATTACGCACTTACTTTTGTAATTGAAGAAAATCAATGCTCATATTTTGAACCATCTTAAGTATGGATTAATTATCATTCTTTGGTGCTTCTAGGTTATGAAATTCATTGTTGTTAATAGTGGGGATTAAATCTCTCCATCCCAATCCATTTGTATCATTATTCAATAACCCCAAATTTTGGCCAAGATGGGCATGGACCAAGGGAAATTAATTCAAGACTGGTGTCTGATTTAAGGTAGGCACATTTTAGTTGTCATTAGGAATGACATTCAGTGCAGGGAAATTAGGATTAATTTTTTGGGATAACATATGTAAGATGACCTTGAGGTTTCATTTGATCATTGATTATTATAGCTTTATCATATACCAAGGCCAAGGTGTTTATGATTCCAGTAGACCTTTTAAGAAACATAAAATTCATGGGATCCAAAGCATCCTTGTAAATATCTAAGGCTAAAGCCTCATCAAGTCTATAAGGAGATATGGTTATACTAAATATTTTGTCAAATATAGAATTAAATGATCTTATGGACTCATTAGGATCTCCTTTAATGGTGGTAAACTATTGATACAAGACATAAGGACTGATGATTTTACCAAACTGATTTATGAAATAGTCATTAAAGTCATTCCAACTAGTAATATAATTCTCAGGAAGGTTGAGAAACCATTTATATACAACATCTTTGAAATTAAATGGAAACAATCTACAGGTTACATCCTCATGAATAACATTTAAAAGCCTTAAAGCAGCTTTGAAAGATCTAATATGTTCTTCAACTATGATAATGCCATTCAGACAAAATGTAGGCAAATACTTCTTAAGATTATGAGGAAGGTCATGTATCTGGTTAGGCACATTGATATAAGATCTACCTAACCATGCCATACCTTAATGAGGATATTACTTATGGTGGTTCCATCCTGTAAAATCTTTGAACCCTATTTGAAATATGATGTGTAAATCTTACAAAGAACAATGATTGGACTTGCACATTAAGCAAATTTTTGCATAAATATGTATAAATAATAGTAAATGACATCAATATTTAACAAAATTAGCTAAAAGATGTGTCCAATCTTGTAAATATGAAATATATTTACATGTTTCAAGCTCAAATAAATTCACATTTTTAATGATCCAATCAATATTTAAACAAAATAGCTATTACTAACCTCAAACACCTTGGATTCATAGATCTTAATCTATTTTTGCCACAATTTGTTATATATCTCCAAAGAATATCTATCTTTGTCTAAATAACCACAAAGACTAGTCTAAAACCATTAAGATCAATGATTTTTCCACAAATATGCTAAAAGAAACATAAATATGCAAAGAATACATCAATCTTTGAACATAATTCACTAAAATTAGTAAAGATATTTCAAATTTAAAAAGCTTTATCTTGGACCTCCTTCTAGTGCCATTTTTCTCTCTTGTTGATGCACCTAAATGTATTAGTAGGTTCATATAGTGTTTGAGAAGCACTTCTCAATTCTAGATTCAAAGAAACCATTATATGAGTTTTTGGTTGTGATCTTCCTAAGATCTATGGTGAAGTAGTAGCCAAGTTAAATGATTGTTTCATAAAATAAACATTTAAATGGTTTTTGGGAACAATCGTGATCCTAAAAATTTGTGAAGATGAAAGCAATATATTCTATTTAAATTGAATTATGCTCAAGATCTGAGTCTAAACCTAAGTTAACATGGATGTTTATAATGATAAGCTAAACTAAAGTGAATTGGTAAAAAAAATGAGTAAAAGGGAGGGTAGGGAAGAAAGAAAGGTGTTTCTGATCTTTGTTTCAAACATTATGACAAAGTTTAGATTTCATCCAGACATGCATTTAAGCAATGTGCAACATGAAGTAGCATAAGATCAAATCCTACCACACATTATGCAAACATCTAAGGAAAGTATGAAAAGATGTAAATAATAACAAGATTTACTTTAATAATTTTACACCTACAAGCAAATAACATTAGCCCAATGTAAGAAAAACATAGAGAGCAAAGTAAACCTAAGAATTTTCAACTAATCTAGCATTAGCAAAAATTAACAACTCTACATTTAAAGATGCACATATAGGATCCATCAAAACAATTCAAATCTAAATATCAAACCAAATAACTAAGGAAGCAGCCATGATAGTAAACACATAGACAAATATTGGACAAACTTTGCAAACTTCCTTGCTTGTATTGCTTGATCCAAGTTTATAAAGTAATTTTGGCTCTAAGAGCTTCCCCCCTTTTGAAAATGACAAAACCTCATTTTATAGGTTATGAGAACAACCTATGATATGGTTTAAGTTAACCATTCTCAAATAGAACTTAGACACATGTCAAAGACTAGTATCCCTTTACCAATGCTTTAAAACCAATGGCATTTTTTAACTATGACTAACCTAACATGACTATGTGTTACATGTTGATCATGACTTTACATAATAGAATACTCATTTAAAAAATATTAAACAAGCTTAGTTACCAAATGAATATTAATTATCTAACTTAACTTCAAGACCCACTGGATGATTATAAGTATAATTCAAGTGTCAAAAGATCCATTTGTTCTATCCATGTGCAAATGCCATGTCATTTTAATTCTTAAATTTAAAAATGTGATTATTATCCCTAGGACACATGTCAATAACTCATTGGGTCTATACTTTTGAAAAGTCCACCTAGGAATCACACTGTCAAATCCTCTTCTGCATGATGGAATGTGAGCATGCCACTTGGTAACTCCATAGGCTCTCTAAGCTCTTTTCATTGTTTGGGAATTTTTGTGCCATGTGGAAGATTCTCAATTATTCTAGGACCTTTGAATATTCAACCCTTTTCTCACTATAGATTTGTTGTAGGTATGCTTAAACATGGATCATTGATTCCTATTCTGTTCATCATGGTTATGACACTTATCACAACTATGTTTGTTCATGCTCTACCTTCACACTATTGAATCTTTGTTTAAATGTTCTCATGATGGTGACACTTGTCACCACCACATTTTATTTAAAAGTCTTTATTACTTTTATCTTTATCATGCATCATTAGATCTATAGTTCTCAAGTTAACGTGCACTATAGATCCTAGTGCTTAACCTTTTGACTCCTATGAGCTTAACATTTATCACTTTTAGGTTTGCTTTGTTCCTACAAATATTTAATATAACTTTAATAAAGTTCCTCAAAAAAAGAACTTATCACATAATTATATTCTAAGGTTTTTATTCATGTTAATAAACATGATTAAAAAACCTTAGGATAAATTATAAGCTAAATTTTAAAATATAATAATAAATGCTTATAGGTGTGCCACTTGGTAGCGTTCCCAAAATTAGCTATGCTCATTTTTGAAACAACCCCTACAAAATTTATCTGTTTCATGTTTTTCACTCTAAGTTCATCTTTCGAGACAAGTTTTTCTTGATCTCGTGTTTGCTCAATTGGCATCATTAAAAGTTCGTGACATTCCCTTGTTACGTTTTCCCAAAAAATGTGAAAATCATTACGATCTTGACATGATCAGATGGCAAAAATTTCCCTATTTTCAAGTTGGTGTTTTCTTGAGTTTGCATGCAGGGGTGGCAAATTTTGCTGCCACTACATGTAGTTTTTAAGTTTTCATGCAAAGGCGGTAATTTTCACCACCCTTGCATCTTTCATTCAGGAGTGGCAAAAATCACCACCCTTGCATTTATCGTTGCATCCTTCATGTAGGAGCAGAAAATTTTTCTTCCCCATCATCTCTTTTCTTCCTCACATGCAGGAGTGGCAGATTTTTCCACCCCTGCATCCCTTTTGTAACCTCACATGCAGAGGCAAAAAAATTTACTGCCCCTGCATGGTCTCAATTTTCACTTGTAGCATTTATGGCTACATGTGCCGAGTGGTTGGGGTCAATTTTCACCCCATTTAACCCTTTTTTGTGTTCATTTCTTTCCATCCCTCTTTGTTTCCTCCTCCTTCCTGCATCTGGATGATTGTGTGAGCTAGAGGAAGTGTGTTTTCATCGGATTCAAGCTTTGTTCACATTTTCTCAAGGTAGGGTTTCAGTTTCAATTTTTGTTATATTTTCATTTTCCTTCTCTTTTTCATAGTTGTTTTTCCCTCTTTCTTTTCTTGTCTAAGTTTTTCTAAGTTCTCCTCTTCCCCTTTCTCCTTTTTCCCACTGAGGAGGTGATCTAAGTGGGGAGAACTCTCTTCCCCCATTTTCCCACTCATCAGCCATTTCACCCATGTAATGGTAGTGAATTTTTCTGACCTTACATGTGGCCACCTAACCATGTGTAAAGATGGAAAAATTCACTACCCTTATGATTCCCTTGCCAATTCATGTAAGGGCAGCTATTTTTACCACCCTTACATGAAAACTTTCAATCATGTGCATCGGCGGCGAAATTCACCACCGATGCAAAACCCCTGACTTTCAACCATGTGCGTAGGTGGTGAAATTTTCTATCAATACACATTTGGCTGCCCAACTAAGTGCAATGGCAGCAATTTTCATTGCCCTTACATGAAAACTCCTACCTTGTGCATAGGTGGTGAAATTCACTGCCAATGCAAAAGTATCTAACTTCTCAACTAGTGCATTGGTGATGATTTTTGTCGCCTATGCAAACCTAATGACTTTACATATGCATAGGCATCAAAATTCACCACCGATGCACACATATCTATCCCTAACATGCATAAGTGGTGATTTTTTCCACCTATGCACAATAATAGTTCTCAACATGCAAGGGTGGCAATTTTTGCTGCCCATGCATGCCTTCCCTTCATTTTTACTAACTCTAGGAAATTTTGATTTTCCTATTTTCTTAGCCCACTCCCCTTTCATTTTCTAACCTAATCATGCCTTAGCCATTTCAAGTGCATCTCCCTGGTCATGATCATCCAACATGTGATTTTCCAAAATTACCAATATTTTTCCTAATTGCGTGATCATGATTCTTATTATAGTTTCTCTTCAAGATCTTTCTTCATCAATATACTTTTGACAAAGGCTCATCTTGATGACTGAGGTTTCTCTAAAGAAGTTGAAGATGATGAAGTACCAATATCAAGGTGTTTTTCTAATCACCTCAGTTACTTCTAATGTCGACGATAATAGAGATACAGAGATTGGTCACGTAGATATGGCCGAGTTCATAGAGAGAACCAAAGAAAACAATATTAGCTCCAAAATGAAGAGGATAATTGAGAGCAATATTCATCTAGTCTCCTCTTTTCCTATGGTGGCTCATCACACAAAGTTCATTCTCCAATGTGCCTAATTATACAACAAGATATCGGGGTTGTGGTAGATGCTAGTGGAAACATAGTAATTTGACTAGACCTTGAGTTCATTGACAAAGTGTTCATGTGCCCTTCCTGCTACTGAAGTGTTGAAGATTGACTTCATTGAAGCACAACAGGAATATGATAAAGTTATCGAGAAGGCAAAGAAGGTGATCAATAATAGATGGATCAAAACTCTTAGAGCAAACTTGTCTAGATGGCCATAGAACTTTCCAAGGACCAATTTTATAGAAGAGCTTGGTGACTTGATTACTCTTCTTAGCAGAGTATGAGGTTTACCCTCTTCCTCACAGTTTCATGAATGGATGTATCCCTTCATTAAGGTAATCCTCCAGGGCAAACAAGTCATTTTTTGGGGTGAACAAATCAACAATGCTCTACATGAGCAATTGACAAAGGTGTCTACTACCTCAAAATTCTATATGACTTCATACCTAGTATACATTGCAGCTTCAATGAGAACCTTTCTAGGCTTAACATCAGAGGGAGATAGAAAAAACCCTAGTATATCAATATTACCCCCAATTGACATTGAAGGGTTCAATCCATCATTTTAGGAGTGTAAATGATGCTTTCTTCATGGTATTTTTGTGTCTTTTTGATCCCTAATTAGAATAGAAAAGAGTGTTAGATGAATCCTGGACTGTTGTGAATGACTTCGGCTATATGTTCTTGTAGTTCCCTTCTTTTTGTTATCTGTGGGTTGTGTTTTTCCAAAGTTACCCCTATATGTTCCCAAGATTTCTTTCAAATAAATTGGTCGTGATGGAGTTGTGTAGGCAAATTATTGTCGTACATAATAAGCAGATGGAACTCAAGAAACCCAGTTTCAAGTTCCCAATTGAAATTGGTAGGTACTTAGTGTTGACCGCTACAAAAGCTAGGGTAATGGAGACCGAAATGCAACTTGTAACCATGAATAATTTCAAAAGGAGACCCAATTTTGACTACAAAAGAAGTGTGAATGACATGATTAGGAGGAAGACCCAGTTCCATGAACCTATGATAGAAGACGTTTGGATCAATTTGAGGACAACAAAAGATATCAAAAAGATGGACTATAGTAGACTATCTCTTGAACAAATAGAATATATGGGGCTCACTGATATCCTCACAAATCTAGCAGATGGTGGAGACCTGATCAATAATAGATATCATGCTAAACAAGTCGCCAATGCTCCTCTTCCCCCAATCTAATGGTCTCAAAAAGAGTTGACCTCCTTGAGGATAAGATTTGAACCAATATTGGAAAACACCAATAATTGGTTAGCAAATAAAGGAATCACCTTAAAAGAGTTCATCACAGGATGAGAGACTAAATTTCAATAAGAGACAAGGAGGAGAGCAAAAAATAGAACAAAGAATAAAAGTGATGTTCCTTCTCCTTCTAGGCCCCATAAGCCTAGGATCATTTTTGTATCAAATAAATCAAAAGTTGCAGAGAAAGAGCCAGAAATGATATATATGGGGGTAGAGAAACAAAGTGATAAAGAACCAAAAATAGAATAGATAGAAACCAATGACAGACCTATAGGTCAATAGGGAATAAAAACTCTATCTCCATGAGAGGGTGCACAACCAGATGCAAGAATTTATTCTTCCCCACCCCATTCACCTGGTGCAACTCCTTCACTTATTTATCAAATCATTATTCTCTCTTTTGTAGCCACCTCTCCTTCTAAAATTATTTTTGGTGATCCTCAAAGCACTTCTAGAGATGTTCTTCCTTCATTAGGATCCATCCCCAGTTTGTCATCTCCATCTTTTAACATCGAAGATAGTTCTACCTTCAACCATTCAGTAGCAAGTGTGGTTTTAACTGATACTATGCCCATTTTTCCCACCAACATTGCAAGTGCTACCCTAGTGACGCCAACTACAAGGACTGTTGCTAATGTAAGTGCTTTTGCTCTCCCACCTTGGTTGTCAACTTTCACACCCAAAAGGAAAAACAAGCTATCTCTCCATATGACTTTGACTTTGGTAAAATGGTGAAAGTGAAAGCTAATACCCCCAAGAAGCCAAAGATCATTTCAAAGATGATTGGAGATAAGGGGCACAAATTTTTGGAGATAGCCAAACCTCCATAAGATGCAACTCTTAATTTTTTTTATATGAGTAACTACTCTATCTCTTGAGTTGAGTTAGGAAAGATAACTCATGAGGGTGCTAAGAGTGATTTTTAATTTGTGATGGATATTATAGTTTCAAAAATTTGATAGGGAAATAAAAATGAAAGATCATTATAAGGTGATGGTGGAACAATTGATCGCAGTGATAAGGAGATTCACATTTGCTCCAGAAGTGATAACCTTAGAGGCTTTCTCCATAGATGATCCCATGATTCAAAAAGTAGAAAAGACTTATCTAAAGGGAAAGGTAATTGAAGACTACTTGGATAAGATGTATGCACAGGGGGATTTCCTTGCTCACAGAGTTGTCTGAGAACATAGATAAAATGAGGAAAGTGAGAACAGAATTAGATGATCTTATCAATGTCATTTCTCAGGAGGTTAAAAGCACAGATAAATATCTTAGCAAATGGATAAAGATGAAGGAGCTGAAAATACATACCCTAATATCAATCAGTGTCATTACCGATAGAGATTCTTATATTAAAACTAAAGAATCATTGATATACAAGGTCCGGTGCTTAAGGAATTAATTAGCGACCTCGAATCTTCCAAGGATGCCAGTGAACAAAGCGATATCAGTCTATTGCAAAAATTGGAGGAGTTGCCTTGCAGACTTACCTCTCAAGACAACCAATTCATTTAGTAGAAGAAATGATTCAGGAGTTTGAAGGTATGATTTGAAAGGAATTTGAAGAGAAAGCATTCTCAATGGCTTCTATAGACAATATCCTAGATAATCAGTTAACTCTAGACAATCTAAAAACCAGGTTAACCAGTCATGCCAAGTCAATCACAGTAGTGAGAGATGTTATAGTCAGGGCTAAGGTGATTTTCAAATATACTATTGCACCAGACAGTATCAAGATACAGGCTACTATTGCCATGTATGATGCTCATCTAAAGAAGGATGGCGACAAAAATTGAACTATTCTTCAATGCTTTTCTCTCCATTTTTCTCATGCACTTTGTAATTGACTTGGGACATTTGAACATGTACATTTGTTATGTGTAATTACATATAAGAATCCAGAAAAGTCCCAAAGTCAATGGAGACTCATCTTTTACTAGGCTTTAATATTTAAGTCTTTTCTCAATTTTGATGGCTTTTCCCTATATATATAGAGGGAGCCTCTTTTGTAATATATCTTTTTGATAATTGAGAGCAAAAACTCTGCCAAAATTGAGATGCTTCTTGAGACTTTGATCTCAGATTGTAAATCATATTTTATTGAATGAATGAGAAGCAAGTTACTTTCAAACTTTGTGTTGAGATAATTTGTGTTATTTAGGAGATCATTCTTATACTCTTTTCCCTAATAATCTCTCATCTATTTGATTAAACAAGCAAAATGTGCATGAGAATTATTTGATGTTCTGAAGTTAATTATAAAGACTTTGTGCTGCTATAATTACCTTTAGATCATGTTTCTCCTATTTTATTGAGAAGGATATTATAAAGGCTTTGAATTGCTTTTATCCTTTGGGATCTTATATTTTGTTGTAGTTTACGATGGATACATTGAGCTACACTTCATTCTATTTTTACGTCCATTTCAAATTAGTAAGGGGAGCAATGAAAGACTTTGTGCTTTCATGGGTTTCTCGTGGATCTAGTTACTATATGAGAGGATTTTCTACCATTTACTAAACATTATTTCTGAAAGAAGAGAAATGATTTCAGTAATCAACCAAGATGTCTCTTTTGCCTTGTAAACATAATCTCTATAAAAAGAGAGATGAATGGTGTAATCTCACCTTCGAGTCTATTTTCAGTTCATATTAATATATAAGTAGTTTATAGGAAACCTCCCCTTGATGAGAGGAGAGATTTATCTCACTATAATGTGGTAAACCCACACTTTTTGCTGTATAAATCTCCTTGTACTATGGTTGATATACCCATTTTGCTGTTGCTTGTTTGATGACAAAATATTCATCCAATAGCTTTTTGGTGACTCTGTTGGGGAAGAGCACGTAGTTTAAAGCCTCAAGCTTCAAGCTGAAGCAAGGCCAGTTCTTTTCTATTTTTATGCATACTCTGGTAGCTCCACACTCCACCTTAACATGAATGCACACTTTGAAGCCCCAAACTTCAAATTAAAGCATTCCTAGTACTTGTTTAGTTTTACACTCTAGCAGATCCACTGTACACATGAAGCCAGAGAGCACAAAGTATTGTTGATCCTGTATTCAAGTTAGTGTGGTGAAATAATTTTGAGATCTCTCCTCTACCATCTCATCTCCAGCGTGCTAGGAGATTCCCTCCTACCAACATCAGATCTCCAATACCAAATGAAGATTCTAGTCTTAGTGCTACTAGAGTTTTATCTATACTTACCCCACTAAGATTTGTTATCCCCCTTTCAATCATCATCTCATAATGGCCCAAGGTCCTTGGGGAAATTCCTTTGGTCCTCTCAATCTAGCCCCACCTTTACACGAACTACCTCGTAGTTCAAGAAATAATTTTCCCAAAT
The DNA here is from genome assembly GCA_037957365.1 of Torreya grandis. Classification (NCBI taxonomy): domain Eukaryota; kingdom Viridiplantae; phylum Streptophyta; class Pinopsida; order Cupressales; family Taxaceae; genus Torreya; species Torreya grandis. The sequence continues at coordinate 3,892,263 of JARHVA010000486.1, read as the reverse complement.
TCTATGGTGATGGGAAGGTTCATCCTGATGAGCATATTGTTGCCTTCTCCATAGCATGTGGTGTGATAGGTGTGGAATATGAAGATATAATAGTTAGACTATTTGTAGAAACTCTATAAGGCACTGCTACCGACTAGTTTTATCACCTTTAAGCTCAAACTATAACTGACTGGAATACACTCAAGGCCAAGTTTGAGGCTAGGTTCAAACCCATTGAAGATGCACATGCCTTGTTGGCTCAGCTTATGCAAATGAAGAAGGAACTTCATGAACCTATGTGAGACTTCATTGCTAAGTTTGATAAGCTGAGAAACTAAATTCCTATGATTGCTCAGCCTACACCAGAGAACCTCAATTGCTTTTTCATCAACTCGTAACTTCTTGAAGTAAGTTTCCCATTGAGGTGGGTTGGTCCTATGGATCTTGCTATAACCCAAAATTTGGCTACTGAGGTCAAGGATGATCTTATCCTAGTGGTTAAGATTAGAAAATATTCTAATAAAAGTAAATTTTCTTCACCTACTGAAAGTTCTTCCACGAGTAGCATAGATCCTATAGCATAAAAGTTGACAAATGAACTGCTAGCCTTGAAAAGACAAATGGCCCAAGGTATGTCTACTCCTCCTTATCAAGATATGCCAAGGAGGACATTTCAGAACTAGTCATATCAAGGTAATGCTTCTAAAAATCAAGGGCAACCAAATCGTCTGCCTCCTCCACAGGGGAAACTTGCCATTGAAGCAACACCAGCCAACTCAATAGTTGGTTATCTTGAAGCTGAACATGATTCCTCACTCCAAACTAAGTTGGAATAAGAAGATGACGTTAATCTCTTTGCATAACAAGAAGAAGAATTAGTTGGCAACTTCAACATTGGTTTCCTAGATTATCAGGATGAAGCTAGAAGCAAGGGAGAAGTGTTTGATGGATAGTACACTATTTTTACCAAGTCTTAGAACTAGTTATCTCAACAAGCTAATAAAAAAAATTAGGATAAGAACCTTAGATAGTGGTTTCGATCGCTAAATGAGGGACTTCACTACCTTTCCAATCAAAGGACCCGATGACTAATAAGAAAGTAAGTACCTCAAACCGCCCCCTACCTTCTACTTCTATCTCTCAGACCACTGCCACACCCACTAAAGATTAGGATGATGGGCTCCCTCCCTCTATCTCTAGTTCATTTCAATTATTTGATATAATCGATCATGCCAAAAAGACCAAGGTTTAAATGACCAAGATTGAGTACTTGTGAGTCAATTTTGAACAGTTTGATAGGCTGGCCGAATACGTAAAAAGTAAAACTATCTCTATAGGACAAGATTTTATAAAGGTGACTCATGATTCTTCCAAGAATAAATCCACCCAGAATAATCTTGTCACTACTCCTCTTGTCACCCTCAAAAAAATAGAAACTTTCTATGTTTCCCTATTGATAAATGGCCATAAATTGAGTAATTGCATAATAGAATCTAGAGCTTCTGATAATATTATGCCTGTCAAGGTAGCAGATTCTCTTAGTCTTACCTTAACCAAGACTTTTGGTAGATGCTCTTCCATGGAAAACAAGCAAGTACCACTCTTAGGTCAAATCAAAGATGCTCAATTCATGTTTGCAGCTTTTCCTGAGAAGAGGATCAAAATGACAGTCTTAGTAGCCAATGTTCTAGCCTCTTATGGCATTCTACTCAAGCGTAATTTTTGTAAGGATGAAGGTGGAGAATTGAATATGGATATGTCTGAAGTGAGGATGCATGTTAAAGGTGTTATGAAGAAATTGCTTCTTAAGAAAGAGTTGAAATATATAATCACCCAAACATTAGATCTTGAAGCCCAAATTTTATTTAATTCATCAAGAATGGGTAATTATTTCTTAACTACTGAAGATGTTTTCATCCCATCAGATGAAATTCCTTTTAGTGACAATTCAAGAAATTTAGATGCAAAGTCAGAAAAATTGTCAAAACAAAGTTCGGACAACCAAGAATCTTCCCTAAATAATGAAGAGAAGTTTTTGAAAAAATCAAACTTTGATAGTGTTTGGATTTTAGAATTTGATGGCAGTTGCTCTTCTACCAATTCTAGAGCTAGAATTGTTTTGATTTCCCCTCAAGGATAAATTTTTCTTTATTCATATAAGCTGCAGCTCAATAACACCAATAACACTGTTGAGTATGAGTCCTTGCTGCTTGGATTGAAAGCTGCTCATGCTAAAGGTATTAAGGTTCTTCACACCTATGTAGATGCTGAACTGGTAGTTTATCAGGTAAGGAATCTATACCAAACAAGAAATGAAAGATTGTGACATTATCACAATCTTGTATGGTATTGTATTGAAAGTTTTGATGATTTCAATATTTTTGCTGTGTTGAGAGAATGTAATGACCATGCATATTCATTGGCTGTCTCTGCAACCCTCATGATTCCTCATAAAGAATTCGAAGGAGACAAGTATACTATTGAGCTGGTCTTTTGACCAAGTGTACCTGATAATTCTAACCATTGGCAAGTGTTCAATGGTGACAATCAAATCATTACTTTTCTAGAAAAGATGGACAGCTTTGAGGATCTTTATTTTGAAGGAAGTGAATCTCTACCATGAGAATCAGTTCCTAAAGTAAATTCCAAAACTGGTGAAGAGTTCCTTCAACTCAAGGGAAATAAAATTCCAAAGGGTTTGGTTTCTCTCAAGAAATTATTTGATAAGCAGGATAGATATGTTAAGCAGTGACAAGTGGATTCAAGTTCCTCCAAGGATTTCAATCAAATAAATTTGAGAACGGAAGAAAATCCCAAAATGGTCAACATTGGAAATTGTTGCACTTCTGATGAAAATCTCAAGTTCGCTACTCTTCTTCACCATTACATTGATGTTTTGGCATATTCTTATGATGATTTAAAATCTCTCAGGCCTAAGAAAATTCGACATGAAATTCCTCTTAAGGTTCGGTCATTACCTTACAAGCAAAAATAAAGGCAATACAATCCCAAAATATCAGGTACTATCTTTTTTGAGATCTAGAAAATGCTGAATGCGAGAATTATTTTTCCAATCCATCATTCCACCTGGATTGCTAACATAGTTCCTATAAGAAAAAAGAATGGGGAAATTTGTATCTGTGTCAATTTTAGAAACCTGAATCAATCTTCTTTAAAAGATAACTACCCTCTGCCCATCATGGACCAAGTTTTGCAAACTCTGACTGGTTCAAAAATGTTATCAATGCTAGATGATTTTTCTAGGTACAATCAGATAGAAGTCAATGAAGTAGATCAACATAAGACTGATTTCACCATGCCTTGGGGCACTTTTGCATATCATAGAATGCCTTTTGGTTTGATCAATGCTCAAGCTACCTTCCAAAGAGCAATGGATCTTGCTTTTAAAGATGAAATGGGAAAGTTTATTATGGTATATCTCGATGACTTGACTATTTTTTCCAAACATCATCCTAATCAGCTGCATCATCTACAATAAGTGTTGGAATGCTGTCAGCAAAATGGTATTTCTCTTAATCCCAAGAAGTCAATTTTTGGGGTTACAAAAGGTAAACTTCTCAGTCACACTATATCCCGAGAAGGTATAAAAATTGACACAGAAAGAGTCAAATCTACCCAAAGTCTTGCTCTTCCTTCTAATAATACTATATTTCATTCTTTCTTCGAGAAGGTGAATTTTTTACGAAGATTCATTTCAGAATTTGCAAAGAAGACTTGCCACATTGTGGACATGATGAAGGGAAAAGCCACTTTCTGATGGACTGCAGAAGGCAAGTCAGCATTTGAAGACATCAAAAAAGTGATTGCCCATGCACCAATTTTGGTTTGTCTAGATTATACCAAAGACTTCATAATATACAACTATGCTTTCGAACATACACTTTCAGCTATTTTAGTTCAAAAAAACAAAGAAGGTGTGGAATCTCTCATATCATTTATGAGTTGTCCTCTCAAAGCTCATGAATTGAAATATTCAAATATGGAGAAACATGCTTATGATGTGGTGAAGGTAGTAAAGCATTTCAGATTTTATATCCTAAATTCACACACTATTGTTCTAGTGCCTGATATAATGGTGAAGTCCATTTTAACTCAATAGGAGTTTGGTACCAAAAGGGTCAATTGGATTGCTAAGATTCAGGGGTTTGATCTTGATATCAAACCTACCAAACTTGTGTGGGGAAAGGGGCTCTACCAGTTGATTGCTGATAATATCCCCAAAGAAATAGAAAATGAAGAAATAAAGGTCGAAGACGTTCCTATGGTTCTCTTCATTGCTACTATAGATGAGTGGTATTCAAATATCACTCACTTTCTTACCTATGGTGAGTGTCTCGCTCATCTATCTTATAAAGAAAAAATGAATGTTAAACTAAAGGCCACTAGCTATGTCTTGTGGGACAATGGTTTGTATATGAGAAGCCTTGATGGGGTATTTCTTCATTGCATCAATAAGGTGAAACAAGGTAAACTTTTAGAATCTTTCCATGATTTGGCTTGTGGGGGACATTTATTTGCACCAGTGACAACTCATAAAATTCTATGAGCAAGATACTATTAGCCTACACTATTTCAAGATGCTTAAAAATGGGTGTGTAGGTGTGAATTATGTCAGCAGTTCATCGATAAACCTAAATTAACCACATTACCCCTCAAGCCAGTGGTGATCGAAGAACCTTTTCAATAATGGGGTATTGATTTCATTGGCATAGTGAAGCTGTCCTCAAGTGTTGGACATGACTATTTTCTCACCGTGACTGACTATTTTACCAAATGGGTGGAAGCCATCCCAACTAGGCTTGCTACTTCAGAAGTGATATGTAATTTTCTCACAAAAAATATTATTTCTCAGTTTACGGTTCCAACTAAGATTATAATAGATAATGCAGCCTATTTCTCTTCTCATGAGATTACCCAATTCTGCTTTTATTATGGAATTACCCTTTCCCACAATTTTGATTATTTTCTACAAGGAAATGGCCAAGTAGAATTGAGCAATAAGAATCTAGTTACTATTATCAAGAATTTGATGGATGATAATCAAAGGACTTGGCATAAAGCATTGTTTGATGCTTTGTGGGTAGATATGATTATACCCAAGAAGGAAATAGGCATGTCACCATTCCAAATTTTATATGGTTTGAATGAAGAAATACCAATCACCCTGGAACTACCAACACTTAGGTTGGCAAAGGCAATCAAAGATCCAACCTTCAAAAATTATACTGATAAAAGGATCATGTGCCTAACTAAATTAGATGAGAAAAGAACCATGGTAGTGGACCAGATTACTGCACATAAAAATCAAGTGAAGAAACTCTTCGACAAGGGGGCAAGGATTCATTATTTTTAGATTGGAGATCAAGTCTTGTTGTGGGACAAGAGGAGAGAACCAAAAGGAATGCACGGTAAATTTGATTCTTTGTGGAGAGGTCCATTTACCATTCGTCAGGTCTGTGGTGAATTTAGCTTCTTGCTAGAATATCAAGATGGAATGCCATTCTCACTGCCTCACAGTGGGCAACATCTAAAACACTTCAATCCTTGAAGTATTAGATAAGTTCACTTGTACATTTGTATAGTTTTTGTGTTATTTGTTTCTTTTTGGTATTTTTCACGTCTTTTCCTTTCTTGGCTTGACTTCGTGGCCCAATGGCTTGGATGAAGGCACTTAGAGACTAGTTTCTACTCCCTTCGATCAGTTTGATCAATGAAAGTTCCCCAATAGGAGCCAACTATTGTTCCCAAAATTAGCTACACTCATTTTTGGAACAACCCCTAAAAAACTTGTCCATTTCATGTTTTTCACTCTAAGTTCATCTTTTGAGACAAGTTTTTCTTGATCTCGTATTTTCTCAACTGGCATCATTAAAAGTTTGTGAGGTTCCCTTGTTACATTTTCCCCAAAAATGTGAAAATCATCACAATCTTGATGTGATCAGATGAAAAATTTTTCCCTATTTTTAAGTTGGGTGTTTTCTTGAGTTTACATGCAAGGGTTGAAAATTTTGCCATCACTACATGTAATTTTTAAGTTTCTATGCAAAGGTGGTGATTTTTGCTGACCTTGCATCTTTCATGTAGGAGTGGCAAAAATCACCGCCCTTACATTTCTCATTGCATCCTTCATGCAAGAGTGGAAAATTTTTCCGCATCTGCATCTCTTTTCTTTCCTCCCATGCAAGAGCAACACATTTTACCACCCCTGCATCCCTTTTATAACCTCACATGCAGAGGCAACAAAATTTACCACCCTTGCATGGTCTCATTTTTTCGTGCATGACATTTATGGTTGCACGTGTTGAGTGGTTGGGGTCAATTTTCACCCCACTTAACCCCTTTCTCTCCTTATTTCTTTTCATCTCTCTTTGTTTCCTCCTCCTTCCTGCATTTGGATGATCGTGCGAGCTAGAGAAAGCATGTTTTCATCGGATTCAAGATTTGTTTCACATTTTCTCTAGGTAGGGTTTTGATTTTTGTTTTGTTTTCATTTTCCTTCTCTTTTTCATAGTTGTTTTTCCCTCTTTCCTTTCTTTTCTAGGTTTTTCTAAGTTCTCCTCTTCCCCTTCCTCCTTTTTCCCACCAAGGAGGTGATCTAAGTGGGGAGAACTCTCTTCCCCCTTTTTTCCACCTATCGGCCATTTCACCCACGTAATGATAGCAAATTTTGCCAACCTTACATGTGGCCATCCAACCATGTGTAAAGATGGTGAAATTCACAAACCTTATGATTCCCTTGCCAATTTGTGCAAGGGTGGCTATTTTCACTTCCCTTACATGAAAACTTTCAATCATGTGCATCGGTGGAAAAATTCACTGCCAACACAAAACCCCTGACTCTCAACCATGTGTGTAGGTAGCAAAATTTTCTACTGATGCACATTTGGCTACCCAACCAAGTGCAAGGACAATGATTTTCACTACCCTTACATGAAAAATCCCAGCTTGTGCATAGGTTATGAAATTTGCCACCGATGCACAAGCATCTAACTTCTTGACTAGTACATTGGTAACATTTTTTGCCACCTATGCAAACCTAATGACTATACATATGCATAAGTGGTGAAATTCACTGCTGATGCACATCTGTATGTCCTTAATGTGCACAAGTAGAAATTTTCACCACCTATGCACAATAACAGTTTTGAACATGCAATGGTGCCAATTTTTGTTGCCCATGCATGCCTTCCCTCTATTTTTACTAACTCTAGGAAATTTTGATTTTCCTATTTTTTGAGCCCACTCTCCTTTCACTTTCTGACCTACTTGCACCTTAGCCCTTTCAAGTGCATCTCCCTGGTCATGATCATCCAATGTGCAATTTCCCAAATTACTAATATTTCTCCTAATTGTGTGATCATGATTCTTATCACAATTTCTCTTCAAGATCTTTCTTCATCAATATACTTTCGATAAAGGCTAATCCTTATGACTGAGGTTTCTCTTAAGAAGTTGAAGACGATGAAGTGCCTATATCAAGGTATTTTTCCAATCACCTTGGTTACTTCTAATGTTGATGACTTTAGATATACAGAGATTAGGCACATAGATATGGCCGAGTTTGTAGAGAGAACCAAAGCAAACAATCCTAGCTCTAAAATGAAGAGGATAATTGAGAGCAATATTCATCTAGTCTCCTCTTTTCCTATGACAGCTCATCACATAGATTTTGTTCTCTAGTGTGCCTAATTCTACAACAAAGATAATAGGGTTGTGGTAGATGCTAGTGGCAACATAGTAATGCGACTAGACCCTGAGTTCATTGACAAAGTGTTCATGTGCCCTCCTATTATTGAAGTGTTGAAGATAGACTTAGTTGAAGCATAAAAAGAATATGATAAAGATCTTGAGAAGGAAAAGAAGGTGATCAACAATAGATGGCTAAAAACTCCTAGAGAAAACTTGTCTAGATGGCCACAGAACTTTCCAAGGAGCGATTTTATAGAAGAGGTTGGTGACTTGATTACTCTTCTCAACAGAGTATGAGGTTTACCCTCTTCCTCTCAATTTCATGAATAGATGTATCCCTTCATTAAGATAATACTCCAGGGCAAATAAGTCATTTTCTAGGGTGAATAAATCAACAATGCTCTGCATGAGTAATTGACAAAGGTGTCTACTACCTCAAAATTCTATATGACTTCATACCTAGTATACATTATAGCTTCAATGAGAACCTTTCTAGGCTTAACATCAGAGGGAGATAGAAAAATGACCTCGGTATATCAATATTACCCCCAGTTGACATTGAAGGGTTCAATCCATCATTTTAGAAGGGTAAATGATGCTTTCTTCATGGTATTTTTATGTCTTTTTGATCCCCAATTAGAACAGAAAGGAGTGTCAGATGAGGCCTAGACTGTTATGAATGACTTCAGCTGTATGTTCTTGCAGTTCCCTTTTTTTGTTATCTACGGGTTGGATTTTTCCAAAGTTACCCCTATATGCTCCCAAGATTTCTCTCAGATAAATTGGTCGTGATGGAGTTGTGTAGGCAAATTATTGTCATACACAATAAGTAGATGGAACTCAAGAAACTTGGTTTCAGGTTCCCAATTGAAACTGATAGGTACTCAGTGTTGACCGCTACAAAAACTAGGGTAATGGAGACTTAAATACAGCTTGTAACCATGAAGCATTTCAAAAGGAGACCCATTTTTGACTATAGAGGTGTGAAGGACATGATCAGGAAGTAGACCTAGTTCCATGAACCTATGATCGAAGACATTTGGATAGATTTGAGGACAGTGGAAGATATTAGAAAGATGGACTATAGTAGACTATCTCTTGAACAAATAGAATATATAAGGCTCACTGATATCCCTACAAATCTAGCAGATGATAGAGGACTGATCAATAATAGATATCATGCTGAACAAGTCGCCAATGCTCCTCTTCCCCTGATCCAATGGTCTTAAAAAGAGTTGACCTCCTTGAGGATGAGATTCAAACCAATATTAGCAAACACCAATGATTGGTTAGCAAATAAAGGAATCACCTTAAAAGAGTTCATCACGGGATCAGAGGCTGAACTTCAAGAAGAGACAAGGAGGAAAGTAGAAAATAGAATAAAGAATAAAAGTGATGTTCTTTCTCCTTCTAGGCCCCATAAGCCTATGATCATTTTTGTATCAAAGAAATAAAAAGTTGTAGAGAAAGAGCTAAAAATGACAGATATGGTGGTTGAGAAACAAAGTGCTAATGAACTAGTGACATAACAGATGGAAACTAATGACAAGCTTGCAGGTCAATAGGGAATAAAAACTCTATCTCTGCAAGATGGTACGTAGTTAGACACATGACTTTCTTCTTCTCTACCCCACTCACCTGGTGTAACTCCTTCACCTATTTCTCCAATCAGTATTCCCTCTTCTAAAGCCACCTCTCCTAAAATTATTTTTGGTGATCCTCAAAGCACTTTTGGAGATGTTCTTCATTCTTCAGGATTCATCCCCAGTTTGTCATCTCCATCTTTTAACATCGGAGATAGTTATACCTTCGACCATTCAATAGTGGGTGTGGTTTTAACTGATACTATGCCCATTCTTCCTAGTAACAGTGCAGGTGCTACCCTAGTGACACCAATTATAGGGACTATTGCTAATATAAGTGCTTTTGCTCTCCCACTTTGGTTGTCAACTTTCACACCCAAAAGGAAAAAACAAGCCATCTCTCCAGATGATTTTGAATCTGGTAAAATGGTGCCAGTGAAGGCTAAGACCCCCAAGAAGCCAAAAATCCTATCAAAGATAATTAGAGATAAGGGGCACAAATTTTTGGAGATAGGCAAACCTCTATAAGATGTGACTCTTAAATTTTTTGATATGAGTAGCTACTCTATCTCTCGAGTTGAGTTAGGAAAGATAACTCACAAGAGCACAAAGAGTGATTTGAAATCCATGATGGATATTATGGTTTAGAAATTTGATAGGGAAAGAGAAATGAAAGATCATTATAAGTTGATGGTAGAACAATTGACCACAGTGATAAGGAGATTCACTTTTGCTCTAGAAGTGGTAACCCCAGAGGCTTTCTCCATAGACGATTCTGTGATTCAGAAAGTAGAAAAGACTTATCTAAAGGGAAAGGTACTTGAAGACTACATGGATAAGATGCATGCATAGGGGATTTCCTTACTCACAGAGTTGTCTGAGAAGATGGATAAAATGAGGAAAGTGAAAATAAAATTAGATGATCTTATCAATGTCATTTCTCAAGAGGTCAAAAGCATATATAAATATCTTAGCAAATAGACAAAGATGAAGTAGCTAAAAATATGTAACCTAATATCAATTGGCATCATTGATGATAGAGATTTTTATATTAAAACTAAAGAATCATTGATATACAAGATTTAGGTGCTTAAGGAATTAATCAATGACATCGAATCTTCCAAGGATGCCAGTGAATAAAGTGATATCAGTCTGTTTCACAAATTAGAGGAGTTGCCTTGCATACTTACCTCTCAAGACAACCAATTCATTTCAATAGAAGAAATGATTCAGGAGTTTAAAGGTATGATCTGAAAGGAATTCAAGGAGAAAGCATTCTCAATGGCTTCTATGGACAATATCCTAGATAATCAGTTAACTCTGGACAATCTAAAAACTAGGTTAACCAGTCACGCCAAGTCAATCACAGTAGTAATAGATGCTACAGTCAGGGCTAAGGTTATTTTCAAAAATAATATTACACCAAAAAGTATTGGGATACAGGCTGCTATCGCCATGTACGATGCTCATCTAAAGAAGGTTGGCAACAAAAATTGAACTATTCTTCCGTGATTTCCTCTCCATTTTTCTCATGCACTTTGTAATTGACTTGGGACATTTGCACATGTAATTTTTTTGTGTAATTACATGTAAAAATATGGAAAAGTCCCAAAGTCAACGGAGACTCATCTTTGACTAGGTTTTAATATTTAAGTCTTTTCTCAATTTTGAAGGCTTTTCCCTATATATATATAGAGGGAGCCTCTTTGTAATATATCTTTTTGATAATTGAGATAAAAAACTCTGCCAAAATTGAGATGCTTCCTGAGACTTTGATCTTAGATTGTAAATCATATTTTCTTGAATGAATGAGAAGTAGGTTACTTTTAGACTTTGTGTTGAAGTAATTTGTTTTATTTAGGATATCATTCTTATGTTCTTTTCCATAATAATCTCTCATCTATTTGATTAAACAAGCAAAGTGTGCGTGAAAATTATCTGAAGATGTTCTGAAGTTAATTATAAAGACTTTGTTCTGATATAATTACCTTTAGATCATGTTTTTCCTATTTTATTGAGAAGGATATTAGAAAGGCTTTGAACTGATTTTATCCTTTGGAGTCTTATATTCTATTGTAGTTTACGGTAGAGACTTTGAGCTGCACTTCAATTTGTTTTTACGTCTATTTCAAATTAGTAAGGGGAGTAATGAAAGACTTTGTGATTTTGTGGGTTTCTCATGGATCTAGTTACTATCCGAGAGGATTTTCTACCATTTATTGAACATCAATTTTGAAAGAAGAGAAATGCTTTTAGTAATCAACCAGGATTGCCTTGTAAACATCATCTCTAAAAAAAGAGAGCTGAATGGTGTAATCTCACCCTCAAGTCTATTTTCAATTCATATTAATATATAAGTAGTTTATAGAGAACCTCCCCTTGATGAGAGGAGATATTTATCTCACTATGATGTGGTAAACCAATAATTTTTTTCGTATAAATCTCCTTGTACTGTGGTTGATATACCCATTTTACTGTCGCTTGTTTGATGACAAAATATTCACCCAACAGGTAGCTCCATAAGATCTCAGTCTATTAACTTGTTGAATTTTGAAAGGGCCCATAGACTATTGATCTACCATCTGGGCTCCTGAGATGTTTCCACTTAGGACTCATGGGTTTCTCTGTAGATATATAGACTTCATAACTTTCTCCCATGCCATTAGATCTTTGGTTCAATAAATCAACATGCACCATCAATCTTCCTTTGAAATTTATTGACCCTCAGTAGGTCATTGATCTCTTTGGACTAGGCTCTGAGATCTCACCATGTGGAGCCTTTACATTATTCCTTAGGTATTTTAACCTTTTGACCTAGGAGAGACCCTGTATATCATTTGATCTTTGATTTAGGCTCTAAGATCTCAACACTTGACAATCTATCGTTCAACCTGTTACTATGAATAATAAAATATATAAAGTAAGGGCTCGAGTAAATATAAGGGACTTATGATATAAATCTTAGCATAATTTTTTTTATTAATTAAATACATTTAATACTTTAGAATAAGGATTTAAGCTAATATAATGAAGTGCTTCTTGTGTAAAAGGCTCCTGCATTAATTTGAATCTTATTTCAAAAAAGACCTAGGCTAACACATTTGGATTAAGCTATTTTAAACATTTTTTAATCATATATTCACTTAGATGATTAAATACCAAGTGTTACTCAAAGTAAAGAGTAAAATTAACATTAAATCATGAAGTTTAGACATTTTCTATTCTAGATGGACTCCATTGATCTTGAAACATAGAGATCCAATGTTAGTAAATTTAGACAAGATCAAACCAAAATCATGTGTAAATATGGCAATCCAACCATGGTGTGGATGATCTTTAAATAAAGATAATGTGAAAAACATTCTAATAGTACTCTGATTAGATGAATTTTCAATTTAAATCACAAATTTTCATAATTTGAAACAAGGTTACCCATTTTTAGGAATGGGGGTTGTTGACCTCAATAATGCCTTGGTTGAGAAATCCTTTATGTTAGAAGTTTTATTTATGTAAATTAGTATTTTCCTTCCAATTGTAGAAGTAGGTTATGATACTACTCTTACAAATTTTAGTAAGTAGGTAGTGATTTGTCAACTTGGGTTATAGTGTTTCCCTTTTACCATGTAAGGGTATGTAGGAGTTTTGTTTTTGATATGTTAGTTATCTACTTTCCACTTGTGACTTTATAAAGTCACTACTTTATCTAAATGTGAACTTAACCATGAGGAGTGGCTAACCTTAACTTTATATTAATTCTAGGTGTTTATAATTATTATGTTATTATATACCTTTATTAAGATAGATACTATTCTTTTTTTGAAGCATGTTGTTTAAAGAGTTATTTATGTAATTTTTTTCTAGGAGCAGGTAGGGTATGAGATGTGTAGAATTCTCATCTTGGTAGTCTAAAAAGGTTGAGATAAAATTTTGAATTATTGATTACTAAAAAAGCAAGCAGGGAGACATAGTATCACTTATTCCTTTATAAGGTTGTAAGGATGATATAATCCTTAACCTTTGTGTGTTATGTTAATTTTGACATTATTTCTTATTACTATGAATATAACACTATAGGTTAAGGTGTGAAATATGATACTAGTTATGTTTGGATGGTGGCAACTGTTTCTACTCATTTTTTTTGCTTTTTTACATTAAGAGGAAATAAGAAACTAAGCTAATGGTTAGGGGTTTGTACGTACCTAGATGAAGTTTGTGCATCGTATCCAGACATTGTAGGATCTCCTGTTTGGCTATGGAGGAGGACACCTGTAGATAAGAATAAGAAACTCAAACAAAGAGATTATTAGAGACAGATATGGTGGACTGCCAAGTGATATGCTCGGTCCTAGAAGCGTAAAGACTTCCTTGAGGGATGACAGTCCACTGTTTATAAGTAAAAGTGTCGAAAATAAAGAAATGACAAATGACTAACAAAGAGGAAATTAGATAATGCATACCTATTTCTTTACATTTGGTTTGCCATAGTAGCTGATGTCAGTAGTTCTACCGTCATCGGTTGGTCAGTGTGGGGTAGTGGTCGATGTCAGTCAGGGCAATGGCCTTGGATGAGTTTGTGGTCGATAGAGGGCCCTAGAAGGAGTTTGGGTCTGTGCAGGGTTGCAGGGAGATGAATAAGAATCGTATAAGGGCAAAGGTAGATGATAGGTTGTCAAAAAGGGTAAGGGTGAGAGGAAGGCTTTTCAGCGTTTCCCTGGAAGAAGTCAGGTCTGGTTGAAAGTTGGGTCTGGTTGAAGGTCAGGTCTGGTTGAAGGTCGGGTCTAGTCTAGTAGTATTTAGAGATAGCAAATTGACTAAGTTATTCTAAATTACTGAAATGAAAGAGTAAAAGAAATACTTAGCTCTGGTGAGATGAAGAACCAAGATGTCGAACACTTATGCCTATTACGGCTGATGACCAGGTCCCCATGCAATGCTTCAGTCCAATTTGGTGTGACTGGTGTAGAGTCTCTGTGGCCAAGGGAGTGTTAGTTGAAGTCTGCTACCTGTTAATGTCTCAGAGTCCAAGAGGAGGAGAGAGAGAGAGCCAGATTCGAGCCAGTGAGAGTCCCAGAAAAGATTGATAAGAGCTAAAGGGATTCATGATTCGTGATTAGCCATTTTGGAGGTTAGAACTTGGTTTAAGTAAACCAATGTCGGTGATGCCACCGGTGTCGGCTGATAGTTGACTGACGTCGGTGGGTGGATAATGAGTAAAAGGGCTAAGAAGCCCATTCTTCATCCACCAAGTGCATAGTCCATTAGAGAATGGTCAATGGATAGGGTTATTAAGCATGAGGGTTAGTTAGGCAGTTGGAAAGGAGTGAGAATAGGTCTTAGGGAGATGACTAAGTCTCAAGATGAGTCATAGGGTGGGAAATGGTCCAAGATGAGGTGTCTAAGGCGAGCTGTCCTAGGTGATGTCATAATTTAAAATAAGTTATTTATTTCAAATTAATAAGATGTGGGTTAGGACCAAGGGGGAGTCGACACAATTTAGGTGTCTACATTTGCCACTTTTTGTCTTGTAGGTTGTTTTGGATGAACTGTAAGACAAAAATAGGAGTAGATGCCCCAAGATGGTGATGAGGTATTCCCCCTCAAAGTGGGAGTCAAGGGAAGGTAACCTGATATCAAGTGTCGATTTGATAAGTAATGGATGGTATGGTGAATTTTGAGTGTGAACGCTGTAGTAGTTGTGATAGCGCGTAAACCACTTCACGTGTAGGTAGGTCAAATTGTCATGGTCAAGGTCGAGGAGTGCTAAAATCAAAATAATCAGGCCCCAGCATTTAGTCATAGCTGATTAGGTTAAATGATCAAAGCTGTAGCTCTAATGGTCGTCGTGTTCCAAGTATCCTAGGCTTAGGAAGTGCTCCTGGAAAACATGAAAATTTCACAAGTAGTGGGGATCAATTGGAGTGTAATCCAATACTTATGAGGGTCATAATATGGGTTGCAGACAATTTTGCTATCTATTCATGAGGTAGCATACATGCAATCAAAACAACTAAGGTAGAGTTGTCTCGAAAGTGGTCATGGTAGGAGGAGATAGTCATGATCTCCATGGTCATTTATTGTGGTCAGGGAGATGTATGTGATCTCCAGTGTGCCCCATGAGAAGTCAAAAGTGACTTCTACAGTGTCAGGGCTAGTTGTTTGGTCATGGTTTGGTTAAAGGTTAGATGGTTGGTCCATCAGGTAGATGGATGAATGGAATGACCATCGTCATTAGGGAGACGATCGGGTGAATGGCCGAGCTAACCTCAAAAGACTGAGTGCTGCCTACATAGCCCTTGTTGGAATTGTCTTGTGATATATTCTGATGTTGAAGGTTGAGACTGGTTAGTTGTGGTTGAAGATGATGGTCTAAGGACCATAGCATTTACTGATCCTTTGGACTTGGAGTGGGAAGAAGAAGGTTTGGATGAAGAAGGGTCATTGAATTTTGCATTACTACGGAATTTGACCTTGTCTTCTTCGACTGCACAGAGTTCAAGCTTTTTGGCCATGGTGAAAGCTTTATCAAATGTGTGGAATGTTTGAACCTTCAAGGTGGATGAGATGTGTTTGGCACATGCTCTTGAAAATAGCTCTATGAGATCAGTTTAAGGAATTGAAAAGGAGAGTTGGTTGATTAAGCCTCTCCAACGGGCAACGAAGTCAGCGATTGACTCATTATCGAAATGTTTAATAGAATATAGGTCCATGATGGAGACCTTTGTAGTGATGTTGATTGAAAAGTGGTCGAGAAATAATTGGTCTAGTTGAGTGAAAGAAAAAAGAGAATGACTGTTAATGGAGCTATACCAGTCAAGGGCAGTGCCAGAAAGTGACATGGGAAACGTGCGAAGTAATAACGCATTGTCGTGTGGTATAAGGTAACAAGCGTGTCTAAACACTCATAGATGTTGTTTTGGGTCCTCTTTACTCTGAAATCAAGTAAATTTTGGAAGCTCCCACTGGCTAGGATATGGTTTAATAGGGACTGAAGGGTGGATGGGTTCATTGCATATTTGTTCATATGAAAGAACATTGCTTAAACTAGAAATGGATGTCTCAAGGTTAGACATCTTATCCATCAGCATCTTGATTAGATCTACTGACGGATTGGCAAGTGGAGCACCCCCAAGGTTGTAAGGTACCTAGAAGGCGTTAAGAGGGGCATATGACATACTAAGTTACATTTGTATAGGTGCAACATATTGGTAGTTCATCATAGGGACTGATGTTGAGGTCAAGGGGGCATGTGCCGTGAAGTTGGAGGGCATAAGTTGACTAGATACCGCCAAAGGTGGTTGAATGGTGGCATTGGTAAAAGGATAGGTAGTCACTCTTGCATTTACAAGCGCAAGAGTGTGTGGAATCGAGACAATTAAGTTCTAGTATGGTGTAGAACTTGGTTGAATTATTTGTCGTTGAGGGGGTACAAAAACCTTGGTGGAGGTAGGCCCAGACATGAAAGGGGAGGCTAAATTGTGGACATTGGTCATGTTTGGGTTAATGGATGAGGTAATAGTTTGAGTTATGATGGGTTGGCTAGCAGATGGTGTTGATGTCATTGCCGCTTCAGCAAGAGAAGTTGGCATCCCAAAAATAAGATTACCTGAAGGGTCTCATGTTTGGCTTCTTGTGAGATAGTATTAAAGAGCCTTGGAGTTATGATGAAGGAGTCTCTCAAAGTCTTGGTCCCCTTCAGGAATAATTGGATGTTGGTCAGGGGTAGGATGGATAGGAGTATGTTCAATGTTTGAAGTATGCTCCATGTGGGGACTTTATATAAAAGGTGAAGGCAGAAGTGGTTGTTGCCTCACGTGGTCATTAAAGGATTTGTTTTAACTATGTGTCAAATCCATCCAAGGAAAAGGGGGTTTACGTTCTAAAAACTGTGTATTTTAGTTTCAAAAAACTAGAAAGGGTGTTTTACAGCAAGAAAGTCAGGTTTTAAGCTTGCTATTTTGGAAAAAGTTTGTTGACAGTAACCGACGTCGGCTGAAAAACCGATGTCGGTGAAGATATGTTGCCGACGTCTATGGAAAAACCGATGTTGGTGAGTAAAAGTTGCCGATGTCGATTGAAAATCTGATGGCGGTGTCTATGTGTTTCCAGAAACTCAAAAAACTAAAAGTTTTTGGAAGAGAAAGAAAGCTCTGAGTTGTTTAAAAACTCAGAATAATGCGTCCTTACCAGCTCAAAAAACTAGATAAGAACAAAAAAGTGGATGAAGGCAAGCAACCTCTAAACGTTAATTCCTAAGAATAAATTTTAGTCAGGGCGGCTTATGCCTTAGAGGAATATGTTTGGAAGAATGGGGTTTTTAGAAGGGGTCCTAAAAGAGGCAGTTTAAGGTTGGTTTCAGGTTAGTTTTGGTGCTCAAAGTCTGTATTAGGTTTCGTACATTGCCTGGTGCTAAGAGCTTGCTCTCCTCACTTCACAAGCCCAGAGCCAAGCTGGGTCACTTAGCTAATATATACATCACCTAGAGTTTATACTTTGCCAGAGAATAGAGTGGGTCCTCCTCTTGGTTGTGAAGTCCAAGTAGGATTGCTGGGAAGGGTAAGGTATCTGCTAGGTGGTGAAATCCTAGTCGGGCCTTGTCTCAGGTATGTTTAGATGTTTGATTGTGAATGTGGTCTGGTCGTGTAACATATATGCACTATGATTTATTCATAATGAGTTTAATTACTAGATGAGCTAAATATGCATTCAAGCAGGTGTGAAATGCATTTAATTTTTAACCCAAATTGAAATGTTTGTTAAGATGTAGACAAGTGGGAAAAGGTTTAAGAGCATGAATTTCACTACTCTAAGATGCAGGTAAGAAAATGACAAGAAGAAAAAGAAAGATTCTTTTTAACTTGTGATTAAGATGTCTTTTCGAAAGAAAAATAAAGAAGAAGGCTACAAAGAGATAAAATTTCCCTAATGCAGCTATATGAAAGTTTGCTTTTTAAGAAGAAATAAAAAATAATGATGAACCCAAGGAAATTCTAGGGGTCCCACCGGGCGTGCCAGAATGTTTCTACTCATTTTTTTCACTTTTCTACATTCAAAGGAAATAAGAAACTAAGATAATGGTTAGGGGTTTGTACGTACCCAGATGAAGTTTGCGCACCGTATCCAGACGTTGTAGGAGCTCCTCTTTGGCTGTGGAGGATGACACCTGTAGATAAGAATAAGAAACTCAAATAAAGAGATTATTAGAGATAGATATGGTGGACTACCAAGCGATATGCTTGGTCCCAAAAGCACAAAGACTTCCTTGAGGGATGACAATCCACTGTTTATAAGTAAAAGTGTCAAAAATAAAGAAATGGCAAATGACTAACAAAGAGGAAATTAGATAATGCGTACCTATTTCTTTACAGTCAGTTTGCCACAGTAGACGACGTCGGTAGTTTTGTCATCGTCAATTGGTCAGTGTTGCCAACTTCAGTTATATTGCCGACGTCGGTAGGGGTAGTGGTCTATGTTAGTCAAGGCAATGGCCTTAGATGGGTTTGTGGTCGATAAAGGGCCCTGGAAGGAGTCTGGGTCTGTGCAGGGTTGTAGGGAGACAAATAAGAACCACAAAAGGGCAAAGGTAGATGATAGGTTGTCAAAAAGGGTAAGGGTGAGAGGAAGGCTTTTCAGCATTTCCTTGAAAGAAGTCAGGTCTGGTTGAAAGTCAGGTCTAGTTGAAGGTCGGGTCTGGTTGAAGGTCGGGTCTGGTCTGGTAGAATTTTGAGATAGCAAATTGACTAAGTTATTCTAAATTACTGAAATGAAAGGGTGAAAGAAATACTTAGCTCTGGTGAGATGAAGAACCAAGATGTTGAACACTTATGCCTATTACAGCTAATGACCAGGTCCCCATGCAATGCTTCAGTCCAATTTGGTGCGACTGGTGTAGAGTCTCTATTGCCAAGGGAGCGTTAGTTAAAGTCTACTGCCTATTGATGTCTTAGAGTTTGAGAGGAGGAGAGAGAGAGCCAGATCTGAGCTAGTGAGAGTCTCAAAAAAGATTGATAAGAGCTAAAGGGTTTCATGATTCATGATTAGCCATTTTGGAGGTTAGAACTCAGTTTAAGTAAACTGATGTTGGTGATGCCGCAGGCGTCAGCAGACAGTTGACCGACGTCGGCGGGTGGAGAATGAGTAAAAGGGCTAAGAAGCCCGTTCTTCATCCGCGGAGTGCATAGTCCGTTAGAGAATGGTCAATGGATGGGGTTATTAAGCACAAGGTTTAGTTAGGCACTTGGAAAGGAGTGATAATAGGTCTTAGGGAGATGAATTAGTCTCAAGATGAGTCATGGGGTGGGAAATGGTCCAAGACGAGGTGTCCAAGGCAAGGTGTCCTAGGTGATGTCATAATTTAAAATAAGTTGTTTATTTTAAATTAATAAGATGTGGGTTAGGATCAAGGGGGAGTCGACATAATTTAGGTGTCTACATTTGCCCCTTTTTGTCTTGTTGGTTGTTCTGGATGAACTGCAAGACAAAAGTAAGAGTAGATGCCCCAAGTATGGTGATGAGGTATTCCCCCTCAAAGTGGGAGTTGAGGGAAGGTAACCTGATATCAGGTGCCAATTTGATAAGCAGTGGATGGTATGGTGAAGTTTGAGTGTGAATGTTGCAATAGTTGTGATTACACATAAATCACTTCACATGTAGGTAGGTCAAATTGTCGCGGTCAAGGTCGAGGAGTGCTAAAATTGAAATAACTAGGCCCCAACATTTAGTCATAGCTGATTGGGTTAAAGGATTGAAGCTGTAGCTCCAATGGTCATCGTGTTCCAAGTATCCTGGGCTTAGGAAGTGCTCTTGGAAAACATGAAAATGTCACAAGTAGTGGGGATCAACTAGAGCACAATCTGATACTTATGAGGGTTGTAATATGGGTTGCGGACAATTTTGCTATCAATTTGTGAGGTAGCATACATGCAATGAAAACAACTAAGGTAGAGTTGTCTCGAAAGTGGTCGTGGTCGGAGGAGATAGTCGCGATCTCCATGGTCATTTGTTGTGGTCTGGGAGATGTATGTGATCTCTAGTGTGCCCCATGAGAAGTCAAAAGTGACTTCTACAGTGTCAAGGCTAGTTGTTTGGTCATGGTGTTGTTAAAGGTTAGATGGTTGGTCCATTAGGTAGATGGACGAATGGAATGGCCGTCGTCATTAGGGAGACAATCGGGTGAATGGCCGAGCTAACCTCAGAAGACTGAGTGCTGCCTACATAGCCCTTGTTGTAAAGGGCATCAGACCAATGTAGTTCAGAAAAAGGGTTCAAGTGGTTGATAGTTGGTCAGGTGAGAGATGTCATCATTTCCCATATGTGTGATGGTACATGCTTGAAATGATGAAGATATGATGATGTTACATCCTTTTCCATATTATGTGATGGTATATTCTGTAACATTGGTAATGTGGTCTTTCATCCCTAGCAATTTTCCATATTAGTGATGGTGTATGCTAAAAATGAATTGTAGATGATGTTATAGCCTTTTCCATATTGTGTGATGGTGTATTCTATAACATTGGTGGTGTGTGGTCGATAGTTTCCATGTGTATTGTTTTCCATAAAAACTAGTGTGAATGGGCTAAGTCATGTTAGTGGTCTGGAAAAGGTTTGGTTTGGTTGGGTTTTGGTTTGGTTGTATGTGACCAAGATGTATAAGAAGTGAAAGGCGCATTGCTCTTTCATTGACAAGGACTATAATGATAGCATATATAAGGCTTTTGCAAACAAAAAGCCTTGTTCATGCATTACGTCGTTGACCATAGGTTTGTGTTAGAGAAGTAGTTGAATCAATTGACGTTAAGTGAGCTCAAAATCCCTTGAGTATGTTGGGGTGATAGGTGTGATTATGTGATATGAGAGGATGGGGTAACCCTTTTTGGCAGGAATAACCTTGCCCCTTTTATAGGTGACCCTGAGAACGACTATAGACAAGTCCATGACTTAATAATTTGTCAGTCATTTTTTTTTGGGACTGATCAATGCGGGAAGTCCACTTGGAGATATTATTGTGTTTTATGGTCATGTTGTGTTGTGTATGTAGCAAAAAGTTAGGCATAGCCATCCTTCGAGGGAGTGGTCTATATTGTGCTTTGTATGTTTGGATGTCTGTGAATAGCTATCCTTCAAGGGAATAGTCTATCAATTACAACAATTATACAGCTGTCCTTCGAGGGAGCAGTCTACATTTATAATTTATGACCTTGGGTTAGGCATCCCCATTTTATGTTTTGTTTTTGACTGAAGTTTTGGTCATGGACTTGACTATAGAGGTTTAAAGGTTTCCCCTTTTATTAGGACAAATCATTCATGCTTGACAAAAGGGTTGACAAAGGGTTGAAAGGAATAGGATTGATAATGACAGGGGTTGCTCAAGGGATGAGCTCAAGTTAAACGTCAAATAAATGATTACTTGACCAACAGTAAAATGGTTGTAGATGTAAGGCATAAAGGGACTCAGGTTTTGGTTGGCCTTTGAAAGAAGATAGATGATAAGTACCTGATCCATGCTTGTGTGTTGATGTAAGGTTTGAGTGAATTAGGAGCAAACTTGCCCCATTTGGGTTGTTCCAAATTGGTCACATGTTGGTTGATGTTGGACATGAAGTTGGTTGATATGTTGTTGGCATGTTTTGGTCGATGTTGGTCATGAAGTTGGTTAGTATGATGTTGGCATTTGGTACAATGCTAAACATAGTTGTTGCAGTCTTGATGAAGAGTGGGCCAATAATAGCCCAGGCAAAGGATGCGCTTGGCAACCGAGTTACCGCTAAAACATTCCCCACAAATCCCATCATGGACTTGTTTGATGATATGGGAAGTCTCAGTGGTTGTTAGGCATTGGATAAAGAGGCCATCGTGACCTTGTTTGTAGAGAAGTCACCCTAGCATGGTGTAGCAAGCAGTGTTCTTGATAAAAGCTGGCCGTGCATTGCTAGAGAGATTAGGAGGCATAATAGAATATGTTAAGTAGTTAACATGTCACTTATGCCAAGCGTCATGCAGACTAGAGAGGTTTGGAGGAATTTCCCCCAATGATGTGGGTCGAGACATGTCCAAGATAGAAATCTTGGGTTGTGTTGGTTGAGAGGTCTTGACGAATACTAGATATGTCAAAGGTGTAGAAGTATGGTCTTTTCCTTTATTCTTCACAGCTTGAGGCCTAGTGGCCACATCAATTGTGTTAATTTTGAATAAAGGAGTGGATGGTGGTAAAGGGACCATAGTCTTGTATGGGGATCCCGATTTAGGTGAAGAGATTCGAGAGGTATGTGATGAGGTCGGTGTTTTGTTGAAAAGGTGGTCAGAAGAAGCCTCAATGTGAGGGGTGTCTTTTTTTAGGTGTTGATGAATGACAGCCTTAAGGGCACAATAATGCTTAGTATCATGTCTAGGTGTGTGATGATACCAGTAGATTTTAGTGTCGTCAAACCAAGAGGGTTTTGGTTCGAGAGGTTAATATGATTTAATAGGCAGAAGAGTGATGCTAGATGACTGCAACAATTGGCATAACATCAAAGCATAAGACCCCCTTAATGGGCCGGTGCTCTTTGTTGTAGTTGGGGGTGACAACTCCTTTTTAGGAGTTGTAGAGGTTGTTTGTTGTGTCATCTTTTTAGTTGGTGGTGTGGCCACACATGTAGATGACACTTTGTTGTTGAGAGGTGTTGGATGTGGGAGCAATCCTGCTAAAGTAGAAGGATGTGGACCCAAAATGGAAGGTAATGATGAAGGTGGGAGAGAATTTCTCTGATGTGGTTTAGTATTCTTCTTTAGTTTAGTGCGAGGACTACAATTAGGTGAGGTGAGGTTAAAGTCTACCTTCACTTGTGGGTGAGTGAGGTTTGAGAGGCATGGAATGGTTATGGCTTCTGCGTGTGGTCGAGTAGCGGGGAAAGTATGATCCCTTATTAATGATAAGAAGAATGAGGGCGAGGCAGCCAGCGTTGGTGCCATCAAATCATCCTCCAATATGGGAGAGGTCAAAGTAGACTCTCCCATGTGTGAAGGGGGGTTGGATAGAGGACAAATAGGAGAAGAAAGCTCTTCTACCTATGGTAGACAAATAGGAGAAGAGAGCTCTTCTACCTATGGTGGACAAATAGGAGAAGAGAGTTCTTTTACCTATGGTGGACAAATAGATTGATTAACCTCTTCAGACTGTGGGAGAGGTTGGTTAAAAACCATGTCGATCATCTGTATATTACGCTCTTGAAGGTCATCAGCTATGGTCTGAATGTTATGTTGACTTGGGGAATGATTAGGGAATGGTTGTCTAAAGACATCCATGTTTTGGTTATTCAGCACATGTGGGTTATCCAAAACAAGATCCCCTTTGTCCAGCATGTCTTGAATGATGTTTTTGAAGGTTTTGCAGTTGTTTATGTCATGACTGTTGACAGGATGATAGTGACAGAAGTCATTTTCCCTATACCATGTAGGGATGGCTTTTGAGGGCTCGAATTGAGGTGGTCAAATTTGAGGGGGATTGAGGACTCCCTGCTTGATGAGTTTATCCAACACGAAAGCGTATGACTCTCCTATTGGAGAGTATTGACGCTGTACATGTCATTGTTGGAATTGTCTTGTGATATTTTTTGATGTTAAAGGTTGAGACTGGTTAGTTGTGGTTGAAGATGATGGTCTAAGGACCACAACATTTGTCGATCCTTTGGACTTGGAGTGGGAAGAAGAAGGTTTGGATGAAGAAGGGTCATTGGATTTTGCATTACTATGCAATTTGACCTTGTCTTCTTCGATTGTGCAGAGTTCAAGCTTTATAGCCATGGTGAAAGCTTCATCAAATGTGTAGAATGTTTAAACCCGTAAGGTGGATGAGATGTGTTTGGCACATGCTCTTGAAAAGAGATCTATGAGCTTAGTTTGAGGAGGTGAAAAGGAGAGTTGGTTGATTAATCCTCTCCAATGGGCAATGAAGTCAGTGATTGACTCATCGTTGAACTGTTTAATAGAATATAGGTCCATGATGGAGACCTTTTTAGTGATGTTGATTGAAAAGTGGTCAAGAAATAATTGGGCTAGTTGAGTGAAAGAAAAAAAAGAATGACTGGTAATGGAGCTATAATAGTCAAGGGTGGTGCTAGAAAGTGACATGGGAAACATACGAATTAATAACGTATCATCGTGTGGTATAAGGTAACAAGTGTGTCTAAATGCTCGTAGATGTTGTTGTGGGTCCTCTTTACTCTAAAATCAAGTAAATTTCAGAAGCTCCCACTGGCTAGGATATGGTCTAATAGGGACTGAAGGGTGGATGGGTTCATTGCATATTTGTTCATATGAAATAACATTGCTTGAACCAGAAATGGATGTCTCAAGGTTAGACATCTTATCCATCAGCACCTTGATTAGATCTACTGATGGATTGGCAAGTGGAGCACCCCCTAGGTTTCAAGGTACCTGGAAGGCGTTAGGAGGGGCATATGATGTACTAAGTTGCATTTGTATAGGCGCAACATATTGGTAGTTCGTCATAGGGACTGATGTTGAGGTCAAGGGGGCGTGTGCCATGAAGTTGGAGGGCAAAAGTTATCTAGATACCACCAAAGGTGGTTGAATGGTGGCATTGGTAAAAGGATAGGTAGTCACTCCCACGTTTATAGGTGCAAGAGTGTGTGGAGTTGAGACAATTAAGTTCTGGTATGGTGTAGAACTTGGTTGAATTATTTGTGGTTGAGGGGGTACAAAAACCTCGGTGGAGGTAGGCCCAGACATGAAAGGGGAGGCCAAATTGTGGACATTGGTCATGGTCGGGTTAATGGTTGAGGTAATAGTTTGAGTTATGATGGGTTGGATAGTAGAAACTCAAAAGAATGAAAGTTTTTGGAAGAAAAAGAAAGCTCTGAGTTGTTTAAAAACTCAAAATAATGCATCCTTACCAGCTCAAAAAACTAGATAAGAACAGAAAAGTGGATGAAGGCAAGCAACCTCTAAACGTTAATTCCTAAGAATAAATTTTAGAGTCATGGCGGCTTATGCCTTAGAGGAATATGTTTGGAAGAATGGGGTTTTTAGAAGAGGTCCTAAAAGAGGCAGTCTAAGGTTGGTTTCGGGTTAGTTTTGGTGCTCAAAGTCTGTATTACCGTACATGGCCTGGTGCTAGGAGCTTGCTCTCCTCACTTCACGAGCCCAGAGCCAAGTTGGGTCACTTAGCCAATATATACTTCACCTAGAGTTTATACTCTGCCAGAGAATAGAGTGGGTCCTCCTCTTGGTTGTGAAGTCAAAGTAGGATCGCAGGGAAGGGTAAGGTATCCGCTAGGTGTTGAAATCCTAGTCGGGCCTTGTCTCAAGTATGTTTAGATGTTTGATTGTGAATGTGGTCTGGTCATGTAATATATGTGCACTACAATTTATTCATAATGTGTTTAATTACTAGATGAGCTAAATATGCATTTAAGCAGGTGTGAAATGCATTTAATTTTTAACCCAAGTTGAAATGTTTGTTTAGATGCAGACAAGTGGGAAAAGGTTTAAGAGCATGAATTTCACTACTCTAAGATGCAGGTAAGAAAATGACAAGAAGAAAAAGAAAGATTCTTTTTAACTTGTGCTTATGATGTCTTTTCGAAAGAAAAATAAAGAAGAAGGCTACAAAGAGAAAAATTTCCCTAATGCAGCTATATGAAAGTTTGCTTTTTAAGAAGAAAGACAAAAGAATGATGAACCTAAGGAAATTCTAGGGGTCCCACTGGGCGTGCCAGAATGTTTCTACTCATTTTTTTTGATTTTGTACATTCAGAGGAAATAAGAAACTAAGATAATGGTCAGGGGTTTGTACATACTTGGATGAAGTTTGCGCACCATATCCAGACATTGTAGGAGCTCCTCTTTGGCTGTGGAGGATGACACCTGTAGATAAGACTAAGAAACTCAAACACAGAGATTGTTAGAGACAGATATGGTGGACTGCCAAGTGATATGCTCGGTCACAGAAGCGTAGAGACTTCCTTGAGGGATGACAGTCCACTGTTTATAAGTAAAAGTGTCAAAAATAAAGAAATGATAAATGACTAACAAAGAGGAAATTAGATAATGCGTACCTATTTCTTTATATTTGGTTTACCACAATAGCCAACGTCGGCAGTTATACCATCGTCAGTTGGTCAGTTTTGCCAATGTCGATTATATTGCCGACATCGATAGGGGTAGTGGTCGATGTCGGTCAGGGCAATGGCCTTGGACGGGTTTGTGGTCGATAGAGGGCCCTGGAAGGAGTCTGGGTCTGTGCAGGGTTGCAGGGAGACGAATAAGAACTATAGAAGGGTAAAGGTAGATGATAGGTTGTCAAAAAGGGTAAGGGTGAGAGGAAGGCTTTTCAGTGTTCCCTGAAAGAAGTCGGGTCTAGTTGAAAGTTGGGTCTGGTTGAAGGTCAGGTCTGGTTGAAAGTCGGGTCTGGTCTGGTAGTATTTAGAGATAACAAATTGACTAAGTTATTCTAAATTACTGAAATGAAAGGGCAGAAGAAATACTTAGCTCTGGTGAGATGAAGAACCAAGATGTTGAACACTTATGCCTATTACGACTGATGACCAGGTCCCCATGCAATGCTTCAGTCCAATCTGGTGCGACTAGTGTAGAGTCTCTGTGGCCAAGGGAGTGTTAGTTAAAGTTTGCTGCCTATTGATGTCTCAAAGTCTGAGAGGAGGAGAGAGAGAGAGCCAAATCCAAGCCAGCGAGAGTCCTAGAAAAGATTGATAAGAGTTAAAGGGATTCATGATTCATGATTAGCTATTTTGGAGGTTAGAACTCGGTTTAAGTAAACCAATGTCAGTGATGCCGCTGGCTTCAGCCGACAGTTGACCAATGTCGGTAGGTGGAGAATGAGTAAAAGGGCTAAGAAGCTCGTTCTTCATCTGCAAAGTGCATAGTCTGTTAGAGAATAGTCAATGGATGGGGTTATTAAGCACGAGGGTTAGTTAGGCAGTTGGAAAGGAGTGAGAATAGGTCTTAGGGAGATGACTTAGTCTCAAGATAAGTCATAGGGTGAGAAATGGTCCAAGATGAGGTGTCCAAGGTGAGATGTCCTAGGTGATGTTATAATTTAAAATAAGTTGTTTATTTTAAATTAATAAGATGTGGGTTAGGACCAAGGGGGAGTCGACACAATTTAGGTGTCTACAGCAACTTAATAAAATTTTAGAATGATTGTATGATTTTTCTTGTATGTATGTTAGCACATCCAAATCATTGAGCATATAGTATTGCTTTCTATGATTTGTTATTATATATTTATGATTCATTAAACCTTGTGCACATTATGGAGATCAGTAGGTCATGGAGACCTAAGGGAGGAGTGGTGAATTAGGAACATGAGTTATAAGCAATAGGAGTGGATCCTAATTATCCTCACATTGACTCAGCTTTTATTGAGTTTGGATTTGATAGGCAGACTTGTCAAACCCAGGATTTGACATAAAAACTTTTCAAATTTAGATGTATGGCTATACACATGTATATTATGGATGGGTATTTCATAATTTTGTAAACATTAGAAATGTAGTATTTATAATTCCTATTCATCATCATAATTGTTAGGATCTTTATGGAGTAGTGATAGTATTGACATGTTATACTTATCTGAATCTATGTGGAGTAGCGATAGTATTAACTAATACACATTATTCTTGCCAAATTTTCTAAACACTTTTCTTCAGAATGAGAAATACACTCTCTAGGTTGGAGAGATGTATAGAGGGGCTCAAAGGTTTTGTGAAACTCTCCTAGGCCATTTTTGTTGGAATTTGTGATGATCTCATGTGATTTTGGAGAAGTCAATGAAGCTTTCACTGATATATGTATTGGTTGGTCTTGTGGTTCTAGACCCCAGGGTAGTCATGATAAAACCAATCAACATAAGTGATATTCACAAAACTTGTTTGCATAATAGAAAATATCACAGAGCAAGGTCTTATGGGAATAATACTCTAAGAATAGTGATACTGAATACTATGTTTTTATTCAGTTGAACTTTGTTTGTTATTCTGAATTATTGTTTGAATATGCATCATCGGGATAATGACCAATTTTAGGGGGAAGGATGTTACATCCTGGTTTCACCTTAAGTATTATAACCTTTGATTCTATGGATTATTATGGTTATCATATAATTTTTATTACTTTAATTTGTGCTTTATGATATACACTAGTTATGGGACAGTGATATGTTGATTATTTTACATGATGTGATAGTAGTATTTTATTATTTTTGCACATTATGGATGTATATTTGTTAGTTGTGCATCACTAGTTGATGTATATGATGACTCATACTAACTACCTACTTGTCACGAGGTGGATACATGATTGATTCTACCCTTAGAGCATGATGGAGGGAGAGCATCATCAAAGAGTATGGTGTAGATGGGATGATTGGGGGATGATAGAGGAACTACTAGTAACCAAACACACACACACCATAGTAGAATGTTTAATTATTTGTTTGATCTAGATAATTAGTTTGTTTTGAGTGCTTATATATTTATGCTATGCTCATGTTTTTAATTGATGCTTATGATTTTTTGGTTGTGTGATCTTATGTTTGATATTAGTAAATAGATTTACTCATATAATGTTGCCATATGATAAATGTTGTTAATGCTTTCACTAAGTGGGATTGTATAAATACGGTGACGAGTTTAAATGATTTTTGGTAAATGTCATTGTCTTAGTTTGGTATCTTTTTATATAAGAGTATTAATAATTGTGTTAACCATAGAATTTTATAAATTAACATTATTTGGTTATGACTCGAGTGGTATTTAGTAGTCATCTTGAAATAATTAAATTATTATTTAGATTGATTTCTATTTAAAGAGATAATTACCTTTTACCTTTAAGTTAAGGAAATATAACTATAATGTTGATGTGAACTTAGGTGATAAAGACCAATGCATGGAATACATACATAATTAAAGGTCTAAAAATATCATTTTTTACTAAAGTGGACTTAAGTTAGAATTTAACTCGGTATTAAACTTAATTTTTAAACATGCACATAATATGAAAATTAATAAAAGCTTAAGAGGATTTATTAATAAATCTAAACTTGAAAATCTAAAGAAATTAAACTTAAAGATAAGTGGGAAACATGATATTTAAAATAAAAAGAATCTCTAAGATATTAACATGCATAGTTTAAAAAAAAATAAAAATAAAACTCAAAATGAGATTTGAGAAACAAAAAGGAAAAAGGGCGAGTTATGCTTGATAGAAAAGAAATGATATTACATGCACAAGTTAAGATTTTAAATGGAACTCATAAAGAGATTTTAAAAAAATGGTTAAGGGGTGCTTATGAATGAGGAAAGAAAAATAAAAATAAATCTTGAAGTTAAAGTATACTATTTGGGGATTTTTTCTAAGTGTTAAATTTAGCAGATTTTTGCATGAAGGAGATATAAAAAAAGAGAGATGAGATTATAAGAAGAGGAGAATAGAAGAGTAAAAAGAGGGAGGGAAAGATAATGTAAATCAAATAAAATGAGGGGAAAATGTTACAATATGGTACAAAAGGAATACAATAAAGAAATATGGAGAAGAAAAGTTCTTAAGGATGGATAGACAAGGAAAATAAGAAGCCATGTATTAATAAAGTATGCATTCAAATACTCATTTCAATTTATTTTTAGATGATTTTTAGAAATCAAATTTAATATTTATATTACATTTGTAGACATCTTTTGTATTCTTTTAATTCACAGTGCATGAATTGAATAAATTGGATCGTTATATTTATTCCATCTTGTTCAAAGAAATTGGATCACTATAGCGGCTTGGTTAGAAGCATTGAGTTTTAAGTTTGTATTTCCCTTCCCACTTGTTCTGCCATCAATGTTATAATGTTCTAAACACTCCATTTAGAGAAGAAATAGTAAATGAAAACTATGTTTCCTCTTTAATGTAGTATCAAATGTTGGGTGGAACTTTATTTTTACCTTGGATTTTTGTATTATTGTTTGAGCCGAGTTACATTGCCAACTCGATTTACACTGTTAGCCAAGTTTCTTTAAAAACAATCAAGAGTGTGATTATCATGGGATCCTAATGAGAATCATGCTTCTTTGGTTTTCCCCTTGATCCAAAATCAATATTGGAATGCTTTATATACTCGATTCAAAAAGAAATAGTAAAAATATAGCAAACCAATAAAAAATATAGGTGCAGTGAAATAAAGTTTAGTGACTTGGAAAATGTGCAGTGTTTAATAGCATTATAATTCTTACATGAATATATATATATATATATATATATATATATATATATTAAATGGATAACTAAAAATAGGGAATAGAGGGTTATATAGATAAGTAATGATTCACATATATACTTGTGCAGTGATTTAGTGAGAAAATATATCCTTTTAAGTAGGTTCATGTGATAATCAAATAGTCAGTAAGTCGTAACAACTTATATAAGGGTGGATAATAAAATGATAGCTCACTAGAATGATTGATGACTGATATAGTTATTATGTCAATTCATTTATATGTTGTAGTGATTTTAATGTTGGACTTAGCTAGGTATAAATAATTACAATGAATGAGTTACTTATGTTAAGCATTGAGTATAAGTTTACTAAATCATTGAATATTGGAATAAAGGCAATCTATTTATGTAGCATCCACATACACAAAATGTTGAGGAATTATGAAATAACTAAATGGTGAAATGAACTTATCTAACATTTATTAGATTACTTCAACTAATAGTTGATTACATGTAATTGACATAATCATATTATTCAAAAAGTTTTTATACTTTAATTTGATTAGTTGAGTATATGAGTTATAGATATATGTAGATATCCATTAATTCTTAATAGAAAGAGATTAATTGAGCCATGATATTATAGATCATAATAACAGATTTAATAGTATTTATTATACTATTGAAGATACTTTTATTTATTGAGTTATATATATATATATATATATAGAGAGAGAGAGAGAGAATATAGTATAATATAACTGTGGTGATATGATCATAATCAATTTATAAATCAATCATATATTCAAGTATGTTCAATATGATGTTATACTCGAGTGGTTTATATTCTAAATCATGTTGATATATCCATATGAGTATTGATGTAAATTTGACTTGAGAAAAGTCAAACTTGTATATAGGCAATCTATTGACATTAGTAATTGATCTATTTAAATCAAATGTATAACTTATATAGGTGCATTGGGTCATATGTGTATATCTATGGATATTAGGTTGTTATCTAGTTATAGGATTCTGTAGAACCAAAAATTACAACCTTTTGGAATAGCCTTCTAGAAATAGAATAAGTTACTGGAATAAAAGAACATAACGGGTTTGAGTTATCTAAATCTCTATTATTATTTTTACTGACTGCTTAAGAATTATGTTTATAAATCTAGTGGACTATGTTATTATTACTTGTGATATATACTTGTATCTACTTAAGGATTGTAGATTATCTATTCTAAGCCTAAGATATACCTGTATGGTATAATCTATACTTATTTCCTATCTTATAGGTTTATGAGACTTTTGATTTCTTAAATCATAAGTTTGGTTATGTGCAATTATGAAATTGTGAACTATGATAGTATGGGATATCATAGATTACTACAGTATTAATGTATGTTATACCTGGATGGTACATATTATAATTGTTATGTCTAGACTCACACATCTACATAAATTTATGTGTGATGGTTATTAATTTGAATGGTATGTTTTGTAATATTTAGAAGGACATTATATATGTGTGCATACAACCTTGAGAATGTAATTAAATTCTAGGTCAGAATAATATGTGTTCCATGGAGACTGTAACTTGTTTGGTTATATCTGGTTGCTGAATTAAAAGATTATATTTCCATGTATTTAAGAATAGTTTATATGACTAATTGTGAAAAACTAAAAGTTGTGTATTAAAATACTAAACTATGGTAATATGGGTTATCATGGGGTGTAGTATGTTTAAAAATTATTATGGTAGTTAGAATCTACAATGAAAAGTGTATCTTATCTAGGAGGTATAAACTATAGTCATTATTCTTAGTATGGGTTAGATAACAAAGTAAGTGTATGCACTAAAATCCACTTTCCCTAATAATTATGCTAATTTAGCCTATTAATGACATTTTCATAGATAATTAACTAATGTCCCATTATCCCACATCCCATCTCCTACATCATATAAACCTTATTCTATCCCATACCTAATTAATCTCCCCATTAACCTACTAACTAAACCCATTTACCCACTAACTTATTCCCTAAACCACTTACCAATTTAAAAATACAAAATATTCTACCTACCCATTTAACACCCTATTCCTAGCTATTCTTAAACCCCTAAACCCTATGGGAGATTTATTGAATTGGAAGATTCTTGAAATCTCCTCCATTTTAGCTCCCTTTTTCTAGAATTCTTTATTCTAGAGATCTCCATGGAATTAAAAATTCTATGAAAAATACCTAGCATTTGATCTCAATGGCTCAAAATTAAATTGGAGCCATTAATTTCTCCCTCCATTCCCTATTTTACCAAGCCACCTCCCACCATGAAACTAACTTGAAAACTTATAATCAACTTGTCATCTTGCTATATTGCTATCATAACACCCTCTTTAAATCCATTTTAACTATTATCAAAGCCATCTTCAAAGCACAAAATCTCTTTGTAAGCCATTATCAAGCATTATTCAAGCAATCCAACATCCAAGTTATTTGCATCCAAAATCAGTTGTGAAATCCTAGAGAGGAGCTACAAAGAGGTAATGTGATGGTAAGAAATCCAATAATAAGCTGATTATCTCTTTTATTCCTCTCTATTTGATGTTTTTTTATGTTTTGGTTGAATATTGCTTAAAATGGTATTATAGAAAAATCTAAAATTTAAGCATATATATTGGCAACCACGGTGGGAAGTATCTCCTAGTCCATAGAGTTCTATAATTTATAGTTTGCTTAATTTGTTAGAAATGGTGGATGAATTCTGTTAGATTGTTAAATTTTTGTTAGAAAATTCTATCATTTGTATAACTATTTAAATTAGATGTTGTTATTCTAATAAAGTTATGAATCATTTAAATTGATTGATCAGTTTAGAAATTTGTTAAAACATGTTTCATATAAAAAATTAGCATAGTGCGAGGGGATCCTTTTTTTTAAATTTTTTTGTATCTTATATATGACCTAGCAGCTTATAGGGATAATTAGACAAGACATCAAAGTAGTATGCCCAGTCTGATTAAAATTGTGTTTTCCTACACCCTCCTTTTGCTATTGGACATACGAACTGCATAGTTGATGTAGTACTACATATGAAAATGATTTTGGATGTCAAAATTATCATTTTTTTGTATCTTTTATCTTTTTCATACCTATAAGGGACATAACACCATTATCAAGCAAACTTCCAACAATCCATGATTTGGTAAGATGTGATTTTATACCTAACTTTATGGTTCATTTATTTCTAGGGAAATGAGGGAAGCTTTCATCTCAGATCATCTACTCCTTTCAAACACGTGTAGTGGAAATAATCATAATGATATTAATAGAGAGGTTTGTATTTTCTAAAACTTACATGACAATATATCTTCTACCATGCTACAAATGTCTATTTTAAGTGTCAATCATAATAGAATTATTTAACTCACTGATAAGATCAGAATTGAATCATGTCAAAATCAACACCAGATCATCATTTTATCTAGTTATGGCTTTGTCCATTTTATTCAGAAAGGTCTCTTACCTAATTATTTTCAAGTTTTTATGGATAAAGAAATTTTGGGTCATCTATTTATTTTGACATAAATATCACTATTAACAACTTTATCACAGACTGAGTGTTGGAATTATTATTAATAACTATTTTATTTGACTATATAACACTTATGTTATACATTGGTTTATAGGAATTTGAGCTTTCAATATTAATAATGATGCTCTCTTTACATCCTTGCTGTGACAATTTAATTTCTTGTTTGCATTTGGGTCAAAAAATGTTAATATCCTATAATACTTTACTTTGAGGCAATGTTCATAGGTCTTGGGTAGGCTTCCACATTTAGTGTGTATATTTATTAGTGTATTTAATATCTAGATGAAATTGGTGGAAGGCAAAGTGGTTGGTGTTAAGGTTCAATGCATTTTGTAGCTACCAAAACAACTATTGATAATAACAACATTGACCATTGAAAACATTAGAAAATCCACACGAGACTCTATATTATAGACTCTTATTAGCAATATCATCCATGTGCCACTTAACCGGTTTTGCTTATTCATTCCACTTTGATATAACTAGATGGATAGGTAAGTTTTTATGGGTATTTAAAAATTTAGCTACCTATCAAATAGCTTGTGTGTCACCTAACTACACTAAGTTGAATTGGTATGTGTGTAATTTTTAATAAATAGTATTTTACAGGGACACATCGTGTAGTCAATAATTAGTGTATTAAATACGTATGTATGTTTTGGATTTTTGTTTAGTCAATATCATGAGTGATACTCTATATTTGTTGTAAAGTGATAAAATATTACTCTAATCAACATTAGCTAGTTAGTATTACATATATTACCTTTTAGATTATTACCTTTTAGATATTTCTTTTAGAAAGTGATAGTTAATCTATGATTTATGTTGTATGAACTCAATTTTTTTGTTACCATATAATATCAAAATAATCAAATAGGAAAGGTGGAATTTTCAACATTTGGGTATTCACGTATATCAAAAGAGTCAACTTTGTTTAAACTACTAACATTTTTTTATTGTAAGTTACCTTGTATTGCTCTACGTAATGATTGGTCGAAGATCAAAATCAAGTAAAGTACTAATCATTTTTTTTGTAGGCTTATTAGTTTTGAAATCAAACACAAACATCATTTTTACTCATCTATATGATTTTTCTTGTTAACACATTTCATGTGTGCTTACAGGTCTGATCATTTCAAGCTAAAATTACTAACCCTTTGGTGCAGCACCCCTTAAGACTAAACATACCCCATTTTATTTTCAAACCTTTGTGCTTGTAAGAAGGGGTGCCAATAGTATATTATTTCAGTTTTATTATATATACTTTCTTGTTGTATGGGTGATTTTACTTGATCGTGGGTGTTGATTGTATATACTTATGTTTCCTCAAATAGAATAATTAATCGATAAATTAATCATGCATTTACACGTGTGTTATCCCCACCTGAGTATAGGATAACACACGACATGTAATTCATCCCCATGCATAGGCTTAGAAATTAGGGGTTAGTGACGTGGATTTCCTCACCACATACTAGACCAAACTCCATGTTTTGGTAGAGTATAAAAATTAGGAGAGCTATCATTCGATGCCTAAGTAGAATTCCCCATAAAGGGTTCCATGGAGTAAGGGGTGGTTAAGATCCAATATATAAGGTAGTTAAACATCATCTTATATGGACTTGGGCCCCACTGTAGCTTTGTGTATATAGGGGATGCACTAAGAAACCCATGTGTAAACCTAGATTAGGAGCCTTTGGACATAACATGTCTACTACTATCAGAGTCAATATAAATTTTTAAGTAGCCATCATGTGCAATTAGGGTTGAGAGTGTTTATAAGATTCCATAATGAGTCACTAGCCTACAGCCTCACCCACAAATTCATTTGATGGTGTAGGCATCGAGTTACACTCCCTTATCAGTTGACTAATATAGGATTCATGATTGTGTGTGTTGCGTTAAACTTGTATTGTTTACAAGCTGAGTTGACCATACCTTATTTTATGTGTGACACCTCAAATAACCATAGGAAAACATCTATTCTCATCTCATCATTATAAACCATACCCATCCTACATCTCATCCTCATCTCATATCCTTTATATCTAATATTTCATCTCGCATCTAATTTACTATCCATCTTATAATCCCTATCCACCCCACTATATCTTAAGCTAAATCTATTCTATATCATCTCCTCATCTTGTATTGACCATCCATCCCACATTTTCTACTTCCTATCCTAGACACCATCTAACATCTAGCTTATATATTCTCCCAATCTAGTACCCATCTTACATCTTCTGCACCCTTCATATCAATAATATCCATTATATATCTTTTTCCTAAGCAATTCCTATATTTCATCTTATCTATCTTATATCTTCCAAACAACATCTCATATCTACCCTATATTATCCATCCACATAATATCCATATTATATCCTCTACTCACCTAATGTCTCTACATCCATCTATATCCTAAGTGATTTTTATAACCCATATTTTCCATCCTATAGCTTTTATTCATCTCATCCTATATCTTTTGCTTCCCATACCCCATCCATGTTATATCCTCTCATCAATCTTGAATACTGCATTTAGTCTTGGAATCAATTTCTAATGGTTACCCATCCTCTTAAGTCCTCATTGTCACATCCTACATCTTTAGACTAGGTATTATTAATATACAAAGTCTTATCAAGATTATAATCTAGCACCCATCACTCATACCTATCAAGTGCCTTCTTCAACTAGCACACATCCAATCATCCTTTTTGCTAGTGGTTAAGGTATTTGATCCCATCACACTCTTTAATTATTGTTATATTGGTCTCTTACAAGGCTTGTCTCTTTGTAATTCTTAGTCATCTCATCCCTTTCTAAAATTATCATCACATCATTCTCTTTGACCACTAGTAAATTTGGTTTCTAGACTATTTAGTATTCAAAACCTTCACATCACCTATCACACTTCATCACATCTCTTTTTCCCTCATCCAAAATGGTGGCTCACACTTGTGCCCAACTTAAGATTGGACAAGCTTCCAATCAAGACATTGACCCTTTAGGGAATCTAGTTGATCCAACTCGAGATCATGATGATACCCATAGTGATATGTATATCTATAGAGGAGAAGATGAACTATTCAATCCCCCCCATAATGATGAGGTTATGAATCTAATTGACTGATACCTCTATGAAAACATTGATAATGTCTTATCCTATGTTATTAAAATATGGGGCACAATGCCCTCTAATTTTGACTGTAGCCTTCTAAAATATATAATCCATCATCCTACCCATCCTAATACACCACATCATAATGTACATACCAATAAAATTCCTAAAGAATAGGAAGGTGTGGACCAATAATTTATAGAATAAGAACACCCAACACCCCTCTACAATAATCGTATTGAGGCTACTAGGAGGTAAACTATCTTAGATGATCGATTAAACTAACTTACATAACAAATCAACCTTTTAATTTTTTCCCTAAATCAACACCCATCTTCCCCTTGTCCAAATGTCCATAATACTCAAAACACTCAAAGAACCCCTATCCCCCATAATAGTCATAATCAAACCAAAAATCCTCTTAGGGACCCTAAATTCACATAAGAATGGAAAGTGGTGAAGGATATTATCCAATAAATAGACCCATGCTCGCAAGCACTAAAATAAAAACATGAATATTTTTGCTCTTCTCCCTTGGACATGAACATATTTGATACCTTTCCCACCATACTTTAAGGTACCTAAATTTTATAAAAAATATCAAGGGAAAGGCGATCCTCAAGACCATGTGCAATATTTCTATGTGAATTTCCATGAATTAGGATATGAAGATGCCTATCTAGTAATACTTTTCCCAAAGAGCCTTACTAGACCAGCCTTGGAATGGTTCATGCACTTACTTAAGGGGTCTATATCAATATTTGGATAACTAAATAAATAAATGTTTTGACATTTTTCATTTAATATTGAACATGATATCTCCATTATAGACCTTTATAATACCAAATAGAGAAGTGGGGAATGCTTGACATACTTTTTAGAAATATGGATAAGCTTAGCAATCCACCTATGATGTACAGTACTTGAAAAGGAGTCAGCCAAGTTATTTGTAGATAACCTTAATGCTAAAATAAAATATTAACTAAAACTCCAATGTGTTAAAAAATTTGATGAAATTATTGAGAAAGGGATGCAAATTGAAAAGGCCCTTATTGATAAAGGAACAATCAAGTTGTATTCCCAAAATGAGCATAGTCAAAATCAAGATAAGTCCTTTTTAGGAAAGCTAAAAGTCTTCAACAAAAATAAGAATGTCATGGGAGATGGGGTTACTTAATCCAAACAATAGCATGTGAAAATAGTACAAAGGAAGAACCCTATAAAACATCAACATGTCTCCTTAATTGCATGTCACAAGGCAAGCCAAAGCCTTGAACTAGAAAAAGACCTATTACTAGCTTGGGAGTACCCATTGAAATGGTCCTTGAACAATTAATTAATACTAACATGATCACCCTTCTTGAAATTAGACCCATGGATTATCATCAACATAAACTAGATTAGTACCATGTAGGGTAAATTTTAGTGGAAAAAATTTATTAATTCATGAATATTCCATTTTAGGTATTTTGAATTTGATGATTTTTTAGGGTGCAATATTGACCCTTTCACCTAAAATTCTAGGATGTTATTTTTTTGAAGGATCATCTCAGCAATGATTTATAATAACTATGGGTTTATCCATGTAATTTTCAATCTATATATAGTACATATGTTTTCAAAGGTTTCAGGTCAGGAACTTATCATAAAGTATCTTTCTTACTAGATTGTGAAGATAGAGACTTGAGGCCACACTCTACCACTGGACTGATTTCAGCACCTTGATCTCTACCATCATTATGTCACATGGTGTTGTTTAGTGGTAGTTTAACATGAAATGATAACCTATCACATGATGGTAATCTATCACATGATGGTAATATACCACATGATGACAATCTACCACCCAACAATGATGTGCCATGTGATGACAACTTATCGATTGATTGCCATTTCCTGCATGATGGCACTCTACCACCCGATAGTGATGTGCCACACAATAAAAATATGATTATTATTAATGGTTTATCACATGATAGATCTATTTGGCATGACGATAACCTACCACCTGATAATAGAAAGGAGACTGACAATAATAAACTACCTCACAACACAACTCAAGCATCAGGAGGTACTATCAATGCTAAAACACCAAAGGAAATACTAGAAAAATATAATATCATGTCTTATTTTATAAATCTAGGAAAAATGATTATGCAAACCATAGGTACTTCAAATACATATAATTCTTAATCTTTTTAAAAATATATCAGTAATTTTTTTTCAATGTAGAATAATAGAAAAACCATTTTAATGCAGAAATTGACATGGATATTGAAACTATTTCATTAGAAGGAATTAATCCCAATAGATTCTCACCACATGAATATTTTATTGATGAAATGACACCCCTTAAAGACATACCTTTGGGAAATTCATTAGAACATACTCCTCTGAGCACTCCATAAGAGAAATGAAGTTCTTTTTAGACACAAAATTTTGTTGAAAATACCATTCAAAAAAGTAGATGGAGGAAGAGAAGTACATGAACAATAGGAAGGTCTTTTTGAAGTTAACTAGGCTAAAAAATATCCATTTATAGAACCTATAGACCTAAAAAATGGTAATGAGCCTCCAAAAAAATATAGATGTACAATTTGTAGTTGGAAATTTTGAAAGAACACAAAATGCAACTTAAATTGGACACAATTAAACATTGTGAGAAAATATATATATCACTGAAGCACCCAAATGGACAGATAACATGAACACATAGATGGAAAAATAGAAAAGAGTTCATGCATGTCAGATATGCACATGAATATGAAAATGATTATAAATAACAAAAAACATCTTGTTGAGAAAGGGGGAACTATAAAAGCACAATTTGGAAAAGTTATGCAGTCTAATCTTAGGGCAAAATATGTACAGTTCTCTACTATTTTCCACATTTTAGAAAAGGGAAGAACCATTTCTAATTTTATAGATTAAAAAGATTGGTTTTAACATAATGGGTTTCTAGATATTCCATAGTTACATTGGTCGAATAACATTACTTGGGAAATGGCAAAATGTCTAGCCATTATTGAGAAGGAATATTTAAAATAAAGTGTTAAAAGATCACTATTTATCTCTCTATCCATTGATGAGGTCACTTCAGTTGACAACACAACATGGGTTTGCTTGTATGTGTATACCTTTGAAAACTATTTAAGGTAATCTCATCTTTTAGTTATCCATAAAATGTTAAAAAATTAAAATGTTGAAAACCTCCATAATTTGGTTATAGCCAATTTAAGAGAGAGAGTTGGGATGGATGATTATGCCATAGTTACAAAGCTGGTGTGTGTTGGCACTGATGGTGCATCAGTGATGTAGGCGCATAGAAAGGTTCTTTGTGTTTTCCTATAAATAATAGTTTCTCCATTTATTATTCCAATCCATTTCATGGAAAATAGGATGAATCTTGCTTAAAATATTATTAGCACATTTAGTAATGTCACAAAAATGGAAGAACTTATTCGTGACTTTGCATACATGTCAAGTAGCCCAAAAAGATTCATGGAGTTATATAAATTTTTAATTGGGGTGATAGATGGTAAAAAACTATTGAAAGATGTGAAAACCAGATGGATTTCTATGTATGAACTTGCCTACCAATTTTTTGAGGAATATCCATCTTTGACAAGGTTTATGTATAAATATCACAGGGAAGTTGACAAAGCAAAATATGTGCTATGCTATTTAATATATTTAGAAACTTTACTCACATTATGTGGTATTTTTTCAATGTTGAAAGAAATCAACTATTTAATGAAACATGCCCAAGAGAGATCTATCTATATTGTTGACTTCATACATTTAAGAAAATGTGTATGTCAATATTTAAATATATTATACACATTGAATGAAAGCTTTCATGGAACTTTTTTTAGAACTTGGAAAATTTTGACTAAATTTTAGAATCTAGAGAGTTATTTGAAATTCAATATACATGATCATCTTTATGTCATGGTAAATGACATTGAGATCCCAATGTACACATGCTCTATAAGACTCGAAGTCATGAGAGCTGAGCTTGAAGATGTACCTATGGAACATTTGCTATATGATACTATTTTGTCTAAAACATGAATTAAATTGAGAAAAATCTCACAAATTTTAGCTACTAAGATCAGAGATTGTTTTCAAAGGGATGGGTTGTTGGAGGGCAAGGGAGTTGTGAATCCCATTTTTTGGAATAGTGTTAACAATCAAGAACAAATCATCACATTATTTCACAAATATATGGGTACAATTGTTATGCATTTTTGTAGATATATAGATGTGAATGGATTTTATATTAAT
Organism: Torreya grandis; assembly: GCA_037957365.1. Lineage (NCBI taxonomy): Eukaryota > Viridiplantae > Streptophyta > Pinopsida > Cupressales > Taxaceae > Torreya > Torreya grandis. Next base: position 3,850,757 of record JARHVA010000486.1, on the reverse strand, counting down.
GGTAGTTTAAATAAATAATTACTTACATCTCAATCAACATAGTTTGGGATTACAATGATGGATCAATTTTAGTGTTTAAGTGACCCAACAGAAAATGGTGCCATTACTCGTCTATGGATTTTTTTTTATCCAAGCAGTGTTTTACAAGAAATTATTAGTGAATATTTTAGATTATATGAACTTACTCAAATAATGATTTTGGGTTGTGTGGAAGATGAGCAAGTGTTTAGTGAAAAATCCTTTGTGAAGTCAAAAATTAGAAATAGATTGGATAAAAATATAGAAACTTGATTGAGACTATATGTTTCATGTTATTCTATAGACAAATTTCCTTTTGATAGAGCAGTGGAAACATGGAGTTCTTTAGTGAAAAGAAGAGGCGTGACTAATACATCTACCAATACAGAGGATGAAAATGCAAAAACTGAATATGACACTATAATGGTAGATTCAAATCACACTTACGATGAGCAAGTTTCTTGAGGATTGTTTCAGTTTCCCAAATTTTAGTTTGAGTAATTACTATTTTCTAAAATATTTCTTGTTCTTTCATTATCAAATACTTTAAATTCTATAATCTATTTCCTGGATGTTACATTCATGAATCTTATTCAATACATTAAAATTAATATTTTTTCCCTATTAAAATTGTGTATTTCAAATAGTAATTTATCTTTGTAATGCATGTAGTTCATTAGAAATCCTAATTTTAATTAAATTTCTATAGAGCATGACAATATCGAGATTGAATACGGCACTCTCATGGTAGATACAAATCAATATTAAAATGAGCAAGCTTCTCAAGGATTGTTTCCACTGCCTATCTTGTAGCTTGATAAGTATAGAAATTACTATTTTCTAAAAGATTTCTTATTCAATCTTATTCAAATACATTAAATTCTTTAATCTATTACCTAGATGTTAAAATCATGAATCTTATTCAATACATTACATTTAATATTTTTTATCCTATTAAAATTATATGTATTTTAAATAGTATTTTATCTTTGAAATTCATCTCATTCATCAAGTAGCAGTCATAATTCTCATTAACATCGTATAGAGCATTTCAATTTTACTTATAGCATTCATTGAAGTATATGAGTCTTATGTTTAGACATGCATGGTGCACTATTATTATATTTCATGTTTACATTAGTACCATTACACAAATATATTGCTACAATAAATCACTTAAATGCTACATCTACTTGAACACTAATAGTGTAACAATGCATTCAAATCTACAACTACTAGAATAATATAACACTAATGATGCATTAAATATTACAACTAGAGCAATATAATTCCATAGAATATTTACTTTACAATTACAATATTCAAATACTACCACTACTAGAATATTTTACCTAAATTTTACATATTTAACAATCAATGAATGCATTCCATGCTACAACTACTATAACAGTTTAACAATGCATTCAATGCTACAACTACTAGAATAGTTTAGCAATGCATTCAAGGTTACAAAAACTAGAACATTATAGCCATGCATTCAAATGCTATAACTAGTATCTATCAACTACTAGAACATTAATCCATTAATACAATATTTACTCCACTTTTTATCTTACCAATGCATTCAATATTATAACTAGTAGAACAATATAAATCCATATAATACTTATTTTACCATAGGCTATTTTTCCTACTACTATAACTATAAATATTTTTCCTATGGTTAGGTTCACATATTTTCCAAATTGCACCACAATTAATGCATTCAATGCTATAACTACTAGATAAATATAACAATGCATTCAAGGCTAAAACTACTAGAACATTATAGTCATTCATTCAAACCATAAAACCATAACATCCATAGAACATTAAACTTTACCACTAGTCTATTTCAAATACGAGAACATTAAAACCATCCATAGAATATTTACTCCACTTTTTCTTCATAGAATATTGAAACAATGCATTCAAGGCTACAACTACTATAACATTATAGCCATTCATTCAAACCATAAAACCATAACATCTATAGAACATTAAACTTGACCACTAGTATATTTCAACAACTAGAACATTAAAACCATCCATAGAATATTAACTCCACTTTTTATTAATAGAATATATAAACTTGACCACTGCATTATATATATATATATATATATATATATATATATATATATATATATATATATATATATATATATATATATATATATATAGCTAAGAGTTTGGAACAACTATAAAATATCATTTAATAAATCAATTGTTTTTCAAATAAACATGATATAAACTATTTTAAATGATAGAAACTATCATTGTCAACAATATAAACTCAGACAAATCATCATTTTTATGGTGTAGACTCTCCTCCCCATAGCTTCTTTCCATCCCCACCCATGGAAACCCCTCTATATGGACATGCCTGTCAATCCTCCATTATCACTCCCTTCTTCTGAAGATCCTCTGTAGTAGAGTTGATTTATGCAAGAATCACCCTCTCCTCCTTTGATGCATTTCCTGTTAAAAAAATTATAGGATCCAAATTTGTTTTTTTCTTCAATAAAATGTTGGGATCCATACCATGCTCTTTAATTATCTTCTTCAATGTTTTATTCTATTAATTTAATAGAACCAACTTTTCCTTCAATGCAATTGCCGAGGAGATACTTTTGCAAGCATTTTTCAAATGCACATTAAGAAGATGTGCTTCATGCTTTAAATTTTCATATTTTTCTTGAAAACAACAAATAATAGATGTGTCAATCAGATACAAAGGTATTATAATAATCAAAATACACATTACAGATAAAGAAAACTTACCATCACTTTATCCTTTTCTACTTGGGCAATGGTAAAAGGCTGATATCTTTAGCCCATTTATTGAAATATGCTTAGTCTTCTACATTTAAATTTTCCAACCTATTTATCATAATATCTAAAATCCTATCATTATGTTGACGATTGGATTTTTACCCTTGAGAAAATGCTCAGTTTTCCTCATCCAAGTGGCACAATGGAATCATCTCTCTTGCTGTGGGTGACAATTCTATTGAGATGAGTCTCTAGATTACGGGATAGCTCCCCTTGATGCACCTTGAAACTCTTTCTAAACTAACAATTATGAATGAAAAGGGAAAAGGAAAACAACTATGAAAATATGTGGTGATGCACCAATATTTGATATCCTCTTAAGACTAAAAACACTACTTAAAGATAAATAAGGGTGTTTCACACAAAGTCACAACAAAGATATTGCTACATCAATATTTCATAAGTTAGATTTAGGAAGGTATTTGACATTTAGGAGTGTGATGAACAATTCTACAAAGAGAATACACATATACAACTTCTAAGACATTTATACACTTAGTAAATAATGTTAACAGAGACCTGCAACATCAGCTTTTCTGCACATTGGTAAGTGACCATAGATTGATACGCTAGAAGATAACCTTTTTGCTAGTCATTATCAACAATATTCAAACTTATACTTGATATTAATATGTGAAAAATGGTGAAATAACTTGTATATTTCTTCAAGAGTTATAGTACAAATCTAGCTAGAGTTTTACCATAACCAAAAGAGGCCCCTCAATGAATAGAGTGAAAACATATAAGTAGCCTTGAGAAAGAGATCAAGCAAAGGGAAGTCTAAAAATGATTAAAAAATGTGTCAACTTGAGAATGGAATAGTTACACTACATTCTATAAGATGTTTTATTTTTGGTTATGCCAAAAAGATCAAGATGCTCTAAACTACATTTTGTCATAAATGGGTCCATTAGTTGGAAATTCATTTGGATTTTAGTTGTTCCTTATTAGCTTGCCAAGCTGTGAAATGGTATACCAACTCATGATCAACCTACTTAGTTTTGTTTATTGTGGACTAGATGCTTAGAATTCATTCCATTTGTCACTTCCACATTTGTTCTCAGTTTCTCGTACTTCTTTTTAAACTCCAATGGCTATTTTCATAGTTTGAAGTTGACATCTTGTTAGCTATCACTCCTTTGTTTCAATTCTAACAGCTAATTTCCATAGTTTAAATTTGATGTTTTGTGGGCTGTCACTCAAATATTTCTTCATACTTATTGTCCTCAGCGTTTGTCCTCGAGCTTCATCTTCTACATTATTTTAGATAATTTATCCAAAAGATTTCAAGCTCTTTTTTCCCAAAGGAAATCTACTCCTCATGGACAATTCTTCTAAAGAGTCCCTTCATACTTTCTATTTCAATATTTTCTTGGTCCTTTATGCCTTTTAGAATTCCCATAAACAAAATGTTTGAAAGAAATGGACTTTGGCACCTCGAATAATTTTTTTCTAAAAAAATTCTTCAGACAATTTCTCTGAAAGAATTCCTTCAGAGTTGCTACTTGGCTTCCTTTATTTCTTTGAGATGACCCTTCATCAAGTGAAAAAGAACTCTTCAAAAGGAAAACATACCCTTTGGCTTTTTCTTGTGACCCTTTGGCAAAGTTCTAAACATCCCTTCTGAAAGGAAAATACCTTTTGGATTTTTGAAACGGTCCACTTTATCTTAGAAACAATCCTTCAGACTTCAAAATGATCCTCCCCTTTAAAAATAACCCTTTGGCACTTTTTCAATGGTTTATCTTCCCACGGACCTTCTTGTAGATACCCTTCAGAAGGTATCACATACCCTTTGGGATTTTGAAATGGTCCACCCTTCCCTTGAAATAGTTCTTCAATTTTTTTGAAAAAGTACCTTCAGGAATTCAAAAGTGTCCTTTCAAAAAGGCAAGTGTCCTTTTAGGAAAAATAAAATGATCCTTTGAAGAAATCAAGTGACCCTTTAGAATAATGTAAGTGTCCTTCAAGAAACTTTCAATTGTCCTTTGGAATTTTTGAAATGGTCTACTTAGCCTTAAATATACCCTTCAAAAAAATGCAAAGGTCCTTTTCAGATTGAAAGATCCCTTTAGTAAAGATGCAAAGGTCCTTTTTAGCTTAAAATATCCCTTTGAGAAAGTTAAAGTGCCTTTTTAAAAAGTTACAATCACCCTTTAGAAACATTGTGTGGACAATTTGTTCGAAAAAAATACTTAAGGGAAAAACTTTAAACAAAAAGTTTGAAAGAATTTAGTAAAACCTCTGAAAGAAACACTTAAATAAAAAATTGAAGGAAAGACTTGTGCATTTTCTATGGGTTTTATACAAGATACATTTCTTGAATGAAAGCTTCATTACTGAGTCCAACCAAAGACATGGACAAGTGATTGAATGGATGGGAGTGCCCAATTTTGGCCTAAAAGACCAAAATTTGGTCAATAAATTGGTGACTCATAGGGGTAGTGTGCCTGCTACACTAATCAGACCAGTAGCCTATATAATCCATTGGGCATGGAGTCAATGGATTCTTGAAGATGATTAACAAGGATTTTCTAAAACAAAACACAAGGAAACACACCACACAACTACAACAAGACTAACCAAAGACAACACAAAACTAGATAAAGAAAAACTCACACATGTGCCTAAGCACTTAGGGAACACAAAAAAGGTAGGAAATTATGTACAATAGAAAAGTGAGCCTTAGTAAAAATGCTTTAAATATATATCATTGACTAGGATATGCAGCTCCTCTCCATCCAACTTTGATAGTTGAAAAGCATTGTGTTGTTTACACTGTGTGATTACATATGGGCCACTCCATAAAGCATTAAATTTTGTGTGTTTTCTAGGCTTGGCCCTATCTTCATCCCATTTTAGGATAATGTCTCCTTCCTAGAAACTCCTTGGCATAGACTTCCTATCAAAATACTTCTTTATTTTCAGTTGGTGATTAGTCATAGTGTGCATAGCTTGATCTCTTGTCTCCTCAAGCTCTATCAACTCACATAATCTGACCTCCATACTATCATTTTACATCAATTTTAGTTGATAGGTGAGGTCTAAGGTTGGTATCTCAAGTTAAATAGGAATTCTAGCTTCCTTTTCATACACAAGTGTGTATGGTGAGTTCCCAATTGTTCTCTTTGGGGTGATCCTATAAGTCCAACGAGCTATCTTCAATTTGGTGTGCCAAGTCCTTTGATGCTCCTTCATATTCCTCTTTATGATCCTAATCAAGTTCTTTTTTATATAATTGGCTAGTCCATTCCCTTGGGGGTAATAGTTATAGGAGGTGCTAAGGTATATGTCATACTTCAAATCCCATTCACTTGTCATTGCTCCTAGAAAGGCCAATGCATTATCTGAGATGATTGTTAAAGGAGCTATAAATCTAGTTACTATACTTTCATAAAAGTCTAGGATTGATTTTTCATTTGCCTCCTTAAGAGCTACAACTTCCACCCATCTTGTAAAATAATTAGTGGCAGTCAACACCCACTTGTGACCAAAACTAGGAGGATTGATCAGACCTATGAAATCTAAACCCCATTGCATAAAGGGTTGTTCAACCTGGATTTGGTGAAGAGGCAAAACATCTAGATTTTTTTTTCCATCAAAAATAATACACTTTTGGCATTTTCTTACCCAAACATGAGTATATTTGAACAAGGTGAGCCAAAAGTAACTAGCCCTCATTATCTTGGCAATTATGGTTCTTGGAACAAAGTGACCACTAGTTGGTCCATCATGGAACTCATGAAACACTTTGTTAGTCTAATCTAAATCAATACATCTTAATAACACACTTGAAAAATCTTTCCTAAATAGTACTCCATCAACCATCACATAGGGAATGGATTACAGCCTAAAGTACCTCCTCTTGGCCCTATCAAGACCTTATGGACACTCACTAGTTTGAACGAAATGAATCATATCTTGTGTCTAACTCCTTGTGGTTAAAGGTAAAAATATTTTAATATCATCATGAAGTGTCAAAAAAACCTTCTTTTGATCTTTCAAATCTAAAGCAAGATGCTCACACAGTCCTTTTCCTTTTACTAACTTGGTTGTCTTGATCTCCATATCATATTCCATCACTTTGGTGATCTAGCCTGCCCTTTTCTCATTCAAATATCTACTCAATAGAAAATATTTCACACCAAGATGAGGCAAAAAAATATGAATCTTGTTATTAGATAACTTATGTCTGAACTTCTTTAAGCTCCTTATAATTGAAAGCACTTGTTTCCCTACATATGTATATCTTATCTCATAACCTTCTAAAACATGAATAAAAAAGGTAATAGGTTACTCCAAATTTTCATCATTAGCTTAAGTAAGTAAGGCAAATATTACCTCTTCATTCTCAAAAGTATACAAGTTGAAGTCCTTGGAGAAGTTAGGACTTGCAAGAGTAGGAGCCTGGGAAATGGCTTGCTTGATCTCTTCAAAACTTTCTTTCCTTCTTACTGTCAAGTGAATATCTCATCTTTCCTTAGCATAGATTTCAATGGCTTGACCAGGTTAGGAAAATCAAGAATTAACCTCCTAATGAAATTTATCTTACCAAAGAAGCTTTACAAACCTTTCTTATGCTTAGGTAAAGACAATGCCAAGATGGCACTTAATCTTTCTGGATCAATGGACAAACCTTTATTAGAAACAATATGTCCTAGTAGTTTGCATTCATGAACAAAAAATACACGCTTCTTTGGGTTTATAGAGATCCCAAGATCTTTACATTTCTCAAAAAATTTCTTCAGATGCTTCAAGTGATCTTTTACTTCCTTGGAGAAAATTGTTATATCATCCAGATAAACCAATACAATGTCATTGATTAGTCCTTGGAAAGACATATCCATTGCACATTGGAAAGTATCTATAGCATTTAACAATCTAAATGGCATATTCTTACAGGCATATGTGCCACATTTGGTGGTGAAGGTTGTCTTGTATTGGTCACTTTCTTTTACCAAAATCTGATTATACTTAGAATAACCATCTAGGAGAGAAAATCTCTCACTGCCTACAACCACTTATATAATTTGTTCCATGAAAGGGAGGGGGTAATGATCTCTCAAAGAGACCCTATTCAAGTCTCTAAAATCCATGCATAACTTGATCTCCCCATTCTTATTTCTAACATGGACTAAGTTGGCCAACCAAGAAGAATGCTTGATAGGAAAAATAATTCTATATGAGAGATCTTTCTTCATAAGTGGTTTAATCTTGGGATTGATTGGCCTTTTCATTTTATTGATGGGTTTATAATTTTCATCTAGATATATAGTATGCTGAGCTAAGATTTCATCAAAACCCTTCAAATGACTTTACTCCCATGTAAAAATATCACTAAACTCTTTGTATATTTAATGAAATCATGCTTCTCTTGACTAGTGCATACCTTTCCAAGTGCAAGTAACTTATATTTGAAGATATCTACCCTTTTATATTTCTCTTTATTGTTTGACATGATTACCTTCTCCTTCTTGAGCTGGCCATCCTCATTGAATATGCTTTCAAAAGTGACTACAACTTTGGGAAGCTTGTTAGACTTAAACTGGATAATCTACTCTCCATATTGCTGTTGAAGCTTAGATAGATTCTTTGTATAAAACTCAGCTTATTCTTTTAGGAAGAGAGATATCTGCTAGTCACTATCAAAAACCTACCAATTAGTGACATTATCTGGTATAGAAGGTCTCACAATCACCTTTAGATGAGGTTGATTCTTGTCTTCTCTTATGCCTTTTGGAACATCAAATTGAGCTAAAATTTATGCTAGCCTATAAACATGTTTGTTATCTTATCTTGAGATATAATTAATGTTAAATTCCATGAATTCATATACAAGGTCCCAAACACTATGCTTATAGGACTTGAGTAAGGTGTTCTTGGTCAAATTCTGCCCTCTAACTTGATTAACAATGAGCTAATTATCACTAAACACTTGAAATTATTTGACACCTCTTTTATTTTCCCATTATAGGCCATGAATGAAGGACTCATATTCATTTACATTAGAATTACAAGATAAATGAAACCTTAAAGTTGAAAAATACCTTTCCTTTAAAGGTGAAACTTGCATAGCTCCACCACCTGCCCCAATCTTGCTTCTAGATCCATCAAAGAAAAAATGACACAATCCATTCACATATTCATTTGAATTAATCAAATTAGGCATCAAATAATCCTTCTCATGCATATAATATTCCCTAAGACCATATTCTTCAATAAACTTGTAAGGATCATGCACATAGTTATCATCTCCCCACTCATCTAGGAACAAATCAAAAACTCCTTCAAGGGAAGATGATGGAGATTGATCAATGTGAAACTCATCTTCATCAATGATAACATAATTAACATTTTCTACATTATGTTAATATGGTTCTAATTTATCTATGTGAATAGTTTTTGACTTAATCTTCACCTTAGTGCCATACTTTGTTTTAAACACCATGTAGGACCAGTTAGCTACTAAGTATCCACCTATTTTGGATGTGAAGTCTCTTAACAAGCAAAGAGAAAAATAGGGAGGTAAATGTGATACTACCATGTCATGAGGAATTTAAAAATTAGGAAAATCATTAAGGATGAAGTTTAAACCTTTCACAATACCTAAATTTTTGGCTAGGGATCCGTCTAATTACAAAACTCCTTTAGTCATTGGCTCGTATATGATGCCTAGCTTGTCTGCTATGAATTTTTGCATAACTAATGTGCTTGCTCCACTATTTATGATGCAATTATGAACCAATAAATCACCAATAATTAAATATAGGTATAAAAGAGGAATCTTCTCATCTTTTTTCACCTGACCATCTATAGATTGAGTTTCATTGACCAAAACTACATTGTCACTTCTAGATGGGCCAGCTTGTGTACTCAGTCCATGCAATTCATTTTAGAGCATATATTTATACCTTGATAATGATAGAGAATCCAATAATGAGATGTTCATATGAATCTTCTTCATCTATTCCACAACATTAATGAAAGGATTACTTACCTTGGGGTTCTTTTTATGAACATTTGCTCCTTGTGATGTAGCGTGTGGAGGTAGGGTTGTAGTAGCTGTGTTAAAATTTGGAATCCTCTAATTTTATTGTGCTTTAGGAGATTAATTAGGAAATCCTCCCATATGAACTAATTTAGGACTCAAAATAGGTCCCTGATTGGTTCTATGGACTTCTTCAATAGCCCTTTTCTTTGATCTAGTGTTGGCAGCCACACTAGCATTCTGATTGCTTATATTACCCACATAGTTAATGGCACAAAACTCACCCTCAAAATGATTCATGAGAGTTGAATCAGTCTAAGGTTGTCCATTTTCTAGTCCACCTTACATAGGTCCTTCAAAATTTGAAGTTTGGAAATATTTGTTGCCTTGCATTACCATGTCTTGATTATGCATCTCATTTGCGTAAGCAACATGCTCTTAGCCTTGTTCAAAAGAAGAGTAATTGGGCTATTCCTGGACCAAATTGTTTTGATTAGGAACAAGGGCTTTTGAGGATGAGAGAAAATTAGGATTTTAAATTTTATATGGCTTGACATGGGTAACTTGAACTTGTCATTGTGCATTACCTTGAAAAGGAGATCTATTTGTTTGTCCAAACTGATTGTAGGACTGATAAGGCCTATAGTTTTGGGCTTGTTGACTTTTGAGAACAACCAATTCATTAGTAAAACTTTGAAGCAAGATTTTGACTTCATGTATTTCATTGTTAGGAGTAATGGTATATTTTTCTTGACTAGGAAAAGGATTTAAAGTGGGTAATGCACTTTGACTAGGAAAATGCAAATTAGTGAATAGTGGCATTGGAGGTCTAGGAGATATCTTTCCTACATGGACAAGACAATTTTCAAAATTTATAGCTATTTCATAAGAAATAGGCAATGTGTTTCCACCCATA
>JARHVA010000486.1:3497500-3835000 GCA_037957365.1 Torreya grandis | reverse complement strand
CTTGTTTTCTTGTGTCATAGACACACACTCTCACCTATAAAAAACAACAAGATAAAAAATGTTAAAATTTGAAATATATATATAAATCAAAAAATTGAGACTTGGGAAAACTAAACTTACCTCTTGTTCCTCAAGAGACAAAGCATTAGCTTTCATTTTTGGATGAAGGGCAGTGGGAATAGCAGTATTTTGGATTTCAAATAATGTGTCAAAGTATAAGGCCATAATGTAATTAGAAGATGAAATTTTTCATGTGTCCTTTAATAAATCAAAACTTAATTTTGCCCTAATCTTGTTGGAAATAATGATGCACCAGTCACAAACAACACTCGAGAGAGAATGAAGAATATAGTAAACAACCCAGAAGGGAATGTTCGATGGTCTTCCTTGCAATATAATTCTTACTTGAAATAAATGGATAATAGATTTGAGAAATGGATTGGTGATATTTTATATGGGGACCCCCCTTTAAATTTGACTAGTTGTAATGAAAACAAAAGTAAAAAATGTAATTAAATTACGATACCAAACTATTTATAATAAATGATTCAAGTATAATTAAGAAACATCAATTTCATTAAGAAATTCATCACTTACTAGCAGGGTCAATAGACACTTTGCAGATTGACTCCAAATAATTTTTGTCATCATTAGATAACAAAACCTTGGTGCTAACAAGACTTGCATTACAATGTGGAATATCTATTAAATTGTGTATATCCAATGGAGCGGTGCCAAAGGATATGGTTTTATTGTTTAAATGGATGTAAAAATAGCTCTTTTATGGTTAAAACACCCAACTAGAGATCATAGTAGATTGTTGTTGATAGCCATATCATATTACCACATCTGCACCATGCCTCTAAGTTGGCATTGATTGATCCACTCAATAAAGGATCTGGGCTCATCCAACAAGTGGAGGCAATATGGACATAAAATATTTTTGAAAACATAGTCCTGGATCCCCCCTGGTTGACTTTGAGTTTTTTTGGATGTGGAAGCCATTAGAAGTAGGTAAGTGGAAGTAGTAAGGTTGAGTTAGAATCAGGAAGGTTGAGGTGGAAGTTGGTAGGATGAGAAACATTTTAAGCAAGGTGTTAAATTAATTTGTTGTAACATTATTTATAAGCAAGGAGGGAAACTGGAGTAACTGATTAGCATCATCAAGGACTAGAAATAGCATGGTGCTATGCGGCACCATGCCATTAGGTGACAACATTATTGGTGCATGACAACATGGTGCCATGTGACACCATTCTATCGTATGATAACATGGTATCGTGTGACAGCATAGTGTCACATAACACCATGTTGTCACATGGCACCATGCTATTTTTGTTACCATGTTATCATGTGACACCATGTTATCACATGGCATGATGCTATCGCATGACACCATGCTATCATATGACACCATGTTATCATACAATAGTAGTGTTACCACCTAACAACATTCTAATGCCTGGTAGCATAATGACACTTGGTAGTATAATGCGGCCCAAAAGTGGAATGCCATCTTATCCCTTTCAGTGTTATGACACCACCAAAAATCAAATGATGATTTTCCAAATGCTCTATGCACTCTAATTCACTAATAGAGAAAATCTGATTTGCCTAAACAAACCTAGGGGGTTTTGGTCAAGGCCTCTTAAAGTGAACCCTGGTATCATGAAGATGAATTTTATAAATACCATAAGTTTAAAGGTCATGATAAAAAAATATAAATTTTATCAAAGCACTATATTTAGGATCTAATTAAAAGAGGTGACATTGAAATATAAGGGTAGTTAGGCATTTATAAGGATGCAGTACCCAAGCATGATCAAAGAAACATAAAACCACTATGAGACTAGGGTTAGGATTCCTCTTCTAACCACACTAATTACCATGTCATGTCTTATCATTATTTCAACACCATTAAAATTTTATGCCCTTAATATCACACTCTACCTTCATCCACCATCTTAAAGATCAACTGAGCCACTATTGATTATGTGGTTTCCACTAGATGAAGAAAACTAGTAGTTACTAGGGCACTACCTAAGGATCCATCTACCTCTTCAGCATAGAAGGGAAATGTCTCCAAGAAAGTTTTAGTATCTTCTAATAAGTCTTAAGATATAATTCAACATCTTGAGAAGACATCAACTCAAATCTCATTAATGAATCTCCTTAAAACATCCCCTTTACATTGGGAGATACTAAATCAAGTCTTGAATGATATTAATGTCCATAGTGATCTAGATACTAATAAATTATAGGCAGTAGTGGGACATTTATCCCCTTCTTAGTAGATTACATTTGGTTCCCAAGGCATGCCTCCAACTGGCCCCCACCATAATTATCCATTATTCATTAAAGTTTCCATATCCCATCATCATTTTAACCAGGTGCTCATAGATGAAGGATCTATATTAAATTTGTGTGATCTAGAATTTTTGAAGAAATTGGGGTATTCTAAAGGATCTTTAGGGCCTACTTTTATTATGATCAAGATTATGATGATAATGAATAGCTATCCACAAGAACTATCTACCTTTCCATTATCATGGGGCCCATGGTACACTAGACTCTACTTCAAGTTATGGATGTTGATCTACCCTATAACCTGTTGTTAGGTCACCCTTGGATCCATGAGTTTTAAGCTATACCATCTACCTTACATTAGTGTCTAAAATTACCCACTTTAGTATGGAAGTCAACATCCCTAGATAAATCGATTAGTTTTACAACTATTAAATGGACCAGTCCTCATCATCATGCCATTATCCTAGCACAGATAATTCCTTCCTAAGTCTAATAGCTACCAAATATATATCCCATAGTCAGCTTGTATCTGCATCAGATCTACTACCTAAAGTTACCCACTTAAAAACCACATCCACATTTTGTAGAGAGTAAAAATATAAAACCTTTTGTGTAGGTGACTTACCACTCTCCCAAGCCATGTAGAACATCAATCCAATCAAGTATGAATTTAGACCCATGAACTTCTCAAGTGTGGGATTACTATCTAAAGAATGTATTCAAGAATTAGATGACTCATGGCTTACTCCAGATGATGAGGCCCTTATATCTCTAAGAAAACAATACCCCCACATCTAGAAGATGTTGGAAAATATGCATTATAAAGGGAAAGGACTAGGGAAACAAGAGAAAAGAAGGATTGAACCCATCATGGTTCAATAATATCCATAGTATCTTGGTCTAAGGTATAGACTATTTGATGATGACCTAAATAATATTATTCTGGATACTCTTTCAATACATGAGTGGTCTCTCTCTGATGAAAAAGTTGAGATGGGTTCAATTTATAGTCACTTTGAGGAGCTTGCTACCACCAACATCTTCCCTGATACCACCATTTCCACCATCAACATCTCCCTCCATTATCCATAACTCATTAACTAGGATCATAATCAAGAGCCATCATTTCAGACATTTCAAAATGATGAAGCAATCTTGGAATTCCCAATAGCTCAAGATTGTATGCCTTCTAATGATCATAATAAATGGGTTTCCATCAATCTTTGTTAGTCCACATATTTTAGGGAACAAAAATTACCTCATGGTCAAAGTGAAGATGAGCAATCTAAAGATGAAGAGACTCCTTAAAACCCAGAATAATATTCATATACTCTAGTTGAGCCAAATGAATACTTTGAAATTGATACATAACTCTAGGATTATTTTTCTTCAGATGTTCCAAAAATATCATTATCTCCCTATTTACAAGATCAATCACCCTCACTTATTGAGGAAGTGATAGAAGTCAACATTGGGATTGGACAACATCCCAAAATGGTTGAACTAGGGTTATCCCTAACACATGAGGAATATGAATTTATCATTGAGTTATTAAAATAATTCATAGACATATTTTCATGGAGCTATGCCGACATGCCTAGGCTCGATCCCTCCTTAGTAGTGCATCACTTGGTTGTGCATCCTAATGCTAAAAACATCAAATAAAAATTATGAAAAATGCACCCAAAGTGTCCTTGTTAGTCAAGGAGGAGCTACAAAAGTTCTTTGAAATTGGCTTCATCTGGTCTATCAATTATTTTGATTGGATATCTAATATTGTTCTTGTGATTAAGCCACAAGGCAAATTTAAAATTTACATAGAATTTTGAGATATTAATAAGGAATGTCCAAGGGATGACTTCCCCCTTCCCAATATTGACATGATCATAGACTCAATGGTAGGCTACGAAATTTGTCTCTCATGGATGGATTTTTAGGCTACAATCAAATTAAAATTGTGCTTGAGGACTAACACAAAATAATTTTCATCATTCCATGGGGACCCTTTTACTATCAAGTCATTCCCTTTGGCCTTAAAAATGCTAGTGCAATGGATCAATGGGTCATGATAGTCATTTTACATAACATGATGCATGATATAGTTGAATGTTATGTGGACGATATTCTTGGGAAGTTCCAACTCAGGTCAAAAAACCATGTTATCTTAAGATGAATCTTTGAACGATTGCGAGAACACAAAGTCATATTAAATCCTAAGAAGTGTGTATTTGGTGTTACCTCAAGATTTTTTTTGGATTCATAGTTTCTAGAATATAAATAGAATTAGACCCAGATAAAGTAAAAATAATTATCAAAATGCCTCCACCTCACAATATTTAGTAGCTTTGAAGTCTTCAGGGAAAATTACAAGCCATTTAATGATTTATCTCTCAGCTTGTGGACAAGTGCCACCCTTTTACCCATATCTTGAAAAAAGGACCACTTTTAATTATAAATTTGAGTGCTAATAGGATTTTAATGATCTTAAAAAATATCTAGAAAACCCCCTGTATTGTCACCTCCTATTTTAGGAAAACCCTTGATCTTGTATATTTTAGAAACTCCATGTGCAATAGGTGCTCTCCTGGCATAACATAATGATCAAGGAAAGAAATAATCAATATATTATCTTAGTCACACTCTAATATCTTACAATATAAATTATACTCCAATTAAAAAGGCATGCTTAGCCATAGTCTTTGCCTCATAAAAAATATGGCATTATATGCTTAACAATCAGGTTCAACTCATTACCAAGGTTGATCCTCTCAAGTATTTATTGTCAAAATCAGCCCTCATAGGCAGAACAGCCAAATAAATTATGCTAATTAATGAGTTTGATATTTAATATGTCAATCAAAAGGCCATTAAGGGGCAAGTCATAGCAGATAAACTAGTTGAAGTACCTCTTGAAGTGATGAGTCTATAATGAATACTTCAAAATCTAGTAGCTGGAAGTTATATTTTGACAGCTCATTTACTATCCATGGATTGGGAGTAAACATCCTCTTAGCCACCCCACAAGGTGACCTCATTCCCAAAACCTTCCACCTTACCTTCCCATGCACCAATAATATCTTAGAATATGAGGACTTGATAGTAGGCCTTCACTTAGCCATTCAATGGAATATCTAGCATTTACAAGTATTTAGTGACTCACAGCCAATAATCTAATAAGTTGAGTTCCAAACTAAGGAAAAGAAGTTAATCCCTTATAAACAACTGGTTAATCAACTAAAAAAACATTTCTAAACTATCACATTTGAGAAAGTAATATGAGGGTGTAACAAAGCAACTGATTCAATAACCACTATTGGCTCACTCATTAATCTCCCGTAAGATGTTTTAAAAGGGAACTTTCTAATAGAACATATAATTCTCCCAGTGCATTAGTCCATAGCTCCTTAACAAATTTTCATAATCCCTGATCCCAGTCTTCCTTGGTATAATGAAATCCATAGGTACCTCTATGATAATATCTTACCACCTAACCTTAATCACCACCAATGAAAAGCCTTCATCTACCAAACTTCTTGTTACACTATCCTTAGTAGCATGCTCTATCATAGGGGATATGATGGGACTTTGTTAACATGCCTTATATTGGAATAGGCCTCTCTCATGATCAAGGAGGTCCATGATGGTATTTGTGATACTCACATTAATGGGATGGCCTTAGCCAAGAAACTGATCTGTACTAGATATTATTGGCCCACTATGAAATAAGACTCCTATCAGTACATGCAGAAGTGTATAGCATGTCAAAAACATGGGAATCTTATTCATGAACCCACACAAGAATTATAACCCATAATGAGTCCATAGCCTTTCTATATATGGGGAATTGATTTGATCATCAAGATAAATCCTACATCTTTAGATGGTCACAAGTTTCTCATAATAGAAATGGATTATTTTACTAAAAGGGTACAGGTAATGCCGCTTACCTATACT
Organism: Torreya grandis; assembly: GCA_037957365.1. NCBI lineage: Eukaryota > Viridiplantae > Streptophyta > Pinopsida > Cupressales > Taxaceae > Torreya > Torreya grandis. Next base: position 3,828,739 of record JARHVA010000486.1, on the reverse strand, counting down.
ACAGGCCTTCAAATTTCCAAATTCATTCTCAATCAAATCATTTATTATTTTAGCATCCCTACCAACATCATCTCTAATAACAGTAAGTTATTTAAAAATCAAGAAGTTGAGGCCTTATGCCAATGATATCACGTCAAGCAAAATTTTTCTTCTCCTTACTACCCCTAAGGAAACATACAAGCTGAATCAATGAACAAGACCCTTATCAATATTATCAAGAAAATAATCAATCAAGTAGGTAGGAATTGGCACCTACAATTATATTTAGCACTTTTTTCTTATCGAACAAGTGTCTACATGATCACTGGGGCCACTCTATATGCCTTAGTTTATGGGATAAAAGCAATCTTGTCTATTAAAGTATATCTCCCCTCCTTACGTATCTCATTAAGGGGCATCATCACTACCCATAATTGTAGACAAGAAAGACTATAGGAATTAGAGATTCTCTATGAAAATATTCAAAAGTCCCTTTATCACTTATGGGCATATTAGAATAGACTGAAAGGTGAATATCACAAGAAGATCTAATCTAAGGAATTTAAGGTTGATGACCTATTCTTGAAAGAAAATTAGAAAAATATTAATGCTGACAGGACCAAGAAGGGAAAATTTATATCTAATTGGCTAGGGTCATACATCATAATTGCCAAATTTGGATCTGGAGCCTATAAATTAGCCACATTGGATGGTGAAAAACTTGATGGTCTAATAAACATCATGCATCTAAAGTGTTTTTACACTTGACAGGATCCACCTTCTTCCATTTATGAGTTCCAAATCTTGGGTTCATATCCCTTTTCCACTCCATCACATCTCCCTAACATTATAATAAGTTTTTGAAAAAAATGTCCAATGGTGAAAACTAGTCTTCTAGTATCTTGGGCACATACCATGATGAAAACTGGTTTCTAACATCATGGTAAAATAATCCCTTCTTGACCCTAGTTTTAATAGTGGGCATCCATCATAGGTTTTTATGTAGCAATAGGAGAAAAGAGTTTTTAATCAAGAAATAAGCCATTACTTATTGAGGTGTGTGGATGTTTGTTGGGGAAGTCCTTTGTAATCTCTTATCTGTCTCTATCATGAATATGTCCCAAACACCTATCACATCATTATGTTCATCCCTCATCACACCACCCTATCACATCCTCTTTGAAAAGTATGTCTCCTTTTAGCCTCAAGGAAAATCCCATATCCGTTTGTCCCTTGTTATCCCAAAAACTATGGTTCATACCTTCCCACTAATGTTGTCATTATGGAAAGATCAAAAGACAAGTTTTCTATTATGGGGTGTTGTATACATTATGATACTAAATCCTGAGGGATGATCTTAAACCCAATAGATGGATACTTTATGGACTTGGTTGTAATATTACTCCAACATATAATATTTTAAGCATTATATACCCCATGTACATAACCCCTAATGATCATTACACCCATTGTCTTATAATCATTTTATCATCACTTCATTATCCCTTTATCTATCCTTATTCTTAACCCTATCTTTAATCTATATTGTCTTATGATTGTCTTGTGTGAATGCATGTATATTTTGAGTATGTGTGTGGTTGTTTAGTTAATCATGTACATATTAATTACATTGTCTTTTTCATTTTATTTTTTATCATCTTGTATATGTTTTCTCTTGTTAACTTTTATGTGAGCAAGGATGGTCTAGATAACTCCCAAAGCTATTTGGGCAAAGTCACTAAAAATGGAGTTCTCCCATGCATCTATTTTGATGTACCTTTGACTTCTTTTATGTTATTGACACACATCCAAATGGTGCAATATTAAAACAAATTGCAAATATTATCAATGGCTTCCAAATTTCCACCTACCCCACTAATCCTATCATTTTTCCCATCTCACCTATCACCATCATATTTAAACCTAATTATCCCCTAGGCCATCACCCCTTTACCTCCAAAACCCCCTTGTCACATCTAAACCCCATCAACTTACTCAATCACCTCTATTTTGTCAACTTATCCTCATTTAGTCATCTAGGGTATTATCTTTACTTATCATCTAACATCATCCAAAGTTAGAACTACATCAGCCTGAGTTCTTTTAGGACTATGTAGGTAGCACTTGGTCTTAATTTCATGCCTAGGGATAACTTATCCACCATGTATCCCTCATCCCCACCCCATGACCAGACTAGTCACTCAATAATCACATGTCATTTCTAAGCTATGAATCTTACATAAAGTAGCTCCCTATCACCCATCAAACACTGTTATCACTCCTATCAACATTTAAGCCTTCCCTAGCCTATGTCCTTGTTATGGGACTTATCACTGGCTTAAACCAATATAATCAACTTCATCTTATCAATCAAAATAATGTAAATTAACATCTGTCATTTTGTTTAGAACCCATCACCAATGAGCCACTTTATCCCCTTACAACTTGGTGCATCTTTAATCCTAACTATATCTTGGGGCATCCCAACCCCATTTTTATCATCTTAGTCTCATCCCACCCTGGGCTTTCTATTCAAGTGACCATCTGAGTCAGTTTTCCCTAAATGATCCCTCAAGGGGGAATCATAGCTACTAACTCATCATTGACACCATCTAACATGCTTCTACATGATTATGGTTCTTCTTTGAAATACCATTACTCCTCTCATCCACCCACAATTCCATTTCAAATAGGGGCAAAATGTATGCACTAAAATAGCTCACCCCACTAATTATGCTAATGTAAACTATTAATTACATTTTCCTAGATAATTAACTAATGTCCCATTGTCCCACATTCCATTTCCTACATCCTACAAACCTTATTCTATCCCATACCCAATTAATCCCCTTATTAACCTACTAACTAAACCCATTTACCCTCTAACCTACTCCCTAATCCACTTTCTAATTTAAAAATATAAAATATTTTACCTACCCATCTACCACCCAATTATTAGCTATTCCTAAACCCCTAAACCCTATGGGAAATTTATAGAATTGGAGGATTCTAGAAATATCCTCAATTTTAGCCCCCTTTCTCTAGAATTATCTATTCTATAAATCTCTATGGAATTAAAAATTCCATGGAAAATATATAGCCATTGATCTCAATGGCTCAAAATTAAATTTGAGCCATTGATTTCTCCCTCCATTCCCTATTTAACCAAGCCACCTCCCTCTATGAAACTAACTTGAAAACTTTCAATCAACTTGTCATCTTACTATCTTGTTATCATAACACCCTCTTTGCATCATGTTGGCCATTTTCATCCCACATGCCAGGATTTTGCCTAAGTGTGAGAAGGTGGACATTCAAGCAAAAGTGGAAAGTTTAGTCAACTTTAGGTTCTTAAAAGGAGAAGTCTTCAGGTTCTCTCTCTCAGAAGTCTTTGGGTTCTTCAAAGTAGAAATTTTTGGGCTTTCAAAGTCACAAGACTTAGATTTTGTGAGAGCACAATGCAAATTGGGTTTCTAGCAGTGCTTGACTTCTAAATGTTTTATAATTAGAAGTAATTTGGGTTTACAAACCCAAATTATTCATGGACAGTGCATATTAGATTCTCCAAGGTGAATGACTTCAATCTTTCTCTTAAAGAATACTTCAAGTTCTCTGATGAAGACAACTTTGGGTTTCCAGAGGAACACTACTTAAAAAACTTTATAAGTAACCAGTAGTCAAAACCCCAAAGCAAGTAGGAGGGCTTGGAAACCCTGATTTGGTCTAGGAAGTGTATTTTAGGTTTCTAGGGGTACACTACTTATTTCACTTTATAAGTTGTAATTAATGATAAGTCTGAAGTAAGTAGTGGAGCTCAGAAAGCCTGATTTGATCTTGGTAGTGTATTCCAAGTTCTCCAAGGAGAACTTCTTAATTACTTTATAAGTTATGAGCAGTCAAAAACCCAAAATAAGTAAGGGGGCTTGACAAACCTGATTTGGTCTCAAAAAATAGTGCTTCTCAAGTTCTTTAAGTGACAAGTCTTCTCCAAAATCCAAGGGTCATTTATAAAAGAAGGTGGTCCTAGTAAAAAACCTAAAGGTCCTTTTCACTTTTTTGAAGGGTCTTTCAAAAACTTGAAGGTACACTTAAAATAGGCCAAAGGGTATTTTCAAAATGCCGAAGGGCCTTTTTTTTTAAAAGGGATCTTTTCAACATTTATGAAGGACCAAACAATTTTGTTGAAGGGAACATATAAAAGATCTGAGGTCTATTTTGATATTTTTGAAGGGTTATTTTTACCCAAAAGTGGTCCATTTCAAAGAACCTAGGAAAATGTTTTGAGGAAAATAAGCCTGAGGGATAAGTCACAAGCCGTATAAAACCCAAAGAGTAAAGAGTTATAGATGAAAACTCTGAAGCAAGAAATAAACAATGAGAAGTCTGAAGTAAGTTGTAAGGAATGTGAAGCTCTAATGAGTAAACTAGAAAGTTCCAAAAGGAAAATTATGGAAAATATTCTATGGAAAGCAAACAACCATAGAACATTAATCTCACTGGTTAGCAAATCCAAAGGGCCAATCAGTCAAGGACAAGTGGCACAAGCACATACAACTCACATCTAGAACATTCAAAGTGATCAAACAAGGATTAGACACATCTACGTAGAGTAGTGAACATGCAAAGACCAATTGGGATAGTCCAAATTATAGTAAAGAACATGTTGAGTTTTAAATGCAAAGGACAAAATCACTCGCATTTGGTAAGAACATGTAGCTACCTCTAATATGGCTCCATCAGTTTTGAAGAGGAAGAATTGAATGCATGGGGAGCTCAAAGAGATGGGTGGTGATTTTGGATGGTTCATCTAGTTTTCAAAATGAGCTACATGCTTTGAGTGAAAAGAGCTCAAGTATAGCAAGTGGTAGTAGTTTTGGTCATCAATGACTTCCTCTCTCAAGTTCCCATTTAGCCATAAGCTCTTCCTCTTCCCTTTCTCTATATATATCTCACATCTTCCATTTTGTAGAGGGTTCCTAGTTTTTATAATTTTTCATCTTTTTGGGAGATGAACATTCATTGAGATACTACAAAGTATGCTCCGCTTGATTAGGCTTGACCCTATCAAGTCTATTGTAAGAACTACCTCTTGATGTAATAAGATGATTTTTTTGCCTATCTCTTATCATTGATTAGTGCCTTAATATGTTTATGTTTGGTGGATTCATGAAGGCGATTATTCCTAGTCTATCAGCCTTCTACTTTCCTTTTTAATGTATTTTTAAGCTCTTGCAGGTCTAGATTAGTGTTCTACCTAAACCTCTTCTAGTGTGTTAACTTGATCTTGAGATTGTGTAATCCATATTTGTCTTATGACTAATCTATTGTGGGTTCAAGCATAGATGAGTATCCATTTTACTTTGGTGTATCACCTGGTTAGCTTTCTTCAGAGCCCTTATCCCCCTTTTAACCCCTTTTCCTTGTGAATCATTAGTTTAACATTAGTTTAGGTGAGCATCAAAGAGGAAGTTGGCCTTCTCTAGAGGTTCAACAAAAATACAGGATGCCCACAAACTGAGGTTATCCCAATGCTTGTAGATAGGAGTGAGAGAGCCTAAAAAAATCTCCCACAAAGGGTGCAATTCTAGTGCTACAATAGTTTTTGGCACACCCAGTGAAATGAAGGTCCAAAGCAGTATAAGGATTTTTGGTGTTATTCTTCTACATATCAGCCTTTAGAGGCATTCAACAAACATCATCGGTGACTTTGAGAATCTATCAACTAGTTTAAAGCATTCTAAGTGCCTAATCATCATTATCTAGTATGTACAATCAATCATATTTTGATCAAAATGTTCATTCTCTACCTCAGCATCCTTCATATCAAGTTAGTAATGTTTATGGCTTCACCTCAAGTGGTTCTCAAAATTATTATCAGAAGCCTTCTCAGTCTCAAAATATCCTTAGTTTTGATCCAAACCAATCTATTTCAACTTGGAGGTAAATGCTCTTAAGGTATCAAAAATACATGATGGAACTTAATACATAGAAGGGATATGGTCAAGATATCCCTAAACACATCATTCATGACATAAGAGTTGCATTGTAGAAAATGAAAGAGAAATGGGAACCTATTGAAATGGAAAATTAGAATAACCTCTTAGATGAGATGTTGAATGTGAGTGGTTACATCCAAAGCATTGAGGATAACTGAACAACCTTGAAGAACAATAGGTCTAATTCTATCAACCTTATCTATCTTCATGTACACCACCTCAAACCTCATATGTATCACCCATTGTTCCCTAAAAGGCCACTCCAAGTGAAAACCCTTATGTTCCAAGTTCTTCAAGTGTCCCTCAAAACCTTCCCTTCTTGGAATTTAATTCAAGATAACTTTCAAATAAAGGAGGACACTATTATAGAGCATCTTGTCATTGAGATCCAGGACCCCACTTAACTTCCTTAAGAACCCTCATGTAGATCATATCAGCCCTCTTATGTTCCTTATCTTCATAAGGCCCCTGATTGACTTAAAGAGAAGGTTTTCAAAGAAAATATAGATAGGCAGATCAAAGAGTTGGAATTGAAGATGAAAAAAGAGGAAGAGAGTCAAAATCAAGAAAGGGTAGCTATTTTCCACACGTTTCCCTCATGGAAATTAGTCAGCGAAGGCATAAAAAAAGGGGAGGAGGTATCAATGATGAATTTCCAAGAGCTAATTCAAAAAAAGAGGCTACTCCTAATGCTTTTCCTTCATGGGAGTCAATCCATAAAGCCTTTCAAGAGGAGGAGGTGTTAGTTGAGATAATCTAAGAAGCAGTTTTTGAAAAAGAGTTAGTTGTGCCAAATAAAGAAACCATAGCTCAGCTCAATGAGATCAATTTACAAGAGTTTTGAGACTCTCTCTCCTTCTCTCAAGAGCCACCAAAGAGACCATTCAAAATACCTAGTTGGAAGGATACTTTCCTAAACTGCAAGCAAGGTAAACTTCTTCACCCTCCCACCATCTCCCTCTTGAAGGAAGAACCTATTCTAAAAGGGTTAGAGGAGGAGCTTGAAATCAAAGTTGAGTCTGAAGAACACAACACAAGTGTCTATGGTGAAGAGATCATGATAGGTATCCCACTTTAGTTAGAGGGGAAATAATTGGTTTTAGACCAATCTGCTTGGCATGGCTTCGATACCAGTAAGCTAGATCTTAAAGAGGATAGCGCTTAAGATGATAATGAGATAAACCTTGAATGGACTACTAAAAGTCCATTTTAGATAGATGAATAAGAGGATGATTCATTTCAGGATGAATTGGAGCTAAAAAAAGGGAAATCAGACCTTGAGTAAGACAAAGATGTTCTTTTGGACCTTGAAAGTTCAAATCAACCCTCATTTTTAGTTGAGGAACAAGAAGAAATCTTGAGTGAGGTTAATGAGGAAGACGTCTTGAGTGCTCAAAAAGTGTAACTTGAAGAACCACCACCTTGTATGATGAAGGAAAACCTTGAGTATAAACAAAGTTTTCAATATGAGCATGTCCTTCAAGGAAATTATGATCTGATTATTCCTAATAAGCATGATGATGAAGCAAAAAAGGGCAAGAGTGAGGTAAAATATGTCTGCTTAATGTTTATGTTGACATAGGGATATCCTATCAAGCACTTTTCTTGGTTGGGAGATGAAAAGGATGTTAAGGTGTGGAGCTAAAAGCTTCAACTGTTTGCAGACACAAGAGAAAGGATGCTGAAGAACCAAAGCCACCAGCATCGGCAGTATGACCGACGTCGGTCAGATGCAGTGGAGAAGGAGACCGGTGACGGCAGATAGTCGGCTGACATCGGCAGCACCAGACAAGCAGGGACCAGCGTCGATCGCCTGTGTATTTCCAAAACTGCTGTTGATGAATAGTCAGTTAAGTGAAGCAAGTGTTTGCATGTCAAATGACTAATTATAGTCACGAGCTGCATGTCTAATTATTGTAGTTAGATTTCTATTTTTGTAAGCATGGGATTCTATTTAAAGACCCATAAGGCATGTATTGTAATCATCAAGAAGGCAAGTAAAAGCATTGAAGCAAGCAAGGTCAAGGAGATCTACAGGTGTAAGGTCAAGGAGATCAGCTGAAGCATTCAAGGAGGGATAATAACTCAGGCTTTAGAGTTGTTGTGTTGAGAAAGAGAGAGAGGGAAGAAGGTCTTGAGGTGTGGCAAGCCTTTGAGGTGGAGGAAGAAGTGGTATCTTCCTTATTGTATTTTCTTCTAGTAGTATTTAATACAAAGAGTGTGTATTGTCTCTCAAATTCTTTGTTGTCTCAAGTTTCTAGTTACTTTATCATTCTGGTATAATTCCGTGTTTAATTGCTTATAAGAAAGTAATCAATTGTGCTTCTGTTGGATAAGGGGTCACCTAACAGTTAGTATCAGAGCATATTGATTGTTGTAGGTATTTTCTCCCCTGACAAAGGAGGAGCCATCATAAGTTATGTTCAATTTAGAGCATAAATTTGATCACCAAAAAGAATAAGACCAACTTGCATATCCATTCCAAGATGGTGGCATAATCAATCAATCAGAATGGGTAAGCGAGTCTATTTTTGTTATTTTCCTTGGAGAAGTGTGTCATCAACTTTATAAAAATCTAGTACTTCTCCATATTTGTTTAGAAACTCTTAAACATGTAAATTATAATGTATTAGTGAGGAAGGGTAGCTATTTTGTATAATCATTCAATGGTTTTGTATAGTTTCCTTTCTTTTTGGATATATTTCCATGCTTTCCTCCAAGTGCCTTGTGCACATTTCCCTTTTTTTGTGTGTTTATTTTCTATAAGTGCATTGGGCACTTTGTTTTGTTTTTCCTTGTTGATTCAAGAGGAGGTCCTAGAAAGGGTTAGCCTTGATTGAACCAAAGAAGAGACTCCATGCCTTATGGACTAGACAAGGCCACATGAGATAGGTTCTCAAGCATAAAAAGCATGTTTCCCTACGAGTCACTAGAAATGTTGGCCTTTTTTAGACCACATACCAAAATTTTGCCCAAGTGTGAGAAGGTGGACATTCAAGAAAAAGTGGCAAGTTCAGACAAATTTGGGTTCTTAAAAGGAGAAGTCTTCAGGTTCTCTCTCTCTCATAAGTCTTTGGGTTCTCCAAAGTAGAAGTCTTTAGGCTTTTGAAGTCATAAGACTTTGGGTTTTTGAGGGCATAGTACAAATCAAGTTTCTAATGGTGCTTGACTTTTAAATGTTTTATAAGTAGAAGTAATTTGGGTTTATAAACTTGAATTACTCATGGATAGTGTAGATTGGATTCTCCAAGGTGAACTACTTCAAACTTTCTCTTAAAGAAGACTTCAGCTTCTCTGACGAAGACAACTTCAAGTTTATAGAGGAGAACTACTTAAAAAACTTTATAAGTAATCAACAGTCAAAACCTCGAAGTAAGTAGGAGGTCTTGGAAAGATTGATTTGGTCTGGGCAATGTATTTGGGGTTTTTGGGGGTGCACTACTTATTTCACATTATAAGTTACAAGTAATGATAAGTTTGAATTAGTGGGGCTCAAAAATCCTAATTTGATCTTGGTAGTGTATTTGGGTTCTCCAAGGAGCACTACCTAATTACTTCATAAGTTGTGAGTAGTCAGAAACTATATTTAAGGGGTCTTGATAAACCTGATTTGGTCTCAAAAAATAGTGCTTCTCAAGTTCTTCAAGGGACAAGTCTTTTCCAAAAGCCAAGGGTCATTTTTGAAAGAAGGTAGTCCCAGCAAAAAACCTGAAGGTCCATTTCACTTTTTCAAAGGGTCTTTTAAAAACCCAAAGTTATACTTCAAATAATCCAAAGGGCATTTTCAAAATGCCAAAGGGCCTTTTTTCAACAAAAGGGATCTTTTCAACATTTTTTAAGGACCAAACAATTTTGTCGAAGGGTACATACAAAAGATCTGAGGGCCATTTCAATATTTTTGAAGGGTTCTTTTTACCCAAAAGTGGTCCATTTTAAGGAACCCAAGAAAATATTTTGGGTAAAATAAGCCTAAGGGATAAGTCATGAGCAATACAAAACCTGAAGAGTAAGGAGTTGTAGATGAAAAATCTGAAGCAAGTAATGAGCAATGAGAAGTTTGAAGTAAGTTGTAAGGAGTACGAAGCCCAAATGAGTAAAATGGAAAGTTCCAAAAGGAAAACTATGGAAAATAGTCCATGGAAAACAAATGGCTATGGAATATTAAGGTCAATGGTTAGCAAATCCAAAGGGCCAATCAGTTAAGGACAAGTGGCACAAGTACATACAACTCACTTCTAGAACATGCAAATTAGTCAAACAAGGATTAAATGCATCCAGGTGGAGTAGTGAACATGCAAAGACCAACCAAGATAGTCCATATTATAGTAAAGAACACATCAAGTTTTAAATACAAAGGACAAAATTGCTCACACTTAGTAAGAACATGTAGCTACCTTTGATATGGCTCTGTCAGTTTTGAAGAGGAAGAATTGAATACATGAGGAGCTCAAGGAGATGGGTGGTGATTTTGGATGGTTCATCTAATGGTTAAAATAATTTGTATGCTTTTTGAATGTAAAGAGATTGATTACAACAAGTGGTAGCAGTTTCGATCATCAATGACTTCCTCTCTCAATTTTCCCATTGGCCATAAGTTTTTCCTCTTCCCTTTCTCTATATATATCTCACATCTTCTATTTTGTAGAGGGTTCCTAGTTTTTATACTTTTTCATCTTTTTGTGAGACAGATATTAATTGAGATACTACAAAGTATGTTCCACTTGATTAGGCTCGATCCTGTCAAGTCTATTATAATAATTACCTCTTGATGTAATATGATGATTTCTTTGCCTATATCTTATCATTTATCAGTACCTTAGTATGTTTTTGCTTGGTAAATTTGTGAAGGAGATTATTCCTATTCTATCAACCTTTTAATTACCTCTTTAATGTATTTTCAAGATCTTGTAGGTCTGGATTAGTGTTCTACTTGAACCTCTTCCAGTGTGTTAACTTGATCTCAAGATTGTGTAAGCCATAGTTGTCTTATGACTGATCTATTGTGGGTTCAAGCATATATGTGTATCCATTTTACTTTGGTGCATCACCTATTTAGCTTTCTTAGGAGCTCTTATCCCCTTTCTAACCCCTTTTCCCTATGAATCATTAGTTTAGGTGAGCATTGACGTAATAAATGTATACTTTGCTTACTCTTATGTTTAGCATGTGTTGTGATATGGTTGATAATAGGGTGTAAATTGTATGAATATTGTAGTTAAATGGCATTTGACCAATCTCACTTTTTTGATACTGAGTAAAGAGTGAGATAGACTTCACTGGCTTACTAAAATCATAATGCCAGATAAGAGCAATTCGATCAAGTGGTGTGTATGAATTTGATGGATGTATAGATCACTATTGTAAATTTATAAGAAAAGTATGTTTAGTGAGATATTATCATTTCATGAGTATGATTTGCATGTATGTGCAATATCTTATAATAGAACAGTTTTTCTATGATACATTGCATATTTAGCTTTAGAAATCATACACCATATGGGTGCTTTCTTGTTACTCTAGATTATTGCACCATTGTTATCTAATCATCCATGAATGGAGGGACATTCCATAATGGTATTAGTATTGGGGATCATTGGTCCATGATTGGTGTGGAAAAGTGCTCAGATGATGCTCTTCTTCCCCACAACAGTGCTACTTTTGAGATGACACTTGAGATTGCCATGCATATTGGAGAGGCTAGGGAACTCATGCTCCACGGAGCCTTGTATCTTATTTTTATAAATTATATTATATTGTATTTACCATTATAAATATTTCATAAAGAAATATAATTACATGTTATCGTGGTTTGACATTAGTGGTTGGATATTTGTATTTACTTATATGAATGTATTATTATGCATTTTCATATATTGATAGTGATCAGTGACTGTTGATGTCACGTACTTAATTATAGTTATCATTATTGGATTATTTTTGTATGATCTACTTAGATTATCATGGTGTAATCTATTTATAGTTTATGTGTTAAAGAAAATCTCGTAATTATAGGTAGCACCTAGTAGGGTTGTTATAGATTATCATTCATATCATTAGGAACATATTAAGGCATTTTTTAACTCAGAATAAAAGGCTTATAAGTGCCTTATTTCATATAAGGAAATAGGATTAACAAAGGGATTTCAATTTTTATGATGCTCACCTAACATTTCCCTAGTTGGACATTAGACTGTGTATGCACAAGGTTTTTAAAGTAAGCTAACAAGGGACACACACCCCTATCTACCCTCCCCTTAAATTTATATTGCTATCTATCCTAAAACCCAAAAATTTATTGATAGGAAATGGGCAACTAATTTATTGAATCACTTGTTGGTATTTTTAATTTTTCATATAAATTTATTGCACAATTTCATATTTCTATAAATGATATTGAATAGAAATAAATGATATACTTTGAAAACATGCCGATTAAATGCTAATAATGTGTGTTACATATTACCAAAAAAACTAATATATGCCTAAATAGTTCTTAAAATATTCTATTAATTCACTATGGTGTATTAGACATTCGAAAAAAAATTGTGGCAAAAGAATTAGAATATCCATGTTGATTTTATGAATGTATTTTGTGTGTATGTTTTTGTACCCGCAATGAATGAAAGTATTGCCAAAATAATCTGAACATATTTAGGATTATGTAAGACATGTGACCTACAGTTTGAGAAGTATTGGGATACTAGCAAGAGTGTCCAATAATTTCTTTGAGAGGCATGTATGAATCCTCTACAAAGTAATATTTACATTTGAGTTATCACAAATAAAAATAAATATTGCCCCCAAAAATTACTTATCAAATACTGATTTTTTTATTTTTTAATAGAGAAAGAGACTCATGAACCAGTTGTGAATTTATATAAACTTGATTATTGTAAGCCCCTTTTTATTATTTCTTTTAATTATAATTGTGATAAATTAAAACTTTGATTGGAATATGTAGTGTGTCAATAGGTTAGACATGTGGAACTATGTAATTAAAACCATTGAGATGTTAGGGGGAATTTCTATTATCATGGCCAAAGTATAGATTCATCATCACATACAAAATATACCATTGCTATCAGAAAGGACTTAATAGTATTAATTACAATCGTGATAAATTAAAACCTCCATTGGCATACACAACATGTCATCAGATTAAACATGTAGCACTATGCAATTAAAACTACTGATATGTCATCAACAAAAATATCTCAAGTGTTATAAAAAATGGAGATCAATGATTTATTTTTGATTAAATAGTATTTAAAAAATAAGTGAGATTATATTTTTAGACTTACCATTATTTTTGTCCCTAAAGATAGCTCATATTGTGATCCGAAACATTAACTTAAAAATATTATACATAGATATACGACAATATTAAAATTAAAAAAAAAACTAATAATTAAAATATTTGATACATTATTAAATACATCCTCCTAATCTAATTTGTCTACACTAATAATCACTTGATATTATACATATATATAATGTGTATATATTGAATTGAAGGTTTTTGATAGCACTATTTGTCATATGGTTGAATGTTGGATTGCTAATCTGCACAAGTTAAGTTAAATATTTGGTGATTCAAGCAATCAATAAAAACAAAATTTTCCCTTGCAAATGGAAACATACAAATTAAAGTGTAATTCTTTGATAAAAAAATGTGTTAGAAGATTGATGAATGATTCCTTTTCTTCTAGGTCTTTAATTGTTATGCATAATTTTGAACGAGTATATCTGTGAACTATTTGCTACATAACAAATAGGTTATTATATTTGTCTTTGTGTGTCTTATTGAGAAGTTCAATGTATTTATTTAGAAGCATTTTCTATCTTGTTAACTCAACAATTTTTATTGTTGCTCATGTAATTTTCATAATACTTCAATGAGATGTTTCTCTTATTAAAAAAAATTGATAAGTAATTTTTTGGAAGCAATATTTATTATTACAATGAAGGTGTTTCTTTTCTCATAAACAAAGAATAGAATCATCATCGCATCAAAAAACATGTCATTCCTGTCTTTATATTTATTCTTATTTGTGATAACTCAAATACAAATATGACTTTGTCATTCTAGGTTACAACATGAAAGAATTCAAATGCATATATAGGAATCGAGAATGCCCAACATGCCTCTGAAATAACTTGGTGGACACACTCACTGGTATGTCTTCTTTATTTTTCATATTTTAATTTCATTTCTAAGAAAAAACACTTATTATTGCTCATTTTAATTGAGTATAGTACTTAAAAATTATTTTTCATATATATTTATTAATAATTAATAATAATATACTATTATATTACTCTTTAGAGTTTATTAATATAATTTATTATTATTCATATTAATTGAGTAGTGCTTTTAAATTATTTTCCATTTATGTTAATTATTAAAAAATAAAAAATAGGTATAAAAAAATTATTGCTCCATATAATTTTTTCACATTATGTGTACATGACAAAAGAAAATTAAAAAAATGATCTTATAGGAATGGGTCTTATATTCTTTCACAACTTGCTCATGGTATCTATTTTTTTATTAAAAAAATTAAAACATCAATACTATTTAAGTCTTTTCTAAGTTTGATTTCACTAGTTGTAAAGCTTTGAATTTGAAAGGAATGGCATCTTTTTGAAGTGACAATGAATCTCCTTGTCCATAAAAATAGAAATAACAATATCGTCTTTACCTATGGAAATAAATTTTGAGTCGATTTGAGGCTCGTAATGTTTTACTTACAGAATAGATCTGAAATGATTTTGAGTTTTTAAAAATTTCATATAATTAAACACACTTATTTTTAAAATGTTAATGATATACTTTAATTCTAATGTACTTTATATATTGATCTCATTTAAATAAAAAATATTTTATTTTTATAACTAATTATAAAAGAAAACTTGTTTTATGATTCTATACTTTATATGTGGTGTGTGTGTGTATACACACACACACACACACATACATACATACGTACATACATACATACATACATGTATGCATGTATGTATACACACACACACACACATATATTCCAATTAATTTTATAATAATAATAATAATAATAATAATAATAATAATAATAATAATAATAATAATAATAATAATAATATTAATATTTAAAATAAATTAAAATTAAAATTATACATTTTGATATAAATATTTAAATAAAAACTTTTATTTGTCGATTTAATATTTATTATTGATTTTTTAAATGTAATGCTTAATTATTTTGTATTTGTTATTAAATTTTTATTAGATCATATTTTATATACTAGATTATCTATACTTAAAAATAAAGAGGTCAATTTGATAGATAAAATTTTAAACTATATTTATATGATATAATATCTACTCCAATTTTGTATAATAATTTTTATTTAATGAAATTTTCTCTTAGCATACAAAGTGTTTTTAAAATAAAGTTTTACATCTTTATATCTAAGAGAGATATCCATGAATATACAATATTAATAATACATATCCACTCCACACGTATAAAAATGTTACGACTATGGTTTAAGACACTATTGTATAGATTAATTATTGCGACTTCAATCATAAGTTGTATATGTTGACTTAAAATTCTTATATAAGATTTAAATGTTCTTGATACTAATTTATTATTGAAAAAGGATGTCTTTACATGTTTTTAGATTTCATTATTAAGAAATAATCCAATAAATTAGAGACTAATATGATATGTAATGCTTACTATATTACAAACTATGAATTCAAAAAAACAAGTTGTAGGAGTAATATTGTCACATTAAGAAAAGTGTTTATTCATCATTTAGAAATAACAATAGTGTTTATAATTTTTTCTAATATATCTATTTTTTTTAAATTAATCATAACATGCATTAAAAATTGGTATATCAATGTAAGAAAATTCATTGATTGATACAATTACACTGTTCAAAATATTCTAGATAAAGATAATATTGTTGATAACTAGATAAGTAGAGATCCTTCTTTGACATTAAAGAATTTACCTCATAGACCATAAAGGCATAATTTTGTTATCATAAAACTTAAGCATGACAGGTTTGATACTCTATCAATTCTTGTTCAAGCATAAATGTTCAAATATGGAGTTCTAGAGAGATATCACAAGAAATCTCTGAAGGTTGTTAGAGAATTGATTGCTTCCCAATCATGTAGTATTGAAAATTTCAAACTTCATAACCATTTGGTTATTAAGAGATTAAATCTGATCTATTGGTACAAAAGTTTGTTGATTTGATATGCATCCTAGGTCGAAGATGGAGTATCAAGTTAGAGGAACAACAAAATAATCATTTAATTGAATTTGTTAAACTTTGTTGACCTCTTGTTTTAAGCCTCCAAGAATTACATCCACATACACAAATGATTTCCTTTACGATGATCAAAAGATGATTAGAATGATATTCTGAAATAGAACTATGTATGGATTCACATAATACTTTGTGTGTTCTTTATTGGGAATTACAATTCTCTTTTAAAATCACTTGTAAATTTTGGCCTTGATATCTCTTGATGATATTATTACAAAAGTTGAAAGATTCTTTTTTGAAGGACAAACGTCAAATTCATATGAACTGAGAAGTTCATCCTCATATGATGATGATACAAGATTGGCATGTCTACCATCCTTTATTGATTTATTCCATGGTACATCACCAAATTCCAATTATTGTATATTTCTTTTATGGGTGCATTTCAAAAAGTTGTCTTTTTTCTACATAGCTCTTTATTGTGGCTTTTGGTTTTCACTTAACTATGATTGAGCTTTTTTTTAATCCAAAAAAAAAAAAATTTAACAAAATTTTATTTTAGCTAGAGTATCCTTCTTTCATAAGAGGTGATTTGCACAGGGGCCTTCATAGTACATTCATAGCTTATTCGAGAGTTGTATTTAAGATTTTGTAAAACACAATTAAATCTATTTAAAATAATTCTTGTTGTTAAGAATTACATTTGAAGATTACTTGGAATTTACTACTTTCAACATATTGTTAAGTGTTATATTTCAATGGATGATACAATAATTAAAATTTATTATTATTCATATTAATTAAGTATAGCATTTTTTTTAAAATTTTCCCTCTATGTTAATTACTAAGAAAGAAAAAATAAATAAATAAAATTAATTCTTCCATACATTTTTTGTATTTATCAAACATTGTCAATCTCTTGTTTTAAGCTTCCAAAGACCACATTCAAATGTATAAATGATTACGTATATGGATTCACCTTATACTTTACACATTATTTATTGGAGATTATAATTATCTTTCATAAATTGTTGTAAATTTTGGCCAATATCTCTCGATGGTATTAAAAGTGAAGTTGAAAGATCATTTCTTTAATGACAAGTGTCAAATCAATATGACTCAAGAAGTCCAACCTTATTTAATGATGATAGAAGAGCATCACGTGGACTAATATTTATTGATTTACTCCACTGTACATCATTGAATTGCAGTTGATGCACCTTTCTTTTATGGATGCATTTTATTTTAAATTTGTTTTGCACATAACTTTTTATTATGGCTTTTACTTCACACACACATAGACACAATATTAGGTTTACATTTTAAAAAAATAAAAATAATTAACATCTCAAACAATTGAAAAAAGCTTATTATCATAAAGAAACGCTAAACTCCAAAAAAATAAATACATCTCTTCGACATTTCTTACACCATTAAAACAACTATAACTACTACTAATTTTATATCATAATACTTAATAAGATAAAAATATGTCAAGAAAACATAACCATCAATGACCATATGGAATCCCCTGAAGTGATAGAACATATATTCATGATATTTGATTGATGATAATCTAACATATACCTTACTATGAGAAAAACCCCAGCGAAATAAGACCAAATGGAAAGGACATGACAATTGATAACAACCACATGTAATTTTATTTTAATTTACATCACATATCCTAGTAACAACAATACTTAATTTATTCTACGTTACAATAATACTTAATTTATCCATCCCCATTAGAATAATAAGTCGACAAGGTGAGGCCCATGGTGCGACTTAGCACTTGCTTTAGAGACTAGGGGGTCAAATTCAACAAACACAACATTATTATGCTTCTTTGTCTCTTCCCTTGTGGTCTTAGCAAATTGCACCTTTCTTTTTCATTATATACTAGTAATTTTTACCAAAGTATTGTTTCCCATTTTTTTAAAGCACTTTAGCCATCACGAATTTTTGTTTCCCACCTTCATAAAGGTCATTGAATTGATTAATTAATTATCCCCTCACTCTCATCATCATCCACGTCAACATATTTGTATGTTCCTATTATTGCTTTCATCGTCTTCCCTTTAATGAGTTTTGGCAGTTTTTTATTAAATTAAAATATATTTATTCGGAAATTATGGATAGATATTAATTTTACTTCATTCTCATGTAGAAAAAGTCATGAGTAAATATAACAAGTTGTGTTTGAGAGTTCTTATTTTATATGTTAATACTCTTAATGTTGCTCTCTAGTTAATGATGAGGTATATTTATTATCATTGGATTATTTTAAGTTTCAAAACAACTTCTTTATATATAATTTATAATGTCATTTTAAAATTTTAAGGAATTTCTATTTTATTATAACTTTTTAATTATTTATTTTCAAAATTGAATTGTAGTTTTAAATTTAATATATTTCCAATATTCAATTTTCGTAAGTTTTATGAAAATTTAGGTATTTTGTATTAACATTAGTGTATCGGATTCCATCATAATTTCGCAGTTAAATGTTTTTTCGTCGAGATAGTATTGGAATAGGTGACCTCCTAAGAAGTTCCAGTGTTGCACCCTTTACTATTGGTAGAGGGCTTGTCCAACAAGAGATTTCTTTATCCAATTGTCTTTTTTATGGCCACCTTGAAACCACAATGCACCTTTTTTAGTATTGCTCGAAGGCCCAACATATCTAGATTTGGATTCAGGGCTTTTCTCAACCCCTCAGCTTAATTCCCTTTAGCTAGAGCCATATTTTATTTGGAGATAATCCTAGTGGGCCTCCCTCGTACACCCAAATTTGGCATGCTTTCAAAATAGAAATTTTAATCTAGGTATACAAAAAGTGTAATTCAACATTATTTTCTAATAATTCTACTGACTCTTTGTTTGTTACTTAGACAAAGCTACCATTGTTTCTAATGTGATTTTGCAAATACAAGTGTAAATGAACAAAGTGGCTATGGAACTTGACTACTTGCAACAACTCCTCCATCACTAGGGTGACGCGCCTTGCACCGTTGTTCATTTGCTACCTTCCTCGTATAGGGACACCCCACCACGAGGCTGGGGTGGCTCTTGTTGTAGCCGACCTTGTCACCATTTTTGGGCTTCTAGTTATTTTTAGTAACATCATTCTTCTCATCTGACTCAGAAGAGTGACTGGGGATCTCTCCCTGTGGATCGATGTTTTGGTTGGGGCTCTCCGCCTTTGCGACCTCAACATGTTCAAGGGTGAGCCTTTCTGCTTCTTGTAGCCCAACTTTGGGGGAATTTTCAGTCTCGCAATTCCTAAGATGGTACTCTTCAACCCTTTGATAAAAGTTTACTGTGGCTTAGTTTAGCCATTTCGCCTCCACATGCTATTGAATAAAAACATAATGTTGACTATGTGAATATTAATGCTGGATGGGACCTTGTGGATGACAAGAAAGACCCTCCTAGCTCCAAGTGGGGTGGTCCTCCTGACAATGACCCTCCCTCATCTATTTTTTTTGTTGGTGTTGCTTAAGTTGCCTTTTTTTTTTTTATGTATTAGAACTTTCTCTAGGCTTGACCTAATTTGTTCGTTGTTGTTTTGGCCTTGAGCCTTTTGTTTCCAAGACGTGACCTAGTGTGAAAATTGTTGGCATGTCCTCTACCACCTTTTTTTGTGAATAGTCTTGTATATATTTTATTCATAATAATATATTATAAGCTCTATTTCATTAAAAAAAACTTAAAAATTCAAATTAAATTAGATTTTGAGACCTTACATAATATTTTATTTATTGTTTGTATATTTTTTTCCTACAATAAAAAAAGGGTTTTGATAGGAACTCAAACCCTAAAATAATTAATAAGAAGATAGACATTAAAAAATAAAAAAGACAAGAAATAAGACTATTTAATAATAGACAATATAAAAACATAATATATTATTAACTAACCATTAACGATTCATCATCAAACCTTTAACAATACCACGTATACATAATAATTGTCGAGAAGTTAACAAATCAACATATCCCTTCCACTTAACACAAGATTAAAGTTGTTTTTCAAATTATTAGTATTTTTTAAATGTACCAATCCTATCTTCTATAAAATAAAACTTTTATATCTTCATATTCTTGATCATACCCAAACCTTTTAATTGAGACATTTTATGTTTCAAAGTCTTCATACAATTCATATGAATAAGAAAACTTATTTCCACTAAATACTCTACCTATAACGAGTATTTATATATTTCAATTTCTCATCATTCGATTGTCAATGTTAATACATTTTTCTCAGGGAATGTTGTGACAAATTTTAATATATTATGAAGCTTTTATAACGACATGATTTATATTTTAAAAGTATTATGTTATATGACATAGATCTTTCATGACAATAAAACTCAGAGAAAGGAACTTGATCGAAGAATATGTATGTTAGATACACTTCATAAATACTCTCATAATTTTTTTTTTTCTAAACTTGCACCGAAAAGTAATATTTAAAAAATATTTATTTAATAAAAAAATATTGTAAATATAATTATATAATCATTAAACATAAACTTTATTTTTATATATAAAATTATTTTTCTTTTCTTTTCCTTTTATTATAATGTTATATTTTTTATTGAAAATGTATTATTATAATTATTGATCATAAAACTAAATAAATGAGATATATAAATAATTTATAATAAAAAGTGAGGTGGTTAGAATTCATGATTCATAAACAAATGTTCCAAATCCAAAACACACACACACACAAAAAAAAAAGGACATGTATATCCTCCACCACCACCTAATAATAATAATAATAATAATAATAACAACAACAACAACAACAACAACAACAACAACAACAACACAACAACAAAAAAAAAAGTTACACAAATCTTCTTACATATATCAACTAAACTTATTTTACTCTTTTTTAAAAAAAAATAAAAAAAAATCAAATGGATATTTCTATATATTTTCGGTGGCATATTGAATCTCCCATGTTTGTATAATTTTATTATTATTTTATATAAAATGTATAAGCATATTTGCTAATTAAAAATAAAAGGGTGATGATAGATATTCACAATGTAAAATAAATGAAAATTGGTAAAAAAAAAATATGGTTAAAATGTCTCAAAACATAAAATAAATAATTTTCAAAATAGACAACTATATACATTCAAATTAAGTCAAGCAAACACAAGTATTATATTTTTTATAAATTTTATATTTAGAAGCTTCTAATGATGAATTGAATCCCCATTTGTGCATATTATTTCAGTCTTACATCTTTTTTTATCTTTCTTTTGTATTTATTTCACCATTTTTTTATAGTCTCAGTCATTCATGTCAATCCTTGTTAGAGTCACAAGAATCCTTGGGCTTGTCACTAACTTTATGCTTTAGTTTTCTTGTGTCTGAAAAATAGTGCCCCAAGTGGACATGAGTGCAACCCCTATTATCCCCATCCCCTGCTATTATCTTCCATGTGTTTCAGAGCTCTTTTGGTGTTATTTTATTTTGAGTCTCTTTCTATGACCATTTTATCCATATTTGAGTTCGTTGGCACACAAATTGGTTTTTCAAATTCAAAATTGGGAGACTTCTATTTAAAGGGTTCCCTAAGACATTTTACATCTTAGCACTTAATATTTTGGCACTAGCATAATAAAAAAAATCAATACAAAACAAGCTCAATCTTTGCATTTTATCTGAGGTTTACACATATCACATCTAAATTGCATGCTTGACCAAGATGAGGGCTTAAGCGAAAAGCATTTTAGATACGTAATGTGTCTCTTCCAATTATGCCCATTCTTTAAAAAGAGAACTACATCAACGTGAGGTCTCTATCATTAGGGATATGTAGGCAACATTTAATACATTAGGGTTTTAAGGAAAACTTAGTCATTTTCACCTCCCCACTTTTCCCTTTTTTTGTACCTTATCTTTGTTTGCTTCTTGTGTGCATGACTCCACTAGGGTATAAGAGAGGAGAAGAAAAAACACAAGTTAAATATCACAAATGCAGGTTAGTGATAGGATGAAACACACCCACATGGAGATATGCACATAACCCAATTTTTAGTTTTGTCTTAGAAAGAGTTTGGATAGGAATGCACCCCGTTGTTGTCCACACGCCCCGCTATTATCCCAAGTCTATACGAAAGGCGAAAAGTCAAATTTGATAATGCCACAATCACACTTAGGATAAAAATAGTCAGATATAACTCTATGATCTTGAAACAAATAAGTTGTTCATCTCTTTGCATATTTCAATTTAAACCCCTAATTGCTGAATATCAATTGTTTGTAATTAAAATGTGTGGTTGAATATTATTTTAATAATCCATTTTACTCTACTCACATGTCTTATTTAGTTAGATTAAAAATTAATTAATCATTAATTTGCTAAATCTTATAAGTAAACATGTTTTATTTATTGAACATAGCCAAATCTTAGCTTCTAACTCTAGGACTTTCCTCCAAAAAAATTATTCTCATAGGGTTTCACATTAAAACACTAATTTTTATCTCTCATATTGGATAACATATTACCATTAATTTTCATTTATCCTCTTGTTCTCATTTTAGTTTTTGGAAATTTTAAAATAAATAATATAGAACCTCTTCTCCCTCATCCAATTGATAAATTTATAAGCAATTTTTTATAATTATAAAAAAGAATAGACAAATTATCAATATTATGCATTAAATCCAAATGATGAACTCGAGTTTGTGTATAATGATGATGATTATTATTGTTGCCATGATGGTTATTATGATGAGTATTGTACAAGTGATGATGAAATTGTTAATAAACTAGTGTATATGCATGTTCTTTTCCTACTTCTTCCTGTCTTTCTATTCCAATTCAAGAAAAATAAACTAACAATATAATTCAAAATAACCTCTCATTGGTGATGCATTATTTGATAATACTCCTATTTTAAAAAAAATATATATTACATCTCTTTTTAAATTTGCATAATATAAATCAAAGAAGGTTAAAATTGCATTGCATGGGTAGATGCAAGATAATGGGAGACAAAAGGGGGGTATAAAGTGACACTTTTTTTTTTGAAAATAACTATAGTTGAACTTAAAGAGAATGTTAGAGATACTTCGAAAAGGAATTTGACAATGACATAAGAACATGAATAGTGAAATTTTCAATTTAGTTTCTAAATATATTATTTTTTTCAACACCCAGATGATAAAAATGTGTAAAATAGATACAATTATGATAATAAGTTGGTCATTTTTTGTGAAAAGATAAGGAGATTGCATGTGTATGAACACACTTTTTTAGTAAATGAATGAATTTTTATATGAAAATTCATATATGGATAAATAAAATATAAAAGATTGTTGAGAATATTTTTTATTAAATTTTTATTATATATATATATAATAATTTTACAAGTCAAGGCAACTGGAAAATTGAAACTGCAAGTGTATGAACACAACTTTTTGATCTTAACTTCATGAAAATTAATTTTTTTAAAGCATAGTTGATAATGTATAGATTGTTGAGATAGAAGTTTTATAAGTGTTTGATTAATATTCACAAAATTATAATAAAATTTGTGATGATATGTATATAGTCCATAATGAAGCATGCTATGTAGAAATTAAATAATAATTATAAATAATATTTTAACATTCAAAAAATTATATATTCTAAAACTAAACTTTCTCCTTTACAAACCCATATATATATATATATATATATATATATATATATATATATATATATATATATATATATATATATATATATAAAAGTTGTCTGATCAGATACAATGACAAAGACAAAAAAAACTCCTAAATTTCTTAGAATCTAAGTGGGCTGCTCTATGACTAGTTTCAAGCTAGGTTCGGACCTCTCCAAGCTTGTAAACAAGGCAAAATGCAAAAGAAATTGAAATGTTGAAAGGATGCACACCCTTTGAAAAGGGCATATGCCCTTTGCAAAGGATGCACACCCTTTGCAAAGGGCATACACCCTTTACAAAGTACGTACACCATTTGCAAAGACATTTTTTTTTTGTTTTTTTCAATTAGAGCTAGTATTTTTTGCATTTTAAGATGTGTATGGGTTTCTTGTTGTGGTTGTTTTTCTATGTATAGTCTGAGGTGGGTGTTTTGGTTGTGTTATTGATTTTGTGTTTGTGTTTGTAAGTTATATTTAGTATAATATTTAGAAGTTTAAATTTAATTTATATTATATTTTATATTCTTATACTTAAAATTTATTTTACTAAATATAAAAAGTTAGGGGCACTTTACATATTATGAAATTGATTTCAGGGTTGTAGGAGTTACCATTTAGAAGTTAGTTTTTCAAATTCCAATCTAGTCAATACTTAATTTTTAGAATTTTAAGATTGAAAGATAGAAAGAGAAATGAGGTTATAAATCATGTTACACACGTAATAGATCTATATCATTGATTATGCCCCATATTTTACCTAATTGAGTTTGCCCTACCTAATTTACCTACTTGAGTATGCCATATCTGATTGAATACCTGAGCTTGATGGTGGATTACTAAATACTTTGTGGGTTTTTCAATCAATGGGTCTATCAATATGCATAAATGACTGTCCTATAGCATATAACTTGTAACATACCTATATTCATGATACGGTCACTCATATATGAAATATATCACATACTTATTACATATATGTATGCATTCACTCATACATGACATCTACCTTTAGTCATGATATGATAACTTATACTAGACATGAGTGTAGCAAGTCACCCTAATATACTCCATTCAGAATAGAATAAATTGAGACACCATTCACAATTTATTTTAAAAAGATACCATTCACTCTAAAACAAATGTTAGATAGATGGTCAATCCATGCATTTTTTATTCCAATCTCATGCAATAATCCAAAGTGACATAGAATAAAGTCATATTCTAGCACTCCAAATTCACATAGGACACTCCCTCATCGGCCCTCGTATTCACTTGTCATCCCTATTCACTCCCTCATTAGTTCTTATTTTCCCTCATTATCCCTAATCACTCCCTCATTGGTTATCATCATCTTTAATTATTGTTAATCCCTCTATCACTAACCCTCATCATCTCTAGTCTCTCCCTCATCATCCCTAATCATCCCTCATTATCATTAATCATCCCTAAACACTCCCTCATTAACCCTCATCAACCCTAATCATACATAATCACTCTCTCATCATCCCTAGTCATACTCTTATTATCCCTAGTCATACTCTTATCATCCCTCATCATCCCTAATAACTCCCTCATTAAACATCATCATTTTTTATCATCCCTAGTCAATCCTTCATCATCTTTCATTTTACCTCATCATCCCTAATCATTCCCACCTCAACCCTCATAATCCTTTATCATCCCTAATCACCCCCTCCTCATTTGTCCTCATCCCTCATTATCCCTAACCATTACATCTTTGGCCCTCATCATACCTAATCACTCCATCATCCCTAATCATTCCTTCATTTATTAGAGTGTTTTCCAATCTAGTATTCAATATAAATTTGTTTTAGACTAAACAATATATATTTTTAGATAAATCTTGAATGTTATTTTGATTCATTTTGTTCTAATTGGAGTGTACTAGGGTGATTATTCTCATTCATGTCTAGTAGATTAGGTAGGGTCATGATGGATTACTCTAAGGGGATTGTTGAATAATTTCCATGGTGGAAATAAAATAATATATTATTTATAATTACATGGTGGAAATTCATTTTGAATGATGAGGGATGATGACAGATAAAAAATTGCCACTTTGTGCATACTTCATATGAGGTGAAATCCTTATTCTATACATAGTTATTTCCAAATCGTTAAGCAAATGGGCTAGAGCATTTTATATCTTCTCATGTCTATGAGTTATTCTTGAAGAATGATGTGGGTCATGAGTATAAATAATTATCATTTGTGCCATTGACTTTTTTATGGCATGTTTTCTCCTTGCATTGAATTCTTTGTGCTTGTGTAAGAATTATGATAGGAAAGTGGAGAGGGGGTTAAACAGAACTACCAATACTTGCATCATTCCTCTATGGTTTGGTATCCACAATGTATGTTTAGTGTTTATCATTTAGGTTTAGTGTTTATCATTCAAGTTTCATTTTTAGGGTTTTGGGTTAAGGGTTCAAATTTTATAGTTTAGTGTTTGGGGTTGATTATTTGGGTTTTGGCATTTAGGTTTTAAGGTTTAGGGTTTATTCAATTTTAGGATTTAAGGTATATGGTTTTAGGTTTGAGGTTTTATGGTTATGGTTTAGGGTTCAAATTTAAAGGTTTAGGGTTTAACTTTCAAGGTTTAGGGTTTAATGTTTAGGGTTTTAGAATTAGGGTTCAGTGTTAAGAGTTTAAGGGTCAAGGTTTTGGGTTTGGGGTTCAATGTTTAGGGTTTAAGTTTCATGATTTTGAATTTTGTGTTTAGGGTTAGTGTTTAATATTGAGGGTATAGGGGTAAGGTTTTATGGTTTAGTGTTTAGGATTTAGGATTTTAGGCTTATGGTTTGGGCTTTAGGGTTAAAGGCTTAAAGTTTAGGTTTTAGGGCTTAGGGTCTAGGGTTTAAGGTTTTATATTTAGGGTCTAAGTTTTTGTGTTTAGGTTTATTATTTTGGGTTTAGGTTTTATTTTTTTGGGTTTAAGGCTAATGTATCAGGGTTAAACACTCAAGGTTTATGGTGTTTAGGGTTAAACATTTGAGGTTTATGGTATTTAGGGTTTGGGTTTTATGGTTAATGGTTTAGGTGTAAATGGAGTGTATTAGGGTGATTAGATAAATTTGTGTCTAGTATGAGTTATTGTATCATGAATATAGGAATATGTCATGTATAAGGATAACATACCTACATTTAGTACTAAGCATGGGGTAGATGTAAATCATGAGTGACTCTATCATTATTATATGTATGTTATAGGTTGAAAGCTATAGGATAGCCATTAATGCATATTAATATACCCATTGATTAAAAAACCCACAAATTATTTAAGAATTCATCTTGAATCCAGCTTCAAGCCTTTTACATGAATGTCCCTAGTCACTCCTTTCTCTATATAGGTGAGAATGACCCCTATATTTTTAAGATATGGCTTAGGCAATGCCCCCTCTCCTTTCTCTATATGGGTGATAACTAAATATTATGGTTTACAATTTATGATTGATGGTTCAAGATTCATATTTTAGGGTTTAGTGTATAAGAATTAGCATTTAGGGTTCAAGTTTTAGTGTTATGGCTTAGGGATTAGGATTTAGGTCTTATAATTTATATTTTATGCTTAAAGGTTTGGGATTTATGGTTTTTGGCTCAAGGGACCAAGGGATTAGCTTTTAGGGCTTAGGGATTGGTGTTTGGGGAACCTTAAGGTTTAGGGTTTATGGTTTCACACTTAAGGTTTAGGGTTTAGGGTACAAGGTCTAGGGTTTTGGTCATGGGGGTTTGGGTTTGGAACTTAGTGTTTAGTATTTATGGATTGGGATTTAGTGTTTGGGGATTAGGGATTAGGGTTTAGGATTTGGGGTTTAGTGTTTATGGTTTGGGATTTGGGGTTTTAGGTTTAGGGTTAGGGTTAAGGGCTTAGGGATTTAGGTTTAGGGTTAAGGGCTTAGGGATTTAGGTTTTCAATTTGGGTTTAGAATTTTAAATTTAGGAGTTAATGTTTAAGGCTTATGATTTATGGTTTATGGTTTTAGGTTTGGGGTTAAGAGTTTAGGGATTAAGTGTAAGGATTTAGGGTTTAAGTCTAGAGTTTAGGATTTAGAGTTTAGGGCTTGTGTTTTGGCATTTAAGGTTAGGGGTTAAAGTTTAAGGGCTTAGTTATTACGATTTTTGGTTCAAGGTTAGGGGTTTAGGGTTTAAGGTCTAGATATTAGGGTTTAGGGTGTAGGGCCTTGGTTTTTAATTTAGGGTTTATTATTCAGGGTTTGGGGTTTACATCTTGTGATTTAGGGTTTTGGGTTTGGTTTCAAGGTTTAGTGTTTAGGTTTAGTGATCATGGTTTAGGGTTCATTTTTAGGGTTTAGGGTGAAGGGTTTAAGGTTTAATGTTTGTATTTTAGTGTTTGGGGTTTGTTGTTTGGGTTACAACATTTAGGTTTTAAGGTTTAGGATTTAAGGTTTTAGGATTTATGATTTATGGTTTTGAGTTTGAATATATATGGTTATGGGTTTGTGGTTTAGGGTGTAAATTTCAAGTTTTAGGGTTTAATGTTTAGGGTTTTAGGATTAGAGTTTAGGGTTAATATTTTAAGGGTCAAGGTTTAGGGTTTAGGGTTTGGGGTTTAGCATTTAGGGTTTAACATTCTCGATATTGATTTTTTTTAGGGTTTAGTGTTTAAAATTGATAGTATAAGGTTAAGGCTTTATGGTTTAGTGTTTAGGATTTTAGGTTTATGGTTTGGGGTTTAGGGTTAAGGGCTTACATTTAGGTTTTAGGGTTTAGGGTCTAGGGTATAAAGTATAGGGTTTAATTTTTTAAGTTTTTATGTTTAGGGTTTATAGTTTAGGGTTTATGGATTATTGTTTTGGGTTTAGGGATAATGTATTGGGGTTAAGGGTTCAAGGTTTAGTGTTTAGGGTCTAGGATTTAGGTATATTATTTAGTGTTCATAGTCTAGGGTTTATGGCTTAGGGTTTGGGGTTTAGGGTTTAGGTTTCAATGATTAGGGTTTAAGGTTTAGTGTTTAGGGTTTGGGTTTAATGGTTTAGGTGGAAGTGGAATATACTAGGGATATAGATACCTTCATGTCCAATATGAGTGACCATATCATGACCACATGAAGATGTCATGTATGAGTGACCACATACCTACATGTAGTACTATGCATGTGGTAGATGTAATGTATGAATGACTGCATCATTATTATATATATGCTATAGGTTGTATTATATAGGATATTCATTGGTATATTTAAATCATTTAGAAGTTATCCAATTTAATATCCTTCCAAGTAAGTAGATTAGGCCATCCAGAGCTAAAGATCAAAGTTTCCATTGAATTCCAATTCTTAAGAAAACAATAAAAAAAATTGGTTTCTTATCCTTAGAGAAGTTTCCAAAAATATTAAGAAATATTTATAAGAATAATTTGATGAGCTTAGATTAGTAACACCTTTTCAAGATATAACACACCTATACACAATACTATAATAGTGCTTAGGACTTAGTCAATATTTTGGGTACTTTGGTGATCTAATTGGTATTTTGAGCTTGTGTAAAGACACCTACGAGTCTTGTATCATTGTCTTGATATTTTCATTGAGTTTTTGAAGTGAATGAGTTAAAAAAAAGGTAGTTGTAGACCTCTTTGTATCAAGTCCTTATGAGGTAAAATTTGGCCCAATAGGCCTATAAAGGGTAGAGTTATTGTCATCTAAGTTTTGAGTTGAATTTATTCATGCACTAAGAAGCTTGATTCAAATAATTGGTAAAACCATCATAGTATTTTTAAAATAAGTTAGGATGTATAATTGAGTGCTTTAGGAGTCAAAGAAGGGTTTTACTTGAAGGTATATTATTATCTTGGAAATGAGTACCCTTTTTTAATTAATTAAAAGTGTATTTTGATCTGAATATAGAGGCTAAAGAGTCAAGAGATAATACTTGTTGGGTGAATATTTTATCACCAGCTAACTGATGGGAAAAATAGTTATCTTCAACCACAACATAAGGAGATGGGTCAGCTAAGTGTGTAGGTTTACCACATCAAAAGGGGACAAATATCTCCTCTCATCAAGGGGAGGTTCCCTATAAAATATGAAGTGCTATATACTATATATATATATATATATATGCAGAAAATAACACTCTGGGGTAGGAAAACACCATCCATCTCTCTTTTTTTAGAGATGATGTTCACAAACAAAGGAGAAATATAGGTGAAAACACTAAAGGCACTTCTCTTCTTTTAGAAGTGGTCTTGCATCAAATAACATGAGTTCTTTCTGATAGGTAACAAGTAACTGGTAATAGGGGGCATAGTAACCAACATATTGAGATGTATCATAAAGTCTCCACCTCGATTGCCCAAGAGTGAAATATGAAGGACAATGAGGACACAAAGTCATCCTGAGGTCCTTTACATAGGAACAAAAAATAGACAAACACACTAAAGGCAATTGTGGGGGCACAAAGTCTCTCCACAATTGGCTTCATGACACCTTCCTGATTACTTCCACTCGTTATGCTTATTTCATTAAAATGAACAAGAACACATTCAAGAAATAGACATAAGAATAATCCCTTAAATGACACAAGCTACTATAGTATACAGTTTTAAAGTAACCTGCTTTCTCATTCAAACAAAGAAATATGATCAACAAATATGAGCTCAAAGTTTCAGTAATCACCTTTCAATTTTGGCAGAGTTTTGATTCTATAACCCAAAATATCTCCTTTGTGAAAAGAAGATATTTACAATAAATAGCTTCCAAAAAAGACTTGGCACTTTGTTTCATGGAATGGCCTATGCTGCATTGAATGCCTTGAATGCATTTTATATTTTGTCAAAGAGGGCCATGATAAAATAGGGCGTCTACCTTAACTGTGGTGTGTCAATTCTTCTCAAATGTCTTCTCCTGGGCCTGGGTCATCTGGTCCTTTTCTTGATGTCTGCACAACTGTCCACTTTGCCTTTACTCCAAGGGAGAAAAATAGGTCTCACTTTTAATGTTTGCAAGCTTAAATATCTACTTGGTGGACTGTTCCACCTACTAGAAATAACTCCTACATAGATATTTCTAGTCTTTCCCTCTTTCCTATTGTGATTTGAGCTCTCAGGCTATCTTTTCCCTTTCTACTGGCTCTTTTGGCTCCCTCTTCTACTGGTCACTGAGTTCATTTTTAACTTTGTCTTTTTCTAGCTTTGTCTCTTCCTGGTTTTGTCTTTTCTTAGAATTTGAGCTCTCAGGGTTGAATTCCTAGCTTTGCTAGCTCCTTGCGTTCTTCTCTCAGCGGTCCTTCCTTTTGGCCTTAAGGCCTTTGAATGCATTAAGGTCCGCACTCAAGCCTTTAAAGATCAATGGCTATTTCATTGCTATAAAGTTGACGTTCACGCACCCATCACTATTTAAAAGCCAATAGCTAGTTTATTGCCCCAAATTTGACGTCTATGGGGACGTCATTAGACATCTAGATTCCAATTACTAGTTCGCGATGCTTAATCTTGACGCCTTCGGGCCCGTCACCCTCCTTGGCAATTCCTTCAACTTTCTTGTTTGATCCTTCCCAAAGGGGGAGAATCCCTTTAGCTTTGGCCGAGAGTCCCTCATAAGGGTACCTACCCTTCAAGGTTCTTTGGGTGGCCTTTAGGCGGTCTTCAAGTTCCTTCAGGTGGTCTTTGGGCTCCTTCAGCTTCAATTCCTTCAGACAAAATGTCTGAAGGAAACCTTTCCTTACCTTAGCTATTTTTGTCAGGCAAATTCCTTCAAACAAAAGTCTGAAGGAATTCCTTTAAACTTTTTGTTTGAAGGAATTTGCCTTGTTCACTTTTCTGAAGAAAACCTTACCCTTTCAGCCTTTGAAATGGTCCATTTTGCTCATCGCTTGCCCTCCATAAGGGCTGTTTGATCTCCAAAATTGCCTTTCAAAAAATTCACAAAGGTCCATTTGGCTCCTAAGTGCCCTCCGCAAGGGCACTTGTTCTTCAGACTCTCTGGCAAGCCTTTGATCATTCCTTCAAACAAAATGTATAAAGGATTTTACTTATAAAATTCTATCACAGAAAATCCCTCCGAAAGATATCCTTTTGTTCCATTTTCCTTCTACAAGGGTACTTGCCCTTCGAGCTTTGGGATTGAACCGACTAATTTAAATTGCCTAAGTGGGGAACTTGTTTCTTTCCTATAGAGTCTGTAGAAATGAACCTATGGATTTTGTAGAAATGAACATGCGGAGTCCATAGAAACTAGTCTGTAGAACTAAGAAACTAGCCTGTAGAGTCTGTAGTTTTCTCTAAGTCTCTCGAGCTTTGAAAGAGTTCATAGAATCTAGCCTGCAGAGTCCATAGAAACATATCTGTAGAGTTTTTAGAAATGAGCCCGTAGAAATAAGTCTGCAAATTCCATAGAAATGAGTCTGCAGAGTCCATAATTATAAGCCTGCGAAGTCTGTAGAAATAAGCCTGTAGAGTCTATAAAAATAAGCCTACAGAGTTCATAGAAATAAGCCTACAGAGTCCATAGAAATAAGCCTACAAAGTCCATAGAAATAAGCCTACAGAATCTGTATAAATCTGAAAAAGCTTGAATAATGGAGAATTTGAAAACTTAGAACAATTTTTTGAGAAGGGAAAAGAGAATTTTGGCCTGCAAGACCAAAATAGTTCATATGTTGTCCCAAAAATGAGTGACAATTTTCGGGAACAATAGCTAGCTCCAATTGGGGAACTTCCTTTAGTTGGAATTTTTAAATAGTTAAGGGGAGTAGAAACCAGAATCTCCAGTGCCTTTAAGTATGCCATTGGGCTACAGAGTCATGCTACCCAAAAAGAAAGGCACCAAAAAAAAATGAAAATGAAAAGCAAAAAATAGAACTAAAGACTATACAAATATACATATGTACAGATGATCTTATTTGATACTTCAAGAATTGAAGTGGTTCAGATGTTGCACATTGTGAGGCAATGAAAATGGTGTTCTGTCTTGATAAACTAGTAAGAAACCATTTTCTCCCTAGAATCAGTGATGGGTGAATGGAACTCTCCACCAGGAATCACATTTTCTGTGCACTCCTTTTGGTTCTCTCTTCTTGCCCCATGGCAAGACGTGGTCTCCAATATAAAAACCATAAATCCTTGCTCTCTTGGTGAAGATTTCCTTCTCCTGACTTTGGCACACAACAGTATGGTCCACTACCATAGCTTGTTGTTCTTCTAGTTTAGTCCATCACATGATTTGATTGTCTCCCTCAAACACTTGCCAATGGTTGGCATTGTTAGGCACACTTGGTCGAAAGACTAGTTTGATAGTGTACCTATTATCTTTGAAATCAAGGTGAGGAACCATGAGGTTGTATGGATAACCAATGAATTTATATGATTATGAGGCTCTCTAAGCACTGAAAAAATATTGAAAGCTTCAAAACTTTCAATTTGATCCCATACCAGATTGTGGTAATGGTGAAATATTTTGTTCTTAGTTTGACATAGGTTCCTCAACCTGACAAACCATCAGTTTAGCATCTCCTTTAGTGTGAAGGAGTTTGACACCTCTGTCTTGAGCAGCCTTCAACCCAAGTAATAGAGATTCATACTCGATAGTGTTGTTGGTGTTGCTAAACTAAAACTTATATGAAAAAGAAAAAATATCTCCTTGAGGAGATATCAACACCATCCCAGCTCTATCACCAATAGAAGAGTTGTTGCCATCAAATTCTAGAATCCAAGCATCATCAAAAACTGATCTTCTATCAGATTTTTATTCATTAGAGAGGGAAGATCCTTTTTCATCTGTACAGCACCCTACCAATTCTTCTGATGTCTTATTTGAATCAATCTTTGGATCACCACCTATAAGACTTTCATCAGCTAAAACATGAACATCCTCTGTGGATAAGAATTAATTAACCCTACCTAAAGACTCAACTAGAATTTGGGCTTCAGGCACTGATGTTTGCGTGACCACATATTTTGCTTCCTTCTCAGGGAGCAATCTCTACATAATGCCTTTGATTGGGATCCTTGCCTCAGACAGGTCCATACTTAATTCTCCTCCAACATCCTTGCAAAAATTTTGCCCAAGAAGGATGTCGTATGAGGCTGGGACGTCGGCCACAAGAGCTATCATCTTGATTCTTTTTTTTGGGAATGCTGCAAATGCAAATTAGGCATCCTTGATTTGTCCCAATAGTGGCACTTGTTTGTTCTTCATGGAGAAACATCTCCCAAATGTCTTTGTCAGTGTAAGACCAAGGGATTTAGCCACTTTGGTAGGCATGACATTGTCTGAAGCTCCAAAATCAATGATGCAGTTGCTCAACTTGTGACCATTTATCAACAGGGAAACATAAAAAGGCTCTATTTTCCTAGGGGCAATAGGAAGAGTAATGACAAGGTTGTTTGAGATGGACATGTTCCTCAAGGGATCATGAGCTACCTTCTTAACATCTTATCTTGTAGGGATAGCTTTATTCTTCACACACTTAACCAACCTGTCCAACTGCTCAGGGTTGGCTTGTAGGAATTCAAATTTAGACATCTAAATTTTGGTTTTCTTGACATGGTAGATTATGTCAAATGTCTGAAATGAATTAGGAACAGAGAAAAGGAGTTCATCCTTCTATTTTTTAGGGGAGGGAGGACTAATCTGTGAAAATGAAGTTGAAGGTGAAGGCATGTTTGGGGTACTTAATTTTTTAGCAATCATCGAGTCCTTTGGCTGGAAAGGTAGAGAAGTTCCTTGTTTGGCAATTGAAATTATAGGCTGAGATCCTTCCCCTATTTTTCCTTTATTAGCTTGCTAGGCTGACTGATTCTTGGACCGAGTGAACACAACGTATGATCCCTCAACTGCTTCACCTTTACTTCTAGGTTCATCCTGGTAATTCAAGAAACCAATGTTGGAGTCGCCAGCTGATTCTTCTTGGTCCTCTGTGAAGAGATCAATGTCATTTTCTTGATCAAACTCAGGTTGGAAAGAGAAATCATGTTCTATTTCTAGATATCCAACTACTGAGTTGGTTGGAGGTGCTTCAAAGGAAAGGTTCTTCTGTGGGGGAGGAAGATGATTTGGTTGCCCTTGATTCCTAGCAGCATTGCCTTGGTATGAATGATTGAGGAATGTCTTCCTTGGTGTATCTCTGTATGAAGGAGCAGATGACATCCCTTACACCATTTATCTTTTCAAGGCTAGAAATTCATTTTCCAGCTTTTACACCATTTAATCAGTCGTGCCTGTAGATGGATATTCAAAAGATGAAGAGGATTTACCTCTGTTAGGATCTCTCCTTATCTTTCCTACGAAGATAAGGTCATATTTCACCTCAGTGGCCAAATCCTGAGTAGCAGTAAGGCCTATGTGACTAGCACATCTCAACAAAAAACTCACTTTAGGTAGCTGTGAGTTGATGAAGAAACATTTAAGTTTCTCAGATTTTGGCTGAGTAATTATAGGAATTCAGTTTCTCAGCTTGTCAAACTTTTCTATGAAATACCTTATAGGCTCATGAGGCTCCTTCTTCATCTATGTGAGCTGGGCCAATAGGGCATGTGCATCTTCTACAGGCTTGAACCTTGCTTCAAATTTGGCTTTGAGAGTGTCCCAGTCAGTCACTGACTGAGCCTACAGATGGTAGAACCAGTCTACAATAGTGCCTTGCAATGTTTTCACAAATACCTTGACTGCTACGTCTTCATACTCCACACCTATCACACCATAGGCTATGTTAAAGGCTGCAATATGTTCATCAGGGTGAACTCTCCCATCACCAAAAAATTTGGGGAAATTCTTCCTTAAACTACGTGATAGCTTATGTAGAGGTGGAGTTCAATTGAGTGGGCCAAAAGAGTTACCCTAGGGGCCTTGAATTACCATGATTTGATTATGAAAAGTGGGGATAACAAATTTGGGTGGAGTATGTATATACAAAGCTCTACTAATAGTAGAAAAAGAAGCTCTACCTTGTAGTGGTGACTTGGTATTGGTAGGAGGAAGACTCCTAGTTCATTGAAGTTGAAGTTGTGGAGGAAACAAATCAAGATTACCCTGCTGTACCAACTCAAAAATAGGGTCAAAAACACCCTGGGCTCTCTGGCTTCTAGTATAGCATGGAGTTT
Source organism: Torreya grandis (assembly GCA_037957365.1). Lineage (NCBI taxonomy): Eukaryota > Viridiplantae > Streptophyta > Pinopsida > Cupressales > Taxaceae > Torreya > Torreya grandis. The sequence goes on along the minus strand of JARHVA010000486.1, from coordinate 3,792,716 downwards.
CTAGATTTTGGAATAAAAATAGAAAAAAACTGGCCCTGCTTTAGCTTGAAGCTTGAGGCTTCAAACTACACGTTCTTCTGCAGCAGCTCTAGTTTGCAGACTAGAGTATATAATGGAAATGGATAATGCTATAATGATAATGGATAAGAAATAAGTGATTCTTTAATCTAAAGCTTGAGGCTTCAAATTATGCAAAATTGTTGTGTTCCCAGTGGAGTCACCAAAAACTATTGGCATGGAGCTGATAGCGAATTGACTTTTGAAATGAAACGCTCGATCTCTAGCATCCCAGGTTTTATAGCTTAGGATATATAATGGAAATGGATAAGGCTATAATGATAATGGATAAGACACAGGTGATGCTTCAATCTAAATCTTGAGGCTTCAAATTGTGCAAAATTTCTTTGTCCCCAGTGGAGTCACCAAAAAAATTGTTGGCATGAAGCTAGAAATGTTCTTTCCTACTTCACATCGTTCCCTAGTAACATGAAATGCTTCAATTTGAATAGACTAGACAAGGACTAGAACTACTCATCATCCCCAGTGGAGTCACCAAAAATTATTGGGTGAATATTTGGTCACTAGCTAACTGATGGGCAAAATAGGTCTCTTCAACCATAGCATAGGGAGATGGGTCATCCAAGTGTGCCGGTTTACCGCATCAAAAGGGGACAAATCTCTCCTCTCATCAATGAGAGGTTCCCTGTAAAATATGAGGTGCTATATACTATATATATATATGTAGAAAATAACACTCAAGGGTAGGACACCACCATCCATCTCTCTTTTTTTAGAAATGATGTTCACAAACAAAGGAGAAATCTAGGTGAAAACATTGAAGGCACTTCTCTTCTTTTAGAAGTGGTCTTGCAGCAAATAATAGGAGTTCTTTTTGATAGGTGACAAGTAACTGGTAACATGAGGTGTAGTAACCAGTAGATTGAGATGTAGCACAAATTCTCCACCTTGATTTCCCAAGAGTGAAATACGAAGGACAATGAGGGCACAAATTCATCTCAAGGTCCTTTACATAGGAACAAAAAATAGACAAACACACTAAAGGCAATTGTGGGGGCACAAAGTCTCTCCACATTTGGCTTCAGAACGCCTTCCTGATTACTTCCACTAGTTTTGCTTATTTCATTAAAATGAACAAGCACACATTCAAGAAATAGACATAAGAACAATCCCCTAAATGACACAAGCTATAACAACACAAAGTTTGAAAGTAACCTGCTTTCTCATTCAAAAAAAGAAATATGATAAACAATTTTAGCTCAAAGTCTCAGTAATCACCTTTCAATTTTGGTAGAGTTTTGCTTCTATAACCTAAAATATCTCCTTTGTGAAAATAAGAGATTTACAATATATAGCTTCCTAGAAAGACTTGGCACTTTGTTTCATGGAATGACCTATGCTACATTCAATGCCTTGAATGCATTTTCTATTTTGTTAAAGAGGGCCATGCTAAAACAAGGCATCTACCTTAACTGTGGCATGCCGATTCTTCTCAAATGTCTTCTCCTGGGCCTGGGTCATCCGGTCCTTTTCCTGATGTTTGTGCAGCTATCCACTTCACCTTTACTCCAAGGGAGAAAAATAAGATGCACTTTTAATGTTTGCAAGCTCAAATATCTACTTGGTGGACTGTTCCACCTATTAGAAATAACTCTTACATAGATATTTCTAGTCTTTCCCTCTTTCCTATTGTGCTTTGAGCTCTCAGGCTATATTTTCCCTTTCTGCTAGCTTTTTTGGCTCCCTCTTCAACTGGTCACTGAGTTTGTTTTTAACTTTTGTCTTTTTCCATCTTTGTCTCTTCCTAGTTTTGTCTTTTCCTAGAATTTGAGCTCTCAGGGTTGAATTCCTAGCTTTGTTGGCTCCTTACATTCTTCTCTCAGTGGTCCTTCCTTTTAGCCTTAAGGCCTTTGAATGCATTCAGGTCCATGCTCAAGCCTTTAAAGATCAATGGCTATTTCATTGCTATAAAGTTGACGTTCATGCACCTGCCACTATTTGAAATCCAATGGCTAGTTTATTGCCCTAAATGTGAAATCTATGGGGACGTCATCAGACAATTGGATCCCAACAGCTAGCTCATGATGCTTAATCTTAACGCCTTTAGGCCCATCACCCTCCTTGGCAATTCCTTTGACTTTCTTGTTTGATCCTTCCTGAAGGGGAGGAATCCCTTCAACTTTGGCTGAGATTCCCTTGCAAGGGTACCTACCCTTTGGGGTTATTTGGGTTGCCTTCAGGCAGTCTTCAGGCTCCTTCAGGTGGTCTTCAGGCTCCTTCGAGCAGTCTTTAGGCTCCTTCAGCTTCAATTCCTTCAAACAAAATGTCCGAAGGAAACCTTTCCTTGCCTTAGCTATTTCTGTTGGGCCTTATTCTTTCAAGAAAATTCCTTCAGACAAAATTTTGAAGGAATTCCTTTTGAATTTTTGTCCAAAGGAATTCACCTTGTTCACTTTTTTGAAGAAAACCTTACCCTTTCAGCCTTTGAAACGGTCCATTTTACTCATCGCCTGCCCTTTGTAAGGGCTGTTTGATCTCCAAAATTGCCTTTCAAAAAAGTCACAAAGGTCCATTTGGCTCCTAAGTGCCCTCCGCAAGGGAACTTGTCCTTCGAACTCTCTGGCAGGCCTTTGATCATTCCTTCAGACAAAATGTCTGAAGGATTTTACTTGTAAAATTTTTTCGTAGAAAATCCCTCTGAAAGATATCCTTTTGTTCCATTTTCCCTCCACAAGGGTACTTGCCCTTCGAGCTTTGGGATTGAACTGACAAATTGAAATTGCCTAAGTGGGGAACTTTTTTCTTTCATACAGAGTCTGTAGAAACGAACCTATAGAGTCCGTAGAAATGAACCTATAGAGTCCATAGAAATGAGTCCATAAATACTATTTTGTAGAACCAAGAAACCAACCTGCAGAGTCCGTATTTTTCTCTAAGTCTCTTGAGCTTTGAAAGAGTCTGTAGAATCTATCCTGTGGAGTCCATAGAAACATATCTATAGAGTCTATATAAATGAGCCTGTAGAAATAAGCCTATAGAGTCCATAGAAATGAGTCTACAGAGTCTGTAGTTATAAGCCTGCAGAGTCCATAGAAATAAGCCTATAGAGTCTTTAGAAATAAGCCTGCAGAGTCTGTAGAAATAAGCATGCAGAGTTTGTAGAAATAAGGCTATAGAGTCTGTAAAAATTTGAAAAAGCTTGAATAATGGAGAATTTGAAAACTCAAAACAATTTTTTGAGAAGGGAAAAGAGAATTTTGGCCTACAGGACCAAAATAGTTCATATGTTGTACCAAAAATGAGTGACAAATTTTGGGAACAACAATACTAAAGAATAAGGTCATTAGTCTTTCAATACCAATATTTAGAAGACCTTTTGTGATAAACCAATATATAGTTTATGGTTAGGAAGAGACCTAATTGCAAGCAAGTTTCTAGAGGACCTTGAAGTAGACTAGGTTGATTAAGTTGAGCACTTACTTTGACACGAGTAGGGAATAATAAAGATCAAGATATGGATTTTGTATTTAGGTAGGGCATACTCCTTGAGATCAAGATATGGATCGGTTATTTAATCAGGTAGGGTATACTCAAGAAGATAAATTAGGTAGGGAATACTTAAATAGGTCAAATAGGCATGTAATCCTTAATGGTATAGATAAATTACATACACAACATGATTTTAAACCTTGTTTCTCATTCTATCTTTTGATCCTAAAATTTTGAAAACTAAGTATTGACTAGAATGGAATTTGAAAAACTAACTTCTAAATGGTAACTCCTATAGATCTGTAATCAATTTTAGAAGATGTAGAGTGGACCTAATTTGTTGTAATTAATAAAATAAATTAAAGTATAAGAATATAAAATTTAATATAAAATTAACTTTAAAATTATACTAAATATAACCTTACAATATATCCTTACAAAACATCAAACAAGGCACAAAACATTATAGGCCAAAGGGTGTACGCCCTTTGTAAATAATCTAAACAAGGTAAAAAACTTTATATTACAAAGGGTGTATGCCCTTTTCAAATGGAATATACCCTTTATAAATATTCTAAAGGGCATACACCATTTTTAATACAAAGGGCATATACCCTTTACAAAGGGCATATACCCTTTGGACTGCAAAGGGTGTACATGCTTTAGGGTTGAGACCAACCCTTTCATATTTTGTATTGGATTTTCAAAAAAAAATGGCATATGCCCTTTACATAAAATATTTTGTATTTTTCATTGTGTCATTTGTTTTTGTCCCCCAAATTTGTCCATCCAACCGCATGAAAACATGAGAATGTTGTATCTCAAAAAATGCATCTTAGTTATAACAATGTTCCTTTCTCATTTTATATTGATGTCTCTAAAGTAGAAAGTGAAAGTACATATTATATTCCATTCTCTTTTGAAACAAAAAATGAAAATGATAAATTCTTTGAGCAAGGGTGAAAATGTAACCTTTTCTCCTCCTTTTACCTTTTCCTCAACAAAGAATGTTTCGATTTGAAATGGGGGTATTGCAAATGATGATGTTTTGAAAAAAGTTAAAAATGTAACTTTTTATCTTTATCCCTCCTTTACATCTAATAAGAGTATTTTAATTTCAAATATTGATAATGAAGCTCAAAATTATATTTCTTTTTCATGTCATGATGCTTTGAATAAAGCATAAAAAATAGCTCTTTCTCCTTCCTTTAAATTTCCTACATAAAATAATGTCCAAATTCCAAATGTTGATAATGAAAGTAAGTTTGAATTCTTCTTATAGGTGATGATTATATGAGTGATAATGCAAATTTAAATTAAATTTTACACCCTCTTCTAGTGACTTGAAAGTGTGTTTACTTAAACTGTTGATTCTACGTGTGAAAGTGACTATGATCATGATGGAAATTGGAATGATAATGATTATTATGAATATAGTGATGAGGATATTAAATATAGTATTCCTTTATCTCCACCCACTCATGTTGATAATTATTTCATGTTACATGACAAATAACATAATAGTGTGATCAATGACAATGTTATTTCAAGTCATAATAATGTTTCTAGTTTTATTTAAAAATACAAATCATGTGAACATGTATATTATATTAATTTATATCACAGTGTTATGCCATTTATTTCAATATAATGTTTTATGCTTTTGAAAATTAATAATATACTAAATATTGATGAATCTCCCAATCCCACCATTAATAAAGTAGCATCATTCCTCAACCCCTTCCTCCCAATAAAAATAGTGTATCAATAGAAACAATAACAATAATATTTAGTGGCCAAATATTTATTTCAAAAAGGTAGACTCCTACAGTAGTTGAATAGTACATTTATATCCCTAGTCCCAAAGAAGATGGATGCCTCCTCCATGTCATACTTTAGACTAATCAACTTCCATAATATGATATACAAAATCTTCTCTAATATTTTAGTCTTCAGACTTTAACCACTTTTGGACAAACTCATTGCCCTTAGCCATAAAGTATTTGTTTTGGGTAGACAAATTCTTAATGTGGCCATCACCACCCATGAAATCATTCATTCAATCTCCAAAATTAAAACCCCAGGTATGATATTCAAATTATATATATTTAAAGTGTATGATAGAGTCAATTGGGAATTTTTTATTAGAGTACTCAAGAAATTTGGCTTTCAAGATCAAATGATTAACTTGGTGAAGGAGTGTATTTCCATAGTCAGATTCTCTATTTTGGTTAATGACTCTTCCAAAGGCTATTTCCCCTTAGGGAGAGGCCTTAGACAGGGATACCCCCATTCTCCCTATCTCTTCATCTTACTATCAAAAGTCTTGGGTAGGAAGGCTGATAAATTACTAATGTAGGGGGTATTTTATAGGCATTAAGCCTAATTCCACATCCCAACCATTGGTTATTCAATAGTTTATTGATCACACTATATTATTTAGAACTACTTTTGTAGTGGAAGTGGGATGATGGAAAATCTTGCTTAACACCTATGAAGGGGCCTTTGGATAGAGTATCAATTTTGAGAAAAGCCATATCTATTTCCTAAACACTCAGGAAGACCTTCATCAGAAAATCAATAGAACTTAAGGATGCTCTAGTGATAGGTTGCCTACCACCTATCTTAGGATTCCACTTATTATTTATAAAGTCACCTTAAATTACTGGAACATGATTATTGAAAGGATACAAAGAAAGATGGTAGGTTAGAAAGGAACCCTGCTAAGTCAAGAAAGTAAGTTTCAACTTCTCAAATATTCCATTTAAGGCATCAGTAACTACTTCCTCAGTCTATTAAAAATCCCAAGATTTGTGGCTAAGAATATTGAGTAGATAAAAAATAAATTCCTATGGTTTGGGGTGGAAGAAAAGAATAGGACTACGCTGGTAGGATGGGAAGAGGTTTTCACTCCAAAATATTAGGGAGGCCTTGGCTTAATAAGATTACATCTCATGAACAAAGCCCTCATAGCAAAAATAATTTAAAACCTAATTCAAGGGAACAAGGATTGGGGTGACATCATGATAGCTAAGTATTTCAATAGGGATACTAGTAACAAGATACTAATGGAATAGGGTCTTCCTAAAGGATTAGTAATCTAGAATGGGACTCTCAAAACCCATGGTATCTTCCTCAGAGGCATTAGATAGAAGATTGGGGATGGAAATAATGTTAGATTTTGGGAGGACAAATGGCTAAATAATCTACCCCTTAAAGACTTGAATTATGGTAGACTAATTGATAGTTATTGTAGTTTATTTGGGTATAAAGTGACTAATTACATTAATAAGAATGGAGATAATAGGAGTTGGAAAAACATCATAGATTATGCCCCTGATCAGGAGGAGATTAAAGAGGTTGCCCTTCAATTGCAAGGGGAATTAGCTAAATTTAGGCTCTCCTTTTTTCCCAAACAAGATCAGATGATCTAGGAAAAGAATGAAAAGGGATTTTACAATATTAAAATCTCCTATGAATTACTATTAGACACTAGTGAGTATAGGCTATGGGGGAAAATTTGGCTTCCAAAACTTATATCAAAAATCAACTTCTTTTAGTGGATGATAGTACATAACAAAATACTAACTCTGGACAATTTAAAGAAGAGAGGATTTCAAATTCCAAATAGATGTATTCTCTATGGGGAGGAAGAAATGACCACTCACCTTGTTATGCACTGTAACTTTTCTTGGGAGGTTTGGAGCCTAGTTATGAAGAGGCTTAACTTGACCTAGGTTTTTAATGGCATGATGGTGGACTTGATTAATCATCGGAGACCCCCATTCAGATTTATAATAGTGAAGGAATTATGGGTTCAAATTCCCCCTCACCTTGTGTGGAATTTATGGAAATAATACAACAACAAAATTTTTATGGAAACATATAAAACCCCTTTGGAGGTGTTTCAAACATTCTCTAAGCTGCTAGCAGAGAATATTAATACCAAAAAATTCAAAGTTGTTGAGAGCTCTCTAGGTCTAGAAGAATAGATAATATTGGAATAATGGATAATAAGCCCAAACATTTATCAAATAGACAATTCTAAAAAAATATTTAGGGCCAACACCAAATGGACCTTGCCTTAAGAAGGATGGTTTAAGCTCAAATTTGATGGGGCAGCCAAAGGGAACCCAGGGGTGGCTAGTGGAGGAGGTATTATTATATTAGATTCTGGAATGCTTATAGTGGTATACACTAGGGGAATTGGCATTAAATGCAATAATGAGGTAGAATCCCTAGCTATGTTGGGGGGAATTAAACTTGATATTTCCCTAAGCATTTGAAAACTTCATGTTGAAAGAGACTCACAATTAATTGTTAACGCTAGCCTATGATTAGTGGACATATGTTGGAAATTGGTAGATATAATAGGATACATATGATTGATTATTAATGCTATGGATGAGTACAAGGTCTCTCATATTTATAGGGAGGATAATACAGTAGCAGATACTATGACAAACCTAGGAAGTAATAGTAATGGCTGGTAGTGCTAGAGAACCATGTCTAATCTACCAAGCAAGATCCAAATTCATTTCAACAAAGATGGAAGCATGTATGTAGATTAGGTGGTGTGGTATCTTTTCCATTTGCATGATCAGTTCGAGTGGGGGTGACTATTTCCCCTTGAAAGGTGATAATATACTTATGGATTATGGAACTAATGGATTCCAAGCTCAAGACTTTGTCATTAAAACTACTATGGTACCCAACAATTAGCATATGAATGTGAGTAAAGAATGCATGGAGCTAGCCAATAAACACACAAAGATACCCACATGTCTTTCTAAAAGTGGGAGAAAGATTTGGCCTAAATATTGGCTTACTTGGAAACTGAGGAAACAAAGCCACGTTGACTGGGATACGAACTAAACCTTAATGAAGTGGAAGAGGTGGATGATAGACAGGTAGACCATTGTGATGATAATTTAGATGGGTAGGGATATGAGTGTCCAAATGATGATTAGAGGAGGAGATGTGGATAGGTTAAGTTGGATCAAGAGTAATTATTTCTTAACATGCCCCATCTCTAGTGATTATTGCATGAGATGGCAGATGCAGGTCAGTACCAATGTTGAGTTCTAGCATGGGAAAGGCTACACAAATCTCCAAAATTATTTTGATATGATCAGATTAAAACTTTTATGGTCCTTGATAGGCTCAAAATAACTTATTAATCTTTTTGGATATCTTTTAAGGCATTCCATTGATCTTTGCCTTAAATAGTCTCATGAGATTTGTGTCTCTCTAATTTTGAATATGGGTGGAAACATTGTCAAGATTGAGCTGACCTCTTTGGAGGAGTTTTGACAAGACCCTATATTCTGGCACATTATCCAAGAGGGTGAGGTGGCTTCTTTCATTGACAAGATGATTAGTCATGACGAGAATCTATCTTGTCAATTTGTTTATTCCTAGGAGGAGAATTATAGACAAGTTAGTCTAGGGGGTATTAGTTTTGAAGTCTCTAAGGAGGTGATTAGGTAAGCCATGGAGATCCCCATCAAAGGGTAAAACATTAGTCAACATAGCAAGGTGTTGGACCCAAAAAAGATGGGGATTTTCTCCAGGAAAGGTGAGGTATCTATGAAGCTCCATGGGGGATTTGAAAGAGAGAAGTTGCCATCATCATGGGAGTAAATTTGTCTCATGATAATGAAGTTATTCACTCTTGAAGGTAGATTCAAGGTATTTTACTACTACCACTTTGATCTACTTAACCATTTTAGGAATAGGATGGAAAATAGCTTCCCCTTTTCCTTTTGTCTTCTTTGGAGAATTCTATTAAGTCAACTAAGGAAATTCAGGCCAAAAATCCTAACTTCCCCCTCATTCCCATCCACCAAGGTCTCATCTTGAGATTATACCACTTTCATTTGGCCTTGTGTCCCCCAAAGCAAATCAAATTTAGCCTATTGAAAGACTTCCCATCACACCCTTCTCTTGCTATTAAAGGTAAAGGAAAGAAATATACCAAGACCCCCAAAATCATCCCTAAAACTCTATTAGAGGGGCCCATAATTAAATATTGTAACACCCTAATTGGGACCCCCCTAATTCCAAGGATAATTCCCCTAAGTTACCCTATGGTAAGCTTGAGACACCCATCCAGGGGATTGTGAAGGGGTCTACTAAAAGGGGTTGGAAGGTTTCTGGGGAAGAGGGTAACATTCAGTCTAAAAAGGTTAAGTCTGTGAAGGAGGATTCTAGGGAAGCTAAGGAGTCAAGGAAATTTTTGGACCTAGGTCCTAATCTAGTTGAAAATGAGGCTGGGGCTAGTGTGGGTGTTTGTAGGTCCAATTGTATTGCTGGAATCCCATCCTAGAAACCTCAAGGCATTGCCATATCTAATGACTCTAAATTTTCTGAAGACACTTCTGAGGATGGTGAAGATGGGACTCCTTTAGAGTCAGAGCAAAAAGCTGAGGGAATGAGTCATTTTCCTAAAATGAATGAGCCCTACTTGAATGAGATGGAGGAGGATGTTATAGAGGCTAGAGGCTAGGAAAATAAAGGTAGCTGCTCATTGTGTACCACAATGGTGGAGGAAGTCATGGAAATCAAGGCCAAATGGATAAAATACATAAAAAATGGAGAGTAATGGTTGAATATGCCACCAAGTCTCTTCATCATATGACTTCTGTGTTTGCTATAGTTAATAATTTTGACAAGTTAAGGGATATGGGTGTGAACAGTCTTGGTGACTATAAATAAATCATTGAGTTCTTAACCAAATATGGGACTACTAATAGCCCATAGTTGCTTTGTTGGTTCTATGTGTTAGCCTGTGTTTTTTCATTCTTGTTTTCTATTATTGTGCTATGTATGTGCTATTTTTGCCTCGTTGGAGGCTTTTTGAGCCTATGGGGTAGCTTTATAAAGGGCCCAAGACCCTCTCTTCCTAATTTTTTAATAAAAAAATTAAAGTATTAAATGAACCACTCCAGGATCTTAATATTCCTTCACAAGAGATCATATTTTTAATGCATTTTATGGGTGATTTACAACATAAATTACATCAAATTACATTGGATATTAAATCCTACATCCCCGTATTGTGTAAAATATTACATGCACTCCTACCATGTTATTTCCAAATCCACACATTTTCTAAGTTTGATGATTAAGGGGATCCTTATTTGCATCTCCAAGATTATAAGATAGATATGAATGGGTGTAGTGGCAATTTGGTACTATTACAATTATTTCCTAGGAGCATAGAGGATGAGGCATTAAAATGGTTTCATCATTCATTGTCTAGTGGCTTCATACATACATAAATACATACATACATACATATATATATATATATGTATATATGTATATATATGTATACATATATATATACATATACATACATATACATATATATATATACATATATATACATATATATATACATATATACACACACACACACACACACACACACACACACATATATATATATACACATATATATATATATATATACATATATATACATATACATATATATACATACATACATACATATATATATATATATATATATATACATATATATACATACATATACATATACATATACATATATATATATATATATATATATATATATATATATATATATAGATATACATATATATACATATATATATATATATATATACATATATATATATATATATATATATTTATATATATATATATACATATATATACACACATATATATACACACATATATACATATACATATATATATATATATATGTATATGTATATATATATATATATGTATATGTATATGTATATGTATGTATATATATATATATATATATATATATATATATATATATATATATGTATATGTATATGTATATGTATATGTATATGTATATGTATATGTATATATGTTAAGTTATAGGAAGCCTTCCTTATGCATTTTATTCATAATAAGGGACCTAGAGTTAGATATGAGTAATTATCATCATTGCGTCAAGGTAAATCAGAGCCATTTTTTGATTACATCTTACGATTTAAGGCATGTATGAAATAATAAATTTATCAACCAAAAATTTTATAGACATAATAAATATTTTATAGAAGTCTCATTTTCTATCTCATGGAAAATTTAATATATCATGCATAAAAGTCATTTCAACATCTTTGTAATGCAATTCTTGAACTAAGAAAGAAATTGGGACTCGCACAACATAATCTAGAGGTAAATTTTGATCTTGAGGTGGTACAAATTGAATTATCCAATTTGGTTCAATAAACTGACCCACCTTATCATGAGCTTTCATAAAAACCATAAATTAAGATACTACATAAAGGGAAAGAGCTAATTTACAAAGCAACTCCTACAATGACTAAAGTATAATATGCTAAGGGATAACCTATACAGCTTAATACATTCAGAGATAGGCCCTGATATTCTTAGGACATTGTTAGATATGGGTTGATTAATATTCCTCCAAATAATTACCATACACATCATCAATGGGATAAAATATGAAACAAACCTTATTGAAACTATCGTCTAATAAATGGTCATTAGGATAATAATTGCTATATACTCAGAGGCACTACTGAGTAGTTTTTGATAGAGGTACTATTACATTTATTAAGAGCATATCTAGATATCTTTCTTCTTGTTCTAATAGATCACATTATACCATGATAAAGTTCTCCTAGGATGTTCATGTTAAGGAACCAATGGTTACTCATCTTGTTTCTATAACTACATCTAGAGAAAAACATCATGAGAGATCCATTATACCAAAGATTCAATAGAAATGGAAACTAGATTAGAAAGATAAACAAGATTATATTAGTCTTATAACATAAGGGAAGTAAAATAAATCACCAATAATAATGAGACCACCAATAAATATTTAAAAAAAATAATACACAAGGGCAATAAAATTAGTCACTAGTCATAATGAGAACATTGATAAAGATTTTTATAACAAATAATACACATACTCCTACTATAGATATACATAGAGTAGTAACACAATTAGAGTACAATCATTTAGTTCCAATAACATGATCAATATGGTTTACAGTTCTTATTACCTTTAGTCATTTAATATAGTTAATACATGCTAGTGATAGGCTAAAACACACCTATAATGAAGATCCACACAAAACCCAATTTTTAGTTTTATCTTAGAAAGAGTTTGGATAGGAGTGCACCCTCATGTTGTCCACATCACATGTTATTTTAATAAGTCAAAATGAAAGTAAAATAGTTAAATATGATAGTGACATAGTCAAACTGAGGATAAAAATAGTTAGATACAACTCTATGATATTGAAATAGACAAGTTGCTCATCTCTTTTCATATTTCAATTCAAAAACCTAATTGCTCAATATCAATTGTTTTCAAGTAAATTGTGTGGTTGATTTTTTTTTAATAATCCATTTTAATCTACTCAAATATATTATTTAGTTAGATTAAAACTCCATTAATCATAAATTAGATAAAAAATAGAAAACAATATAAAATATCATGCATATGCAATGACACTAGATGGAGGAGGTGAAAGATCATCCTTAGGGGACAAAGAAACCTAAGAAGAGGGATCTCCAAATGACACACACACACACAGACACACACACACACACACACACACACAGGTCTACCCAACTATTTTGAGTATTATCTTATGTAGATAGAGGCAAAAATAATCACCACTTAGATGTCAAGGGAATGAAAAACCCATCAACTACACCATCAGGGACAAGGGGAGTCTAACGAGACCACCCAATGATAATTTTTACACACAAATGAGGATTCTAACCTATCTGTTATAGTGAAGGCATAAATAAATATGTGAGTGAATTTTTTGTCATCTAGGTTCTAGTGGAGGATATCTCTATTACAAGTATTAGGAGGAACCCTACTCATAGTGCAAGAATCATTTGCCTAATCCCCAATGATTGAGAAACTATTCTAAGTGCTAAAATTATAAGGCCAATTTATTGGTTTATGCTTAAATTATACATAATGTAGATATGAGAACATTAAATTCATCTTAAGTGAAAGTACCAATGCATCCAATCATGATGCAAGCATCATTCCCTCAAATGTCCTTAATGTCATTCATAATGAAAGTACCAATGCGAATTAAAAAATACATCTCTCCACACATGCATATTCTTGCTATGATGGGGTGGATCTTAATCAAGATGATTCATAATAATTTCAAAAAATGGGGTGTTAATTATTTTTACAAGTTCTTGGCGAATCTTCCTACCCATTTATGTTGTCTTGCCTCTACCCCATCTAGAAGCTTCATCTCTCCCTATTTGACTCTATTTTCTTGGTCCCCATTGGTGGTGATAAGGATTGACTAGAACCAACATCATGCAAGGAGGTCCATGAGTAGAAGAATGTTTGGAAGAAGTTAAAAAGGGGGGCCTTATATAATTTATGGAATGGGTCACTGAGTATAACGCTAAGATTGCCTGAGACTTCATGGTGGCTTGGAAAAAGTAGAAAGTTTCCATGCAAAGCATTACCATCAATGTCTTGGAGGAGTTAATTGGTGATGCCATTGGTATGGCATATTCAAGTGATAATAAATTCAAAGACCAGTCAAAAAATCAAGAGTCCCTACAATAGTCCTTTAGAATAAATGATTTTGTGTAGATGGATAAGAAAGGGTTCCCTCGGGCTGACCTTCTACGTTATTGGCTATAAATTTGCCTTTAGATCATGTGATATATGATGCTAGAAGGTAAATACACTCTAATATTCTCTCACCATTTCATTATTATAAATCATTTCATTGGGTATAATATTAGTGTACCCTATTTATTTCTTAAGTCCCTAGAGAACACTATCTTGCTTCACCAAGTTAATGATACAAATCCCATCCTACATCAAGGCCTAATCCTCCTCTTTGTTAAGTAATAGTGATCATTATTGGGTCGAGAGGTCCCCCTAGGGGTTCCTCCTCCAGGGAGGACTCTCAAGAGGACCCCCTTAAGGAGGATCCTACTGAGGGATCCCACCATCCATCTGACTGCACCCCCCAAAATAGTTTATCATAGTCTACCCCGGATGACCTCCCTCTCAAATTATTATTCATCCCCAAACCAAATCCAGTTGAAATAGGGACTTATACAAAATATAACTACAAAGGGAAGGCCATGGTCTTAGAGGAGCTTGAAATAAACAAGTAGATGTTGGAAGATTTTTATTCTAAGGTGTAACAAGTTGGTTTTGGCTTAGCCAAACTTATCTAGGATTGAAATGATTTACACAAATAGGCTGAAGCAATTGTCTAGGCATTTGTTCACTCTACTCATCCCCCTCATACCCCTGTTATGACTTATCCTAAGGTTTTGAAATCCCCTATGGGATCCCCCAAAGGAGTCCTACCTAAACTATCCCCCTTGTAGGTAAAAGGTAAAAAGCATCCCAAAATGATCCTCCCTAGTGAAGCAACTGAAGGCCTCGAAAACCATACTTGGGCCAAAGTTTCAAAGGACAAATCGACCATCCTGACAAAGGACACTACTAAAGCTAAAGACCCTTAGGAGGAAACTTCCTCCTATTTCTACTAGTTTTTCCTATTTTTGTTTCTGCTCTAAGTACTATTTTTGCTTTTCAGTTTTTTGGCCCTAGTTGGCCTATTTAAAACTTTTGTATTTCACTCTTATGGTTCCAAGTCCCTGTAAAACCTAGCATTTACCATATCAAATAAAAAAATCATCTTAAGTGAAAACTACTATGAAATATAATCATTACTAAAATTAGGAGAATTACTAGATTTCCAAAGCTAAAATAAAATGGAAGCTTTGAAAATTACAAATAAAAGTAATGTATGTATGTGATTAAACATAGTTTCCAAATAAAGTTATCCTTAAATATATAGTATTTGGGTGAAAAGGCATGAAAATGTTATGGATCCATTTCTGAGTCATTTGAGATCATGGGCATGTCCAAAACAAGTGTTTAAAATATTTGGTCTACTATACACAAGATACTTATGATGACCAATTCTAATGTAAAGTAGTCTCTCTCCTAGTGGTAAGCTTTGGTATACTAAGCACCATTAAAAATGAAAAATATTAGGCTTTATCTTAGATTCTAGATCTGGTTAAGATGGGTATTCCAAATTTGAGATGAGGAGTTAAAACTCCACTAAATTTCTAACTCGATGAAAGCCAAAGACAAGGGACTCATAATTTGATACAATAGATCTGGAGAATAATATTTTCCTATATGACCACCAAACATTCAAAAAAAAATTGGCTGAAAGAGTATATAAATAAATATTATGTTCTTATATTATATAACAAAATTTGGATTGAAATATGAAATTTACAAAGATCTACTTAAGTAGTATGGTTTTTATCTTGTGATTGAAAATTAGTTCTTATATAACACGTGCCACAAAGTGGCTACTCCTTGCCATGTGGTGGTGAGATTTGAAATTGTCAATTTTATTCAAATGGAGATGGATAACAACTATAAAAATGTTTAATTGATATTCAACATTTTTTTTGAATAAGAATATTACATAATATTTAAACTTAAAAGTATTTATATAATAAAAGTTGGGTTGATATTATGTGATTGGAATTGATCAAGGAATTTTTTCTAAAGTAGCATATAAGAAGGTATTTTTAATAAGTGTTTTGAAAATTATCTAAGATAGTAATCCAAATTTAAATTTTTAAAAGAATTTGTCTCAATTGATGTGTATGTAAAGTAGCTAATATATTAACTTATGTGTTTGTCAAAAAAAATTGATTGAAAAGAGCACTTTTATTAATAATAAAAAAATATTACAATGCTAATCATACAAAAAATGGGAGGAAGAAATCACACCCTAGAATACACGTCACATCAAGATAAAATAACCTGAAGATAACCAAATTACATCACAATGCCAAAATTAAGGTTATACAATAATTACAGTAATTAAATCTAGTAGTTCAATAAAAAAAAGAGGTAAAAAAAAGAACCATCAAACATAAATACCAAGGTCATTATGTAGCATTGGTGAACATGGTATTTAGATTAAGTGTAGGAGGGGACTATCAGGATTGTGCCCCCAACCATTGGTGTTTGGAGTATCCATTGTGTTAGGTACAAGCTTATCTTTAATTTATTTGACCTTGCAATAATTTATCACCATTGATTATTTAAATAATTTAACAAATCTAAATAATCCTCAACTGTTTGATTAATCTCCAATAAACTTATAAATTGATGTGTAATCTAATACTTTTGATCATCCACCTTCAAGCTAGCGAAGTTCTATCAAATTTTCAAACAAGTCAAATTCATCTAAAACATATTGCATACCAAAATGCTACATAATTGTATTTTCTTTGTGTATGCATCTAAATTTTCTCACTTATTCTTGCTTGCTAATTGTGTCACTAATTTTGCTCAATGATTAATTCCTTTCATCATTATTTTATCTAACATTGCCTATTCCCCCTAGTCAATAATCTAATCTCCTGTATTTATCTATATTAACATTAATATTTCCCATATAATATTAATTTCCTTGTTATTTATTATTAACATCTTATTTATCACCTAAAATTAT
This sequence comes from Torreya grandis, assembly GCA_037957365.1. Classification (NCBI taxonomy): domain Eukaryota; kingdom Viridiplantae; phylum Streptophyta; class Pinopsida; order Cupressales; family Taxaceae; genus Torreya; species Torreya grandis. The sequence continues at coordinate 3,775,641 of JARHVA010000486.1, read as the reverse complement.
CTTATGCCCATTTGTGAATTTTAAATTCATAAAATCACACCTATTCCTAGGCTTCTCTATAAACCTACCCACTAGCCATGACATCATCACTTCATTAACCTAGTCTAATCATATCCTAATCACCATTAGATTCCCTAATGGAATATAGAAATCTCCACCCTCCTCCTCCTTCTCTAGAGAGTTCTCTCTCTAGAGAATTCTAAGGAATTTTAAATTCCTTAGAATTCCCTCCTTCTCTCTAGATTATTTTTATCTAGAAGTTTTGAATAAATTTTTAATTCACTAGAAAATCCTTCTTCTTCCTCTATTTAAACCACTTAATCCTCCATTGGATCCAACTAATGAGTCTTGAAAAATCATAAATCCTCGATGTCCAATTATCAAGAGAGCTTCAAATCCATGTCCATGAATCAATTATCAACATGCATTGATCAAACAATGCCACCATGTCAAAATTTTGAGTCTACATGTAATCAACCATCTGTTTAAATGTCCTGGAAGGAGGTTAGCTAAAACAAGGAATTTGACAAGTTTTTTTATGTTATGGTTCTATTTTGTATCCATAATCCTTCCTACTATGTAATTTGATGTTTGAGTTTAAATTGCATATTTGTGGTAATTTAATCAAAGAGCTCAAATTTCATCTTACAAATTGGTGAACATAGTCGGACCTTCCCCTTTTTGGACTAATGTTGTGATTGTAAAGTGTGATAATATAATTTGCAACAGAGATTTAAACAAATTTATTTTCTCCAAGTTTTAAAATATGTTTCATTCACAATCAATCTCAAGTTGACTGGTGATATTTTAGCTCTCGAGATGAATGGCACAACCTTAAGCTTTAAGGATCATCAGGTTTTGTTATGGTTCTAGCTTGACCTGTGAGTATTATCATTTTTAACAACATAATTTGGGATCTGTGGATTAGAGTTGTAATGGTGCAATATTACACTGAGAGTTAACGATATAGATTGTTGTTATTTTTGTTTTTATATTTGTATGATTTTATATGCTAAAGTTTCATTTTTTTTGTTAAATTTATCAAAATTTATTTGAGGATTTTATGTCAACATATCTTTTAGGTCTTTGTTGGGGTTTAATAGTAGGTTTTTTTCATGTCCCGGTATCAAATATCACTATTGGAGGCCTTGGATTTGTAAATTTTTTTGGGGGGTGTTGGGACCAACATACCCCACTCATTTTAAAAATTGGGGACCCTTGAGAGACCTGTGTGTCCAAGTTTGAAATATCTAAATAATGAGGTCCCTTTTGAAATAGTTTGAAGATCATCCACTCATGAATGAAACACATTTGTGTATTTTTCAAACCTCTTATTTTGAGCTAACCTGGCTAATAGAGTTGTTGAAGTTATTTTAGGTTCTTTGGAATGTCTAGGGTTTGGTGTTCACAAACCCTAGGTAGCTCTCAATTTAAATTCAAATATTGGTAGGAGCCAAGTTGGTGGGAATGATTGAATAAATTGATTAACAAAAGGGTTTATCATGTTTCTTAACATGACCCAAGCCTTTATTCATTCCTTCCCCTTTATTTTACCTTAGGTATAAATTAACATGCTTTATACAGTCCTTTTTTAAAGTCACCTAACTTAGATTAGGATATTAATATTAAGGCCCTAATATTTAATCTGGACCTTAGTATTAATAATCTATCCTAATTATTTATGTCCTTGGGTTTAATGGTTATTCCTCATGTCTTTTACAAGATCCAATGATGATTAATCACTCACCATATCTGATCGAATAGAGTGTATTAACTAAAAATCTCCTGCTTAAGTAATGTGCATTATAAAAGGATCAACAATAATTTCTCACTCACTAGATTTGATCCAATGGCATGAGGTGTAGGGAGAAAATTCAAAAGGTACATAAAGCCTAGAGATATAGATGCATAGAAACTCACTAATCACAAGAAAAAAATTAATGGGACCCACTTAATAAAGGTGTTAAATTAATGACAGGGTTCACCACAAAGATCGATGATAATTGCTCACCCAATATATTTGATCCAATGGTGCAAGAGGGCCTCTAATCAACTAAAGGGCCCCAAAAATATCAATGGTGAGTGTTTGCTCTCTATATTTGATCTAATGGCATGAAGTACCTGATACATTTTAAAATCTCCACAAGATCAACACATGGCCAATGCATGACCAAATGGTAACTGACAAAGATATGTAGCACAAGAAAAATTTATGAGAGTGCTAAGTGTCATGACTATGAGCCTAAAGATCGATGAGCCAATGGGAGAGTAGAAACTTAGATTTGGATCAATGGATCATGTTAAACCCAAGATCTTGATCTGAAAAAACAAAATAAATGAGGATTTTAAAAGCTAATGGCTAGTATCCAAAGGGCAATTATGAAAATTGTCACAGAAGTCTAGAATGCTACCATATAGACTCCACATAAGCATAAAAGGGAAAAATCAAAGATATTATAAGCTCAAAAAGACAAAGGGAATGAATAAAAATGTCCCATCAACTCTAAGTCACGTATGAAGTTAAGGCCTAAATAAATACACCATTAAATCTCAAAACCCTAAACCCTCTATAAAGAGGATTCAAGTTGACTTAATTAACTTCACATGGTCAAGATAGCGTAACTAAACTTTGAAAAATAAGTGCCTTAGTGAAATACTTGGAAATATTATGGATAATTTTGTATCATAAATGGTAGTAGGTAGATAATAATTAAATATGGAAGTTAAGCTCTATCTGACCTCTAATAATGAAGGAAGGTTTTCCAGGGATATCGAGCTAGACTTGGTGGCCTTAAATGTCCATGGAGCCAAGAAATGGTCATAATTATTCTTCATTATGGAATAATTGAAACCCATCTCTCATGAGGAGAGGAGAAACACTACTACATATCAAAGATACAATGATATAGTTGTAATTCAAATGGCAGGCCTTCACCATGCAATAATAAAACCAGAGGTAATGCATTGTATCAATGTCCTTGCTCTTATTTTAGTGGATTGTGGAATAGATGGGGAGTGGATTATTTGAGAGGGAAGCACCAAAAGGGTTATGTGTATCATCAACATGGCCTTTGAGACCTATTACAAGATTCTCTTGCCCCATATTGAGCTCCCATCCATGAGAGATTAGACTAACACCTAGGACCTTGATTCAGTCTTCACACCCTGGTTAATCCATGGATCCCATGTTTTTAGGTACCATAATGGAAAATTTATGATTTTCTAATTTAGATAGGGTATTAGGATAACAATGACATTTATAAATAGATCCCTTGGTGCCCCTTCCACTACTTATGTGAACAAATTCTGGGTATCTTATTTCCATTTTATGCTAGGAGAGAAATTGACCCCTCCTATGGGAGACTTGATAAGATTTTTCCTGGCCAAGCAATTCATGGCCATTAAAAGAAGGACCTCCAAGAAATTTTATATGGTGTCATACCTATTGGATTCCATCCTAGGCTTCGTAACCTTCCCTGGCATAAGAAACTGGTCCCTTAATGGCATGACCACAATCTCCCATGATTACTCTCAATTGCATATATTCAAGTACAAGAACCACATGTAATTTATTTATGATGGTGTTTTCCCACCCATTTATGAGGCAATCATATGAATACCTATGCCAAGACTACATCCTCTAATAAAGAAACAAATGGAAACCATGGGGGATGTGTGGTACTACCCAGATTGTATCATGATAAGAATAGAGGGAATCCTAACTCAACCCTATATATTACCAATTAATTTCCCCAAAAAAATTTTAGAATAGGAGATTGCCTCTCAGATTATTCAAGGTGTGGACAAGACATGTAAATAGAATAAGAAATCTCAAGTCCATCCCTTCCTGTTAGATACTGGCAAAGTCATAATCAAAGATTGGAAGTAGCTAGAGGTCATGGTGGTAGATAGGAATTCCTTTGATTTTTAGTTAGATGACCTCAAAATATGGGAACCTAATAATAAGGTAATCAACCACATCTAGGACAGAAATGTCCTAAAGATTGAATATGGACATCAACTAGGTGTAGGTGATTACATCTACATCAGAGATAATTTTTTTGAAGAAGTACTTTCTATAATTGGAGGTCAAAACATCTAATTGGAGTGTAATTTGGTCAAGGACAACAACCCTTAGGATAAATATTTCACCTACACCCTTTGAATTATCACTTGTTACTCAATCTATCTAGGACTACTCATCAAAATCCACCTATTGAGGGATAGTCATCTGAGCCTCAATAAGAGGAGCCAATAGGATAAGCCTAGGTTGAGTAGCCTAGGGATATCAAAGGAAAAAGAAAAGCTATGGATGAAGAATCAAAGATAGGGGAGAGACTTGTAGAAGGCCCTGCACCTTCAACACTCCCAAAAGGACCTTCTTCCCTAGTGGAATTTATTGGCATGGTTACCCTTGAAGAAGGAGAAACATTGGAAGGTGCCCTTATTGACATAACAACTACATATGGTTATGATAGGGAGGAAGATCCCTATGGTGAAGTAGGTAAAGAATTTATCCCACTATATGGGGAGAAGAGTAAGGTAGAATTTACCTTGGTGCTTGTGGTTATAAGAAAAAGGCCTAGGTTGACCATCGATCATTCCACTAGTGAAGTTAATATTTTTAGTGATGAAAATCTAATTCATGGACTAGTCATCCCTGACTGGTTTGTCTATGGAAAGCTACAAAAGATCCCATCCCTCTCCCCTTCCTAGGACTTAACACGGATTGTCTTGACTGAGGATGATAGCATCAAGCTATGGATCAAATATATGGTGAAAAAATAGGAAGAGAGAAAAATGTAAATCCCAAACTTCAAGGCTATCATTATGGGGCATTTAAGTGCCATATTGGGGATTATTGGAGATAAACTATAGGCTTTAAATTATTGGCATGTCAAAGTTGAGAAGCTCATAGAAGAATAAAAGGATATTATTAGCAGAATTAAAAAGCTCCTAGGCATTAGGCTTAAGGATCATGCACAGAATACCACCCTAGGGATTATAATTGATGAATAATTCCATCACAGAACCACCTTGGTGACTCAGGAAATCAAAGGCAAGGGTCAAGGACAATCAATAAGGGATAAAAATAAAGTTTTAAACATGATATTTAATGTAGGGGAGAGAATTAATTAAGTTAGGAGCATTAAAGAAGCCTTGGCTAGGAATGATAAAGATTTTGGTAAGCTGACAAACCAAGAAGAGGAGTGCATCACTAGGTCAGTCATGAATTTAGGCCTAGTGGATGAAAAACATATAAAGGTCATAATCATCCTACATCAGTGAAGGAACCCACCTCCAACATCTTAATTATAGCTTTCCCTCAAGGGAACCCATTCATTTGTAAAGGCACATGCTAGTTTGTAAGCATGATTACCTCTAGGTTAGTAGGATTGTAAAAGATACTTGTATTATAGTTGTAACAAAGACAACTATATTTTTTACACCTGTAATTGTAAAACTAACTGGTATACTACCTAGCTTCCTATAAAAGGCCATGTATTCTCAATTGGAAAGGGAGAGAATTTAAGATATCATACAATTTTGAGTAATTAATACAAGAGATCAAAGAATTTTGCAAGAATTGTCTAGTTATGGCATGTTTGAATTGCTAAGTTTCTCAATTGATTTTTCTATTTTGAATATGAATGATATAAATAAAGACTGAGCAAGATTATTAATTACAAGGTTGATAACTTGTGTATGCTAGGTTAGTTGAAATAATTAAATTTAATTCATTTCATTTACTCTGCAATAGAGATATGCTTTAGCTATCTAAGTGTAGTGTAAAACCTTAAAGAAAATTCAATATTACTTGTATTATCATTCCTCCTTTTGAATTAGGCCTAGTTTGTGGTGAAACATGAGATTAGGCTGTATTACACTACATTTTGGTTAAGATCATGCTCAAAAAATCTTAAAGTCTTGTCAATATGTTCATAATACAGATCAACAATCACTATTTCTTTCTTACCCTACCTTCCCTTTTGCTTCTTTTTAAACAAATCATATTATCTTAAATACATTGTTCATAACCATTTTAGTCTAGTCAGTAGTCTAGATATGGGTCAATTTATCCAAAAGTTTCAAGGTACTAAGATGGCCCCCTACCGTCAAAATTTATAAATATTATGGAACAATTCATGTTGCTTTGCTGCTATTTCCACCATATGCATCTCAATTGCCAAATACCTGTAACTCATGATTTGAATCTTTGGATTGTAAAATGAGAAGTGTTCTTTAAACACTAAAAATCACTTGTGGTTCATTTATAAGCATCGACAAGAGATCTTTACTGATGCTAGAAGGAGGTCCTGATCTATATTCTTGATCTATGGTAAATTTGACTCAAAATTGGAAAGGTCATGTATCTTCTCATTCTTCAAAGAATTTGAGGCTACTATAGGCCAATAATTGATGTTATTTAACTAGGGATGCATTAGGATATGACATATTCATAAAATTAAGTGTGTCTTTAGTAGGATCTAACCAAATATTTGCATTCTTTACAAAGATTAGCCCACATCTAAGCTTAAACCCCTTTCTCATGTAAATTTAATGTGGTATATTGTATCTTAAATAAGGTCTTCAAATATCACATTGGATTTACCTCGGATCAGGGCAAGATCACATTCAAAAACTTGAGAACCTTTGCTTGAACTTCAAGAACACAAGAGAGAAAGACATGACAAAGGTAGACGTAAAAAATCTAAATCCCTCCCAACATGACCTATTCAAGGTACATTTTATTTTTACCCTCATACAAGAATGGCTTGGTTAGGTGATTCTTCCATCAATTTGCCCGAGGTGGTCCATGATCTCCCATGTAATCTAGAGAAATGTTTGCCTCCATTTAGTCCCATGGGTACAGTTTCTACTAAAGAACATATAAAGTATTTCAAGGCTACCTTGAGATTACTCAATGTTGTGCATGAAGATGTAACATGTAAGTTTTTCCCTTTCAATTTTAAGGATGCTACCTATGAATGGTTTTTGAACTTGCCTAATAACTACATTACTAGTTGGAAAGATTTTAATAATGTATTCATAGATTAGTTTGGAAAAATCTTCAGTCCTTGCATCATTTATCATAAATTTACAACTATTAGAAGAGATGTCAATGAACCTATCATGTCCTTTAATTCTAGGTTTTAGAAGATGTTCAGTAGAACCATAGATCCATATAAGCTAGATGAGATTCTAGCTTTAAAGATCTACAAGGATATAATAGACCCTATGACCTCGATGTTCTTAAAGAGATCCATACCATCCATAACCTCATTGGCAAGGGCTTATTTGGAAGCAATAACTATTATTGATCAAATTCAACCCTAAGGACAAATGGCTTATTCGATGTTAAATGTTAACCCCCACATGCCAATGATGAAATTGTTTCCTAAAAATAATCAAAACATGCATGTTGTGAACCAAATTCCAAAACTCACTCAGTTTCCCTTGAATCATATTTACCCTAATCAAAACTTAGGATTCATGAGCCAACCCACCAATAATGGCTTTATAACAGGAGATCAGAGGGCATTAGTACCAACTACTAATGCTAGTAATAATCAAGTACATAATTCTAAGACCCCTAAAAGTGAAAATTAAATTATTACTTAGCTTTTAGACCATTTTTAGGATAGATTCATTTTCAATTTTAGGGGTCTTAGAATTATGTACTTGATTATTGCTAGCATTAGCACCATACTAATGCTAGCAATAATCAAGTACATAATTATAAGACCCCTAAAAGTGAAAATGAATCTATCCTAAAAATGGTCTAGAAGCTAAGTAATAATTTCCTCCAATTACAAAAACAAGTGGGGAATACTTCTAAAAGTTCAAGAAGGAATTTTTCATTTCAAAGATATAACATGTCAGGAAATAGGTTCTAGAGTGATAGTTTCCATAATAATAGAAACCATGAACCCTCTTCAGAGAAGAAAACCATGGATATCAACCTCATGGATATTGTATTACCTGACTATTATAGGGTGCATTACACAACTAAGCATGGTGAGATTGATTGCATTGGATTTTATAAGGCATTTGAAGCATTCCAAGAGGATTTGGACATGTTTGAGGGTGTTCTCAATAAGGATAATAGTACACATACATCTGGCCCAAAGCCTTTTGACCAAGCTTTCATGGTGGAAACCTTTGATTTCCCCTTTTAAGAAGAAAATGAACCAGATGAGAACCCTAAATAAATCCATGCATTTCAATAGTTCTTAAAAAAGACTTACCCATGAAGGAACAGATAATAGAGGCAGCCCTTGACTACCTCAACCCCCCCAAATAACTTTGGAACTCCTTTAGATCCTTCTCCAAGTAATAACCTTGAGCCCCCCTGAGGAAGCATTCCCAAGCATAGCCTTGAAGTCCCTAGTCCTCCCAAAATTGGTTACAACATAGTTGAGGACATGAAGAAAATAAATGATAATATCATCTTGCATGAGATAACATAGATCGCAAAATAAAGGGATTTATTGCTAGAGTCCTTAAAATTTAGCAAACCTCCCAAGCCAAATCATGCTAATGTAACAATGTATAAGGCCAAAGTCAAATCTCCCCCTTTCTTGCTCATAGTTAGAATATTTGGTAAAAACTTTCATAATTTCTTATTAGACTTAGGTGATTTCACCAATATCATGCTTGCTGGCATATGTAAACAACTTGGCTTAACCCCCATCAAGTGTGATAGGATTGTCATCCAATTAGACAAGTCAAGGGTTAAAGTGGTTGGATAAGTTTTGAATGTCCACATACAGATAGCCTCTGAGCCCAAGATACAATAATTCATTGATATTTAGGTAGTAGACATGCTTAATTCCTATGGGAACCTATTAAGTAGAGAATGGACCAAAGCCTTAAATGGGTACATGTCTACTAATTGTTACCACTTATGGCTACCTTGGAAGGGAGTTGCAAACTAAATCAAAGATGAAAGGGAACCATGGATGCAACATATAATAATAAAGTAAAATGTTATTAATGAAAAGGTAAACGTAATTAACTTAGATTTAGGAGTTTTCACCCTAAAAGCTAATAAATTGGATGATCCTATGGACATGGAGACTCCTAGGCTATGGAAATTACACTTTGATGGTGCTAGGTGCAAGGCTAGATCAGGTGTTGGCATTGTCTTAACTAATCCAATTGACAAAAGGTATCATGCCTCTTACATACCTCAATTCCCCTACATTAATAAACTTGCTAAGTTTGAATCTCTCATCCTTAGTTTGAAATTTTCTATCAAGAATAAAGCTAAAGAACTACTAGTTTTTGGAGATTCAGAACTTGTAGTCAACCAGGTCAAGAGTAGGTATCAATGTAAACTCTCATATCTTAAGAAGTATAAGTTTATAATCTAGGACCTAATTGAGTCTTTTGACTCTTTCAACATCACTTCCATTCTTTGAGATGAAAACCAAGCTGTCGATGAATTGGCATCAACTACAATGAACCTCATGCCTAGTCTAGACTCCCATGATTTTAGTATTGAATTGGTACCATGTCCATCAGTGCCTGATAATGTTAACCATTTTCAAGTATTTAATGATGACTAATGTATATTGGAGTTCTTGACAAATTTTGGGGCATTTGAAGCCCATATCATTGATAAAGTTGATGAAAATGCAACTAGAGGGAATAAGTTTGATATCAAAGTCATCCAATTGAGTGACAACAAAATCCACAAAGGGATGATTGATCAGGAGAGATTGTTTGACCAAGATAAATTGGTTAGGATTTCCAAAGTTCCCAAGGTAAGTGGAAAAGATTGAAATACTATGGATCTTGGTTCTCAAGGGCAACCTCAATTAGTAAACATTAGAAAGGCTTGTACAACTTCTAAGAATAAGAAGGCCAAAGAACTCCTTACCAAATATAAGGATGTTATAGCTTGATCTTATGATGACCTAAAAATATTTGATCCAAGGGTCATTACCCATACTATAGCCCTTAAATAAAGTTGTAAACCTTTCAGATAAAAACAAAGACCAATAAACCCCATGCTGGAACCTATGATATTCAAACAAGTCAAAAGGTTATTGGATGCAAGGATAGTTTTTTCCATCAGACAATCAACTTGGGTGGCCAATTTAGTGCCAGTTAGGAAGAATAATGTTGAGATTAGGCTATGTATTGACTTCAAAAATTTGAACAAAGTATCAAAAAAGGGAAATTATCCCCTCCCTTCCCTTGATCAAGTAATTCAAACTATTTTAGGTTCAGCTATGATGTCCTTCCTTGATGGCTTTTTAGGCTATAACCAAGTATTGGTTGACATAGAAGACATGATGAAGATAACATTCAAAATAAAGTGGGGGACCTTTGCTTATAAAAGGATGCCTTTTAGACTGATAAACAAAAGAGATACCTTCCAAAGAGCTATGGATCATGCCTTCAAATGCTTTATTGGTAAGTGCATAATCATTTACATGGATGATCTCATAGTTTTTTCTAAAAATAGGGAATAACACTTCATGCATATTCAACAAGATTTCAAAAGATGTAGAAGGTATGGCATTTCAGTAAACCCTATGAAAAACATATTTTGTGTAACTAAAGGAAAACTGTTAGGGCACATTATAAATAAATATGACATATCCATAGACCCTAAAAGAGTGGAGTCCATATCTATAATTGAGCTCCTAAATAGTATGAAAGAACTAAAGTCATTATTTGGCAAAATAAATTTTGTAAGAAAATTTATTTCTAGTTTTGTAGAAATTGTCAAGCCACTGAACGACATGGTCAAGAAAGATGCCAAGGTGATCTAGAAGGAAGAATAAAAAAAGGCATTTAATGACATCAAGGAAGCCATTGAATAAGCCCTACTGCTTATAAGTCCTAATTTCTTAGAGGTTTTATATCTTTACTCTTTTACATCTGATCATACTATGGCTATTATATTGACTCAAAAAGTTGATGAGTGTGATCATCCAAAAGCTTTCATGAGTACCAATTTTAAGAATGCTGAGCTAAACTATTATATGATTGATAAGTAGGCATATGTGCTAGTAAAGGTAGTAAATAAGTTTAGACACTACATCCTTAGAAATAAGGTGCATGCCATTCTACTGGACCCTGCTACCAAACTTATGTTGAGTTAAAATGAGTTGGGAGAATGTAGAGGTAAGTGGATGTCAATTCTATAGGAATATGACTTGGAAATGAAGATAACAAAGCTGGTAAGGTGCCAAGATTTGATCTAAATGATTGCCAATGTTATCCCTAGGCCAATTATCATGTAAGTAGACTAACAAAGTTTTCAAACTAATGAATGGTATGATTAAATCATACATTTGTTGATCAATGGTGTTTGTCCTTCAGGATTATCTAGGGAATAAAAGAGGGAGTTAAGGCTTAAGGTAGCTCACTACCTGATCAAGGATGGGGTATTGTACAAAATGAAATTTGAGGGGATCTACCTAAGGTGTGTCTCATAAGAAGAAGCCACTCAAATCATGACCACCTTCCATGAAAAGCTAGGTAATGGACATCCATCTGAAAGGAATAATACTCACAAGATCTTAAGGGCTGGGTACTATTGGTCCACTATCTTCAAAGATGCCCATAATAATGTAAGCTAATGTCACTCTTGCCAAATTTTCAGCACTAAAGAGCCAAAAGTAGCCATTCCTCTACAACCAATCATGATTGACAAACCATTTTCATAGTGGGTTCTAGAATTCATTGAAGTGATCCACCCTAACTCATTCGAGGGCCACAAGTATATCTTAACTACCAAAAATTAATACACTAGGCGGATAGAAGTAGTAGCTACCAAGTAATCTAGAATGAAGGAGTTCATTGACTTCCTAGAAGAAAGTATATGTACTAGATTTGGGACCCCAATATCTCTAGTATGTGATAATGGATCCACATTCATTTCAATTGAGATGACTGAATGTGTTTAAGCCAATGGGATCACCCTTAAGTTTTATTCTAATCAATATTCTCAAGGAAATGGTGTTTTAGACTCCACAAATAAGAACCTCATGAAGGCAATCAAGAAGTCTACTGAAGACAAGCTTAGAAATTGGTACAAGTTGCTCAAGTTTGCACTCTGGGATAACATAATAAGAATCAAGCAAGCTTTAAAAGCCTCACCATTCATGTTGGTGTATGGGCTGAAGTCCATCTTCCCCATCACCCTCAAATTGCCTACATATATTTTCATGCAAGAATACATGGAGGAGAGTCAAGAACATGCCACTTATAGGCTACTAGACCTCATCCAAATGAAAGATGATAGGGAAGCTAATTTTGATTATTTTAGTAGACACCAGGCCAAAATAAAAAGATGGTTTGATAAAAAGTTTAAGATCAAGGTGTTCAGGTAGGGAAACTTAGTCCTAATTTAGGACATATCATATGAACCTAAAGGAAAGCATGGTAAATTCAAAACCTTGTGGATTGACCCATATTAGATTAGTGAAACATTGGGGAACAACACCTTCAAGCTCAAATATTTACAAGGGCAGAGATCACATTGCCTACTAATGGGTAATATATCAAGCATTACTTCTCTACCACCCCTCCTAGGGTCTTTATAGAGTAAGGTGTAAGGGGATGAGATTAAATTAGGTAGGCTAGTTAGTTTGCTTTATGCATATTTTCTTTCTTGTCCCTAGTTTGTACATAAGTTTGTTCATATTTGTTTAGTTATTTTGTTTTGATTACTCTTACTTTCTATTGTGTGTTGCTTATACTATGATTTTCCATTAGTCTTAAATTATTTTGGATCCATCCCTAAAGCTTGGAAATTATGAAATCTACTCAAAATGGGCCCCAATCCTAAAGATAAGGTGTGAACCCCACAAAAGGCAACCCGAGTATTGAAACCCAACATCATGATACAACTTTGAGAAGCTGAGTATAAACAGATAGAGGGGAAGTAATTCCATAAGATTTATGTCATGACCCTAGATCCACACTAGTTTTAAGAAGATTTTTACTTTGGATTTGAGACCTAAATTATCAAGAGCATGCTAGTATCTAGCACTTAATCAACATCCTTGTATATGGCAATGGTTGTAGCCCTAAGTGATCCTTCCAAAATAAAATATTTGACCAAATTCTAAACCAATATATATTGGTTCCCAACCTATATGAAATCATAAATATCTAAAAATATAAAAAATATAATAAGAATACAAGGAAAAATTGAAGCTTTCATAAGAAGGTGATTCAATAAACCTCCATCGAGGCTATGGAAGCCTAGCTAGTAGTGGAACAAGGCCATGAGTGGAACCAAAGGTATCTCTATTAGGGCTATGGATGCCTAGTTGGAAATAAAGCAATGCCTAAGCTTTCCCTGAGACAAACTATGATTCAAAAGGACAAAAAAAATGTTTAATATGCCTAGGTCAACATAAATGATTGAAAGAAGAAAGATAAAGAATACTTCTTAAGCCCTATGGAAAATAGTAAGTGGAATCAAAGCACACACATAGATTAGGTATGTCTTGATGTTTAACCTTAAATCTGCTAGTGTAAGGTTTATTTCAACCATAATTAAATCTAGATAGTAGTTTCTTAGGTTAAATAGAATGGTAACCTTAATGTTTATCTCAACTCAGAGTCTGAAAGCTCTTACATATTGCTATGTTTCCCTTGGAAGTCACCATTTGTTGGGACCAACATACCCCATTCATTTTAAAAATTAGGGACCCTTGAGAGACCTATGTATCTAAGTTTTAAATATCTAAACAATGAGGTCCCTTTTGAAATAATTTGAAGATCATCCACTCATGAATGAAACACATTTGTGTATTTTACAAACTTCTTGTTCTGAGCTAACCTAGATAATAGAGTTTCTTAAGTTCTTGCAGGATCTTTGGAAGGTCTAGGGTTTGGTGTTCACAAACCTTAGGTAGCCCTCAATTTAAATTAAAATATTGATGAGAGATAAGTCGACAGGGATGATTGAACAAATCAGTTAACAAAAGGGTTTATCATGTTTTTTAAGATGACCCAAGCCTTTATTCATTCCTTTCCCCTTTCTTTTAACTTAGGTCTAAATTAACATGATTTATGCAGTCCTTTTTTAAATTCACCTAACTTAGACTAGGTTATTAATATTAAGGACTCGATATTTAATATTGAGCTTAGTCTTAATAATCTATCCTAAGTATTTATGTTATTTCTTGTGTCTTTGTCAGGATCCAATGGTGATTACTCACTTGATAGATCTGATCTGATAGAGGGTATTAAATAAAAATCTCTTGCTTAAGTAATGTGCATCATAAAAGGATCAATGACAACTTCTCACTCACTATATTTGATCCAATGGTGTGAGACATAGGAAGAAAAGTCAAAAGGTACATAAAAATCTAAGAGATGGATGCATGGTGAATTGATAATTATAAGAAGAAAATTAAAGGGACACACTTAATAAAGGTGTTCAATTAATTACTAGGTTCACCATGAAGATCAATGGTGATCACTCACCTACTAGCTTTTATCCAACAATGTGAGAGGGCCTATAATAAATAAAAGTGCCCCATAAAGATTAATAGTGAGTGATCAATCATTAGATTTAATCCAATGGAATGAAGATCCTGATGAATTTTTAAAGATCTACAATCTTGACACATGGCTAACATGTGACCAAGACAATAACTAGCAAAGATATGTAGCACAGGAAAAATCTATGAGAGTGCCAAGTGTCATGATCATAAGCTTAAAGATCGATGAGCCAATGGGAGTACAAGAGCTTGGATTTGGATCAATGGATCATGTTAAACCCAAGATCTTGATTTGATGGAGCAAAATAAAGGAGGCTTTTAAAATCCAATGGCTAGTATCTGAAGAGAAAATATGAAAATTGCCTTGAAAGTCTAAAATGCTACCACATGGACTCCATGTAAGCATAAAAGGATAAAATCAAAGATCTTTTGAGCTCAAAAAGATAAAGGGCATGAATAAAAAGGTTCCATAAAATCTAAGGAATGTATGAAGTTAAGGCCTGAATAAATCCACCATTAAATCTCAAAACCCTAAACACTCTATAAAGAGGATTCAAGTTGACTCAATTAACTTCACCTTGTCAAGATAGCATAACTAAGCTTTGAAAAAAAAGTGCCTTAGTGAAATCCTTGGCAATCATATGAAGAAAATTTTGTATCATCAATGGTGAAAAGTATAAATTAATTAAAGATGAAAGCTAAGCTCTATTTGACCTTTCACAATGAATGAAGGGTTTTCAAGTATATCGAGCTAGATTTGGTGGCCCTAAATGTCCATGGAGTTAGGAACTGGTCAAAATAATTATTCCTTATAGAAGAATTATAGCCCATCTCTCAAGAGGAGGAAAAACACTACTACACATCAAAGATATAATGATATAGTTATAATTTAGACGGTAGGTCTTCACCATACAACAACAAAACCAGAGGTTATGTATTGTATCAATGTCCTTGCTCTTATTTTCATGGATTGTAGAATATATGGGGAGTGGATTATTAGAGAGGAAAACACCAAAATGGTTGAATGTATTTCCCCCATGGCCTTTGAGATTGTTAAGGTATGGAGCTAAAAGCTTCACCAAAGGAGTGCATTGCAGAAGTTACAGGTTTACACAGTCACCGGCGTCGGTCAGGAGAGATCGACGTCAGTCAAGAGTAGTTCAGGAGATGCCGGCATCAGTAGGAATTGGTCAACATCGGTCATAGGAAAATAGGTAGGAACCGATGTCAGTTACCTGTGCATCTAGAAAGCTATTTTCGTGGACAGAACAGATTGTTTGCATGATAGGATTAAGTCATAGTCTTAAGTCCACGTCTCTATCTTTAGTAAGACTATTTTAGAGCCCTTGTTTAAGAGGCATAACTATTGGTTGTAAATGCATGCTCATGTTTCCTAATTTTATATAATATGATAGATCTTCATAGCTTATTGGACACAATTGTAGAATTGGTCAAGAACAGTACAAAATTATATATGTGAATCATTCCAGGTTGTTGGAATTGATTGTACTTGAGAGAGAGAGCTCTTGAGGGAAAGAGATCTAGAGAGAGATCTGTACATCTGAGAGAGGTGTGGAAGAAAAGAAGTTTCTTCAATTGTATTCCTTTTGTAAAGAGTTTAATACAAGTTTTCAAGGTGGTTTCTTGTATCTCTTCTTCTTGCTATATTTCTGATTCTAGTTACTTATCTTTCTGGTTTAATTCTGCATTAATTGCTTTTATAGTGTAATCAACATTGTTGGTTAATCCCCAACAAGTGGTATCAGAGCTCAGATTGACTAACAGGTGTTTCAGATCTGGTTAGTGTGTATTGATTACAGGTTACTCACAGGGATTTTTGTTTGAGTGGGAGAAGCAATGACAGAAGAAAGTAAATTGAGAATGGAGAAGTTTAATGGCAAAAACTACCAATTATAGAGAATGTAGATAGAGGATTATTTGTATTAGAAAGATCTGTACTTACCATTAGGTGGAGTTACAAAGAAGCCCACAGACATGGATGATGAAGAATGGGAAGTTCTTGATAGAAAGGCTCTTGGAAGTATAAGATTGAGTCTAGCATCTACTGTGATATCTAATTTATCATAGGCAAAGTCTACGGTAGAGTTAATGACTACTTTAGCAAATTTATATGAAAAACCCTCAGCTTCAAATAAGGTATATCTTATGAAGCAGTTATTTAATTTGCAAATGCAAGAAGGTGGATCTGTATCTAATCATCTAAATGATTTCCATGGAATTGTGAATCAATTAAGTTCAGTCAAAATAATATTTGATGATGAAATTAAGGCTCTTTTAATATTATGTTCTTTGCCTAAAAGCTGGCATAGCTTGGTAATGGCAGTTAGTAATACTGCATCTACTTCAAATATTTTAAAAGTAGATGATGTGGTTAGTGTAATCTTGAATGAAGAAATTTGTAGGAAAAGCACAGAAGAAACATCAAGGAACGCTTTAAGTTTTGAGAGCAGGGGAAGGCAGAAAGAGAAGAACAAGAAAGGGAGATCAAGGTCTAAATCAAAGATGAGAGGTAGATCCAAATCCAGAAATGGCAGGAGGCCACAATGCTAGAATTGTGGAAAGACAGGGCACATAAGCAAAGATTGCTGGTCAAAACCAAAGGAGGATAATCAACATGAAGGTAAAGAAGCAAAAGTTGTAGGTATTGCACAAGATGCTCTTATATTCTCTTTGCATAATAATATAGAATCCTAGGTTTTAGATTTTGGTGCATCTTTTCATGCAACCCCCAATAGAGAATATTTCAGTGACTATGTCCATGGAGATTTTGGAATAGTTTACTTAGGGGATGATGAGCCTTGAAAAATAGTTGGCAAAGGAAAAGTGCAGCTGAAGATGCAAAATGGCAACACATGGGTGTTGAGAGATGTTATGCATGTTCCCAGCCTAAAGAGGAATTTGATTTCTACAGGAAAGTTAGGGGATGAGGGTTGGACAGTAACTCTCATAGATGAATCTTGGAAGGTTACCAAGGGTGCACTTGTAATGGATAGAGGTAAGAGAGTAGGTACTCTCTATTTATGTAATTATATTACTGATATTTCTCCTTCTGTATTATCTACTTTAGATGTAGATGCAAAGTTGTGGCATCAAAGGCTTGGCCACATGAGTGAGAAGGGAATGACAATTCTTAAGTCAAAAGGTATGTTTCTAGATTTGAAAAGCATAGATCTAGATTTTTGTGAAGACTGTATTTTTGGAAAATAGAAGAGAGTGAGTTTTCTTAAGACTGGATCAACAAAGAAGAAGCACAAATTACAGCTTGTTCACACAGATGTGTGGGGACCAGCTCAAGTTGCTTCTATTGGAGGATCACAGTACTATGTTTCCTTCATAGATGATGCTACTAGAAAGGTATGGGTCTATTGTATTAAGAAGAAATTTGATGTTTTTGACACGTTTAAGATTTGGAAAGCTATGGTTGAGAATGAAACAGGCATGAGATTGAAGTGCCTGAGATCTGACAATAGTGGTGAGTTCTGCAGCTATAAGTTCAATTGGTATTGTTATATGCATGGAATATGTAGGCAAAGGATGGTTCCAAGGACACCTCAATAGAATGAAGTTGCTGAAAGGATGAACAGAACAATCATGGAGCGTGCAAGGTGTATGAGATTGCATGCTAGTTTGCCCTTAGAGTTTTGGGCAGAAGCTGTTGATACTACAGTGTACCTAATTAACAAAGGACCCTTTATAGCTCTGGATGGTGGAATTCTAGAAGAGGCATGGATAGGTAAAAAGGTAGATCTCTCATTTCTCAAAGTTTTTGGTTGTGAAGCCTTTGTGCACGTTGATAAGGAAAATAGAAAGAAGCTGGATGCTAAGTCTATGAGGTGCACATTTATTGGCTATGGCTCTAATGATTTTGGATTCAGGTCTTGGAATCTAGGAAATAACAAAATAATTAGGAGCTATGATGTTGTTTTCAATGAAAAAGTGATGTATAGTGATCAGCTGAAGAAGCTGAATCAATCTAGGTAGAGTAATGGAGAATTAGACGAGGTGACAGTCCAAAATGAGCTCACAGGAAGAAATAATCACAGACAGGAAAACACAGAGACTGACATCGGTCAAGAAGGAATCGATGTCGATAGAATAGGAACCGATGTCGGTCAGACAGTGACCGATGTTGGCAAGGCAGAACTGATGTCGATCAGTAATAGGCCTAGGAGTGACCGAGGTCGGTCACTGTCAGAGAATTTGGCCAGACAACGTGTTGTGGATGAGTCTCAGACACCCATCAGGAGGTTGGAAAGAGTAAGTAAACCTCCAATTTGATATTCCCCTTCATTATTCTATTTATTTCTAACTGATGGTGGAGAACCAGAGAGTTTTGATGAAGCAATACAGGTGGAATCCAAGAGTCAGTGGGAGCTAGGCATGAAAGAGGAGATTGATTCCTTAAGAGAGACCCAAACATGGGATTTGGTTGAGTTGCCAACAGGAAAGAAGACACTGAAGAATAGATGGATCTATAGATTGAAGGAAGGTGAGAATGGAAAGATGAGATATAAGGCCAGGTTAGTAGTGAAAGGATTTGCACAAAAACCAGGTATTGACTTTGGTGAGATTTTTTCTCTTGTTGTTAAAATGACTTCTATACGGACTGTACTGTCTTTAGTTGCTATTGAGGATTTGCATCTTGAGTAGCTTGATGTTAAGACAATGTTTCTTCATGGAGATTTGGATGAAGAAATATATATGGATCAGTCAGAAGGATATGAGGTCAAAGGTAAGGAGAAGCTAGTGTGCAGATTGAAGAAAAGCTTGTATGGCCTCAAGCAAGCTCCTAGGCAATGGTATTTGAGGTTTGATAGATTTATGACTGAGCATGGATACAGTAGAGGTCAATCTGACCATTGTGTGTATTTTAAGAGATAGGATAATGGTAGATATATTATACTATTGTTGTATGTAGATGATATGCTGGTTTCAGGATCACACATGCAGGATATCTCTGAGCTTAAGGTGAAATTGGCTCACACATTTTCCATGAAGGATTTGGGAGTAGCAAAGAAAATGCTTGGCATGAGCATCAAGAGAGACAGGAAAAATCACAGGTTGATTTTGTCTCAAGAGGATTATGTGGACAAGGTGTTGAAACAGTTCAATATGTAGGATGCAAAATCGGTAAGCACACCTATGGCTGGACATTTTAAGTTAAGTAAAGAACAATGTCCTAATTCACATGGTGAGGTAGAGTACATGAGAAAAGTTCCATATGATTCTACAGTAGGAAGCTTAATGTATGCAATGGTTTGTACTAAGCCTGATATTGCCCAAGCAGTGGGAGTTGTAAGTATATGGCCAATCCAGGGAAGGAGCACTGAAAAGTAGTTCAGTGGATCCTTAGATATCTGAGAGGAACCAGCAGTAAGAATTTGTGTTATGGAGGTTAAAATACTTCTCTATATGGTTATGTAGATTTAGATATGGCAGGAGATTTGGATGGTAGGAGAAGCACCACAAGATATGTTTTCACTATAGGTGGAACGATGGTTAGCTGGATATCAAAGTTGCAGAAGGTTGTTGCCTTGTCAACTACAGAACCAAAATATATTACAGTCACAGAGGCTAGCAAAGAGATGATATGGATGACATGGTTCATGAAAGAGCTTGGAAAGGAGAAAGAGAGTTGCAGACTATACAGTGATAGTCAGAGTGCAATCCATTTGGCTAAGAATTCAGCCTTTCATTCAAGAACAAAGCATATACAGCTTAGGTACCACTTCATTAGACAGGTATTGGAGGATGGTGAGTTGAAGCTGGAGAAGATCCATACAGATAAGAATCTTGCGGATATGTTAACCAAGCCAGTTACAAAAGAGAAGTTGAATCTTCATTCAAATTTCATTGGTCTTCATGATTGAGTTTGAAGATGGAGGAGCTAGAAGATGTTGCTGTACAGGTACTGGTGTAGCTGTTTATCTCCAAGTGGGAGATTGTTAAGGTGTGGAACTAAAAGCTTCACCAAAGGAACACATTATAGAAGTTGTAGGTTTACATAGTCATCGGCGTCGGTCAGGAGAGACTGATGTCAGTCAGGAGTAGTTCAAGAGATGCCGGCGTCGGCAGGAATTGGCCGACGTCGGTCACAAGCAAATAGGCAGGAACCGATGTTGGTTACCTATGCATCCAGAAAGCTATTTCCATGGACCAAAAAAATTGTTTGCATGATAGGATTAAGTCATAGTCTTAAGTCCGCGTCTCTATCTTTAGTAAGACTATTTTAGAGCCCTTGTTTAAGAGGTATAACTATTGGTTGTAAATGCATGCTCATGTTTCCTAATTTTATATAATAGGATATATCTTCATAGCTTATTGGACACAATTGTAGAATTGGTCAAGAACAGTACATAATTGTATATGTGAATCATTCCAGGTTGTTGGAATTGATTGTACTTGAGAGAGAGAGCTCTTGAGGGAAAGAGATCTAGAGAGAGATCTATACATATGAGAGAGGTGTGGAAGAAAAGAAGTTTCTTCAATTGTATTCCTTCTGTAAAGAGTTTAATACAAGTTTTCAGGGTGGTTTATTGTATCTCTTCTTCTTGCTATATTTTTGATTCTAGTTACTTATCTTTCTGGTTTAATTCTACATTAATTGCTTTCATAGTGTAATCAACATTGTTGGTTGATCCCCAACAGAGATCTATTACAATATTCCCATGCCACATCTTGAGCTCCCATCCATGAGAGATTGAACTAACACATAGGACCTTGATTCAGTCCTCACACGCTGGTTAATCTAAGGATCCCATGTTTTTAGGTCCCCTAATGGAAAAATTCCTATTGTCTAATTTAGATAAGGCATTAGGATATCCATAAAATTGATAAATAGATCCCTTGGTTCCCCTTCCACTACTTATGTGAATAAAGTATGTGTATCTTATGTCCACTTTGTGCTAGGAGAGAAATTAACCTCTCATGTGGGAGACTTGATAAGATTTTTCTTGGCCAAGCAATTCATGACCATTAAAAGAAGCACCTCCAAGAAATTTTATATTATGTCCTACCTATTGGATTACCTCCTAGCCTTTATAACCTTCCCTGGCATAAGAAACTGGTCCTCTAATGGTAGGACCACAATCTCCCACCATTACTCTAAATTGCATATATTCAAGTGCAGGAACCATATGCAATTTATTTGTGATGGTGTTTTCCCAACCATTTATGAGGCAATCATAGGCATACCTATGCCAAGAATACATCCTCTCATCAAGAAATAAATGGAAACCATGGGGGATGTGTAGTATTACCCAGATTGCATCATAATAAGGATAGAGGGAATCTTGACTCAAACCTATAGATTACCAATTCATGTCCCCAATAAGCTTGTAGAATAGGAGATTTCCTCTCAAATTATTCAAGATGTGGATAGGACATGTAAATATAAGAAGAAAGCTCAAGTCCATCCCTTCTTATTAGACATTGGTAAAGTCATAATCAAAGATTAGAAGTAAATGGAGGTCATGGTGGTACATAGGAATTCTTTTTATTTTTAGTTAGATGATCTCAAAATGTGGGACCCTAGGAATAGGGTAATCAACCACATCTAGGATAGGAAGGTCCCAAAGATTGAATATGGACATAAACTAGGTATAGGTGATGACATCTACATCAAAGCCAAATTTTTTGAAGTACTTTCCAAAATTGGAGGACACAACATCCAAATAGAGCACATGTTCATTAGGGACTAAAAAACTTTAGGAGAAAGATGGAAACTACACCCTTTGCATTATCACTTGTTGCCTAATTCATTTGAGACTGCTCATCAAAATCTACCTACTAAGGTATAGTCATTTGAGCCTTAACAAGTGGAGCTAACAGGATAAGCCCAAGTTAAGAAACATAGGGATATCAAAGGAAAAGGCAAAGCTATGGCTAAAGAACCAAAGATAGAGGAGAGACCTATAAAAGGCCTTGCACCTTCAGCTCTCCCATAAGGAACTTCTTCCCTAGTTGAATTCATTGGCATGGTTACCCTCCAATAAGGAGAAACATTGGAAGGTGCCCTTATTGACATAGTAACTACATTTGGTTTTGATAGGAAGGAGGATCCATCTAGTGAATTAGGTAAAGAATTGATCCCACTAGATGGGGAAAAGAGGAAGGCAAAATTGGCCTTAGTTCCTATGGCTCCAAAAAAAGGCATAGGTTAACCATCGCTCATTCCACTAGTGAAGTCAATCTTTTCAATGATGAAAATCTAATTCATGGAATAGTCATCTCTGACTAGTTTGTATATGGAAATATGCAAAATATCCCATCCTTCTCCCCTTACTGGGCCTCAATGTGGATTGGATTGAATGAAGATGATAACATCAAGCCATGGATCAGAGATATAGTGAAAAAATAAGAATAGAGAAAAATGCAAATTTAACATATTTAGGAGAAATAAAGAATTGGCACCTCAAGAACCTCTAGAAGTATAAGTGTGGAGGTGCCTAAGCCTCCAAAATTCAAGGAACTAGAGGTTAAGGAGTAATTTAACCTAAACACAATAGCTTTGGAGATGACCATAATAAGGGTAGCCATGGTAGGCTAGAAAGAGTTCACATTTCAAAAGGTGGAGCCATTCATAAGGTTAACCCCTATTAGAGGACAACAACTTGGAAAAAATCCAGTCCATGAGGAGGATGTGGTAAGTTTAATTGAGGCTCAATATCAATAGGCTAGAGCTGGTGTCCAAGGATTAGTGTAAAGAATTAAGAACTTGAAGGAAGAAAAAGAGAATTTATAGACTCAAGTTGTTCTCTTAGTCTCATACTCCATGATCAATATACTAGATGGGTCATTTTATGACATGTTTAGGTCATTGAAGTCAATGAAGTCAAGGTAGAAGGCCCTTTAAGATCAATATGCCTTAGCTAGGGAATTAGCTACTCAATGGCAAACCTCTGAAGCTAAAATTACTCAACTCCTTGATATCTAGATTAAGAATCAAATCAAAAACTTCAAGGCTATCAGTATGGGGCATTTAAGTGTCATATTGGGGATTATCAGAGATAAAATTTAGGCTTTGAATGCTTAGAATGTCAAAGTTGAGGAGATAATATAAGAATAAAAGGAGCTCATTAGCAGAATTAAAAATATTCTAGGCACCATGCTCTAGGATCCTACATAGACTACCACCTTGGGGATTATAACTGATGAGTAATTCCATCATAGAGCCACCCTGGTGAATAAAAAAATCAATGGAAAGGGTCAAGGACAATTAGGAAGGGATTATAGTAGAGTTTTGAACATGATATTAAATGTAGGGGAGAGAATTAATAAAGTTAGGAGCATCAAAGAAGCCTTGGCCAGGAATGATAAATATTTTGATGAGTTGGAAAACCAAGAAGAGGAGTGCATCACTAGGATAGCCATGGATTTAGGCCTAGTGGATGAACAACATACAAAGGCCATAAGCATCCTACATCAATGAAGGGACCGAACTCCAACATCTTTATTATGGATTACCAATAAGGCAACCCATTCATTTTTCAAAGGGACAAGCTAGTTTGTTAACGTGATTGCCTCTAGTTTAGTAGGATTATAAAAGATACTTGTATTATAATTGTAACAAGGATAACTATCTTTTGCACACCTATAATTATAAAACTAATTGGTATACTACCTAGATTCCTATAAAAGGGCATGTATTACCAATTATAAAGGGAGAGATTTCAAGATATTATATAATTTTGAGTAATTAATACAAGAGATCACATAATTCTACAAGAATTATCTGGTTTTGGCATGTTTGAATTGCTAAGTTTCTCAATTGCTTATTCTATTTTGAATATGAATAATATCAAGAAATACTGAGTAAGATTGTTAATTACAAGGTTGCTAATTTGTGTATGCTAGGTTAGTTGAAATAATTGAATTTACTTCATTTCATTTACTCTGTAACAAAGTTGTGCTTTAGCTATCTAAGTGTAGTGTAAAACCTTAAAGCAAATTCAATTTTACTTGTATTGTCATTTCTCCTTTTGAATTAGGCCTAGTTTGTGGTAAAACGTGAGCCTAGGCTATATTAAAATGCATTCTTGTTAATATCATACTCAAAAAAGGTTGAAGTCTTGTCAATATGTTCATAATATAGATAAATAATCATTATTTATTTCTTACCCTACCTTCCCTTTTGATTATTTTTAAACAAATCATATTAGCTTAAATACATTATTCATAACCATTTTAGTCTAGTCAGTAGTCCAGATTTAGGTCAGTTTATCCACACTTTTCAAGAAAGGTATTAAGATGGCCCCCTACTATCAATTTTTATAATTATTGTGGAACATTTCATGTTGCTTTACCACTATTCCTCCACAAGCATATCAATTTCCAAATACCTACAAATCATGCTTTGAATCTTTAGATTATAAAATGAGAAGTGTTATTTAAACACTAGAAAGCACTTGTGGTTCATTTAGAAGCATTAACAAGGGGTTTGAGTGGATCCTGGAATGAGGGTTTTATAATTATTAGATTCATATACCTGTGAAGAATTAAAGGTGATGATTTTGATATACTAGACATGACATGTAAGGTGGTGAAAGAAGGTCCTTTACCTAGTAGTGCACCATCTTTATCAATTAATCCATCCAACTCAATGAATGGAACTGGAATGAAGATAGAGAAGTAATTTTTTGATTGGTATCTGGTGTAGTAAACCTTGGTCATGCGCATTCTATCTCATCTTTTATTTCGAACTTGCCTCACCCTTTAATTGGTATTTATAGGGACCAAATAACCTATTATCTATTGGTCATTATACTCTTAAAAGTGAGTGGGATTTATTCTAAATTAATTATTATTAAGAGCTTATCATGTGGTGTGTGTTATGAGAGTTAAATGCTTATATATTCTATGTTATTATGTGTGATAAGTGATTATCCATTCTAAATGCCTCTTTAAGGTGCTTTGTCCAACCATCCAATGCACTTTTCTTTGAGACATTTTTCCCTAGCTGAGAAAATGATAGCCAAGGCTGGGAACATGCTGGCAAAGAACTGATTGAATACATGTCCCTTACATTTGGTGAAATAGTGTAAATACCCATGTCTTTTGTATCCTACATTGTATGAGAATTGAATTCATTTTCTCATATCATCAAAAAATTTATATGCATCCTCAAAAATACTACACCTAATCTACATGCTGATAAGTTTATTTTAAAACTTTGGACATATAGAAAATACAAATTCCTTGTGGGTACTGAGAGAGCGGATTCATTCACCTTGAGAAAATGCATTTTAGCAAGGTAGGTCTATGGCTTTTTATTGAATATCTAAAAAAACCAATTTGTTGGATGTTTTATTGATAACTAAAAAATTAAAACTTAGAAAGTTTTGCCTAAATCCCCATGCCACACCTCTCCCATCCAACTCCCACCAGCATTTTACACACACAGTTGTTTTACCTTAAAATGTCATTACCAAGCACCATAGTTTTTTGATTTCAAATCATTGAATTTGGGTTAGGTTTCATTTTGGTATTAGTGTTTGGATTTACTTGGGTTGTTAATATTATCTCTTAAGTAAATACGGTCAAGTCATTAAAGAATAATCATGTCATTTTAAGTCATTAGTCTAGTATCATTTAATTAGAATATTATTTTATCACATCATCCAAATTTAAGTAAAACTTAAAAAAATAATATATATATATATATATATATATATATATATATATATATATATACACACCATTTTTAATAACATTTTATTATTAAAAGAGTAAATTCTAGCCATAAAAAGTTTTATGGGAAATATTAGTTCATAGTCTATTATAAATATTTTATAGATTTCAATTAAATAGGGGAATTTTTTTAACTTGTAGATACACATGACCATCCAAGACAAAAATTACTAATCATCAGTTTTGCATGTTGATGGGTCTTAGATAAAATATTAATCATCTATCTAATCTTGTTTATGCATTGAATTGATGATACTTGAAGGTGATATGATCATCAAAGGTAAACTATCAAAACTACTAATGTCTTGTCTTGTAGGTTATCTCTCCTTGCCATTCAATAAACTACTAACCATGTGCTTGAAAGATACCTATCAAAGACTCTTTTTGGCACTTTAATAATACTTTCAAATAATTTTAATCATCTTGATTTATATAATTTATATCATTTCATCTTGTATATATCATTTAGTCCTATATATTCTTGTCTATCTTTTTCATCTTGTGAATATATCACACTTAATCATAATCAGTCAATTAATCTTTTGGCTTGCTTGATTGTATCTTGGGGCTATGATTGGTGTATGCTCTCCTCCTTGTATCCTTATAGTGATTCTTAGAGGATCAAAAACCACCAATAAACCCCTTCCCATTTATTTTCTAAGGTAAATGTGACATGGAATTGACACCCACACACTTACCATAGTTTTATGGGGATAGTAATTATGTATTTCAACACCACACACTAATCCAAACTTCATGTTATGATGGAGTATAAAAATCAAGGGAAAATATCATTAGGCTAAATGATTGACCCCATACAGGTCATTCATGAAGGGGAAGAGTTAACTCTCTAAACTAGGCATTAGACAACACGTTATATAGACTTAGGCCCCACTGTACCTTTAGGTATATAGGGATGCCCCTAGAGAGCCCATTCAACCTAGAATGGGAACTTTTGGCTATAGCTAGTGTAATACTATAGGAGTCAGTATTAGTTCTAAAGTATCCATCATGTGTGAGTGGGTTTGAGAGGGTTTGGTCAATACTATAATGGGTCATCAACCTACAACCTCACTCGTGAAGCCAATATATGGTACAAGCATCGAGATACACTCCATTTAGTTTACTAATCATAAGTTTGTGGCTTGCTTGATTTAGTGTGTGTTGTGCTAAACCAGTGTTGTATGTGAGTCAAGTTAGTGTTTACCTAATAATATACATATCTTTCTAGGTCTTTACACAACCCATCTTATTTAGTCATTTTATACATCCTTACCCCACCAACCTCTTGTATACATAATCTTGTATATACCTTCACCTTGTACATCCTTGTCATCATCCATTTGTATATATTATCTATAACCCATCCCATCTACCATCTTGTCTTGATTCCATCTTAGTTTAACCATATTCATTCATCATCATCCCCTTGTGCATAATCTATTCTTTTGTATATCCTTCTAGTCATATCCTATCACTAGATCCACCCATCATTAGTTCAACCCTCATAATGGACATATCATAATCTCAACCACCTCTTGTCTTACATCCATAATTAATCATTTATCTTTTATATTTTTGCCACATCATCCCATTATCCATCCTCATACTAATCTACATCCCCATCATGTACATGTTTTCTTGTACATCCCTTTCATCATCCCATTGTACATTACTCATCCCTTCCTAGTCCCACTATATCCCTATATCCTTGGTCATCACCCCATCATCTTGCACATCTTTTCCTAATCATCATCTTGTATATCCTTATCTTACCCTTTTAGACATACCTTTATTCTCTTGTAAATCCTTTTAGTCATATACCATCACTACACATATCCATCCTTTGTATATACTAAACATCATCTTATATATACCTTTGTCTTAAACACCTGTATCATCATCATCCCCTTGTACATATTATCCTTATATATCATTTTTATTATCCTATCCCATCTCCCATCTTGCCTTAAAACCCCCCTTCTAGTCAAAACATCTCCACTCACCATTAATCATCCCCTACGTCTTCTATTCATGTCTTGAACACCCATATAATTATCCCCTTGTACATTTTTTTTTACATCCTTCTGGTCACATCCTATCCTAGTCTCCCTCCTTATAGTCATACCCCTACCTATCTTAAGCACCTTTTTATTTCATCATCTACATCCACTCTACTCATCAACAATTTCTCTTAACCTCATGTCCATTTAATCTAACCTTGTACTAATTGGCTCTTTAGGTCATAAATAGGTCATAAACTACCCCCATCTTTATCCCTAATCACCTTCATCATAACCTACCTCTACTAGCCCTTATCCCATTATCCTTTATCACATAATCTTATCCCATCCTATCCTAAGAAAATTAGTCTAAGGTTTTGATCTAGTGTTATCCATATCTATCATCCTACCACCCTAGTCCAAAATCACTCATCATACGATTAGATCTTATACCTAATCAATATCCTTCTATCATCTTATCACTTTGTTAGTATCAATCTAACAAACCCATCATCATAAATTTAGTATAATCATATTTTCCTACTCCTAAATAACACCCATAAAATCATCATATTACTAGTTTTGGAACCTGGGCACCCATAAAACCCCCAATCCCTTTTGATAGCTTAGCAGCTAGGCATTATGGATAGGTTATTAGTACCTATTATACTATCAGTCTAAAATTTGATCTTAGTCATTAATCCATTCACTCATCATCACTTAATCATGCTATCTCAGTCCTTTAAACCTAATTTGTTAAAAAAACCATTTATAATCCTCAGTCTACCCCCCCATCGGCATCCTTCATCATCCATCTATTATCAACCATCATCCATGAATTTGGACCCAATTCTTGTAGACCAATACATCTTAGCTAATGAGGATGAAGTCTTTTTGTGAGAACTAGAGATGAGTGCTCACCTATGTTTTGATATTGATCCCATTCAATCCAAACCAATATCCCATTCACAATCCCTTAATTGTCTAAACTAATCTCAACATTAATTGATGTAGTCACCCTCATCAATAAATGCATTGCAAATAATAAATATGAATTCCTCTCATGGCTATGGAAGATGGGTGGTCACTTTCCTGATGGTTTTAACCTCACAAGATAAAAACCAACTCTTAAACAAGTCCACCATCAAATGTTATCTCCCTCCCATTCCCTTCTATCATCCACTAAGTCTATCCAAAACCCCTTAGCCCTAATTCATACTTGTCCATAATCATATCTTCTATCTATCAATCATAATCCATCACCACTCCTTTGTCCTATTAGTAAAGAAAATCCTATCTTGTTAACCTCATCCCTTAATAACATGATATCCATATCACATCCTTCCAAATCCAATGCTCTAGCCCAATTAGTCCCCCATCATTTATCACTCACCACCATGAACCTCAACCTTGATTTTATAGACCAATACATAGCTACCAACAAAGATGAGATCCTTTTTCAATATCTTAAGATGGGTGTACCACTTCCCAAATATGTTGACCCCATTCAACTTATTTCAACTCCAATATAAACCCATTAATGTGAGTCATGTGTACATCCTCCATCTCCTAGTCATGATCCCTCATCTACCCCTTCATGTGCTAGCAAAAGGAATCCTATCTTGGCCACCTCATCTACTATCAATACATCTACCTAGTCACATCAACAACCATCTAATCTAAATTCTAATGTTTTCACATATAAATCACATAGTGAAGTGAGTCCTTACACTCCCCTTCCTATGTCCTTGGAAGCACTTTTCCAAAAATTTATCACCACTAATATGATGGTCTACCCACCCGTATGACATCTTAATCCCACCAAGCTTAAGTCCTCCTAGTATAAAGCAAACAGATACTATCTCTATCATGAAACTTGGGGGAATTCTATTAAATGATGTCAAAATTTTTGATATTATGTCCAAGACCTCATCGACCATGGTTGCATGGTAATTGAGGAAGAACCAAATGAATTTCTCTCCCTACGTAAATAAGAAGAGGAATGTCAAGACTTCATTCCTGATTATGATCAATCTCTTCCTCTTACAAACCAAGGCCAAGAAATCCTATCTATCCTCCATGATTCCCCCATCCTTGACCACCCATCCATTCAAAATAAGTCTATTCCCCATAATCATCCTCCCATATCCCATTATTATATTCATGGACCTATCTTTGCTCAATCCAATGTCCCTCCATCATATTCCTCTTTCCCATCATACCAAAAACCCCACATTAAGAAGATAATCATGGAAATCATTCCTTTTGTCATAACATTGCATCATGTACATCAAAGTTAGTATCATAGTCAGAACAAGTTATATCTACCTTAGGATCATATGCATCACCAACATTTGAATTATATTCCTCACCAGAAATGTCATCCCTCATCGATATTGTAGTAGATGCTAATAATGACTATCTTTTTTAAGGTACCTATAATCTAGATACTTCCATTACATCACCAGGCATATATTTTAATCCCAATCAAGATGATGAAGTCATCACTAATTTCTTGATTACTTTACCTCTTCAATATTTATAGAGTGAATATGATCCCCATTTGAATGTACATAGTACAACTAGTTTTCATAATCCTTTAGAGATTCTTGAGGACACCTTCTCTAACATAGAGGCTAGGGCTCCTAGTGTCCTTTATGAGGACTATGATATCTATTATCACCTCAATATATCTCCTAACATTATTCATTACCTCACTTTTATAATCCCTACATCCCACTGCATGATGGGAATGAATAAGAACATGCATTGTTAGATTCCCCTCTACATTCCATATCATGTGATGCTAATACAAAGATCTAAGACCATCATCCAATAATCATAAATCATGATAACATTGTCTTTGATCTTATAAATCAAAATTAAATCATCAGCCTAATTGAAAAATGTTTTCCCCTAGTGAAGCCCATAATCTAGCACTGGGGGCATATCAAAGTCAAAATAATCATATATCAAGTCAAAAATCAATCTCCTCTAATGAAACCCAAAATCGGGCACTAGGGGGCAGTCAATATCAAATCCAATCCATAAGAAAAGTAAAAAATAATAACATAAGGCCGATCATCCTCTTAATGTTTAGATCAAAGACTCAAAAAGTTAAAAGGTTTTAGATCCTATGATCTCATGGCACCAATATACAAAATGCCCTTCACCATACCTAATGGTGTATGCCACTGTCAAACCCCATTTCCACTCCCCATCCAATAATATTATCCATCTTGATCATACTCCTCATTCCCAACCTATATACCATCATAAAAATCATGACATCATCCCATCCATCCCATATCTCAAATCCCTAAGTAGCATTATCCCTCATAGGGTTTACAAATACACTTGATCAAAATGTCTAGAAGATGCTAAAATAAGAATCAATAAAAGTCACCGAGACATAATCCTAGCATCACATATCTCTAGAATAGGTATCAGTTAAATATCATAATGATTCCTACATCATGCATCTTACCCTTTTACAATAAATTTATATTCCCAATAAAAGTAAAAAAGTCTAAAAAAATAAAAAAAAACATCCATTCAATTATGAAAACTAGTCTTCTAGCACCTTGGGCAAGTACCATGGTAAAAAATTGTTTCTAGTGTGATGGTAAAATAATACATTTTTTGCATTGTACCTCAACACTTAGGGACCTTCCTTATCATATCCCTTATATACCTTGTATATATCACCCATCCATGTCCCTTGTCAATCCCCTCTATCACACTCATTACTGCCATCATATCCTACATTACATTATGTCCATCCTTGTTTCCATTTTTGACCTTTCATAAATGAGTGGAAGGTGTCTTGAGAAATTTTCTAGAACCATCTTGTCATATCCTCTAATAGACACTTAGACCATTAAACATTTGGTTCATTCATGATGTGGTCATTGGTGATACCTAGTCCATTATTCCTTGGTCCTCATCCACCCCTTTTCATCCTCATCATCATCCTTTTGTCATCCCATTCATTATTTTATCCTTTAATATTTATCTTGGTTTCTAGGCATGTTATTCCCTTTACTAGTAACCCCATTTGTATAGTGTACATACATACTTTGAAAATATGTAATAATTGAAATCTACCAAAAACCCTAAAAATTATAAAATTTGAAAAAGCCAAAAATAGTCCATTGTGTCTTGTATTATGTCTAAACCCTTAGTCGTATCCATCTCCATAATATTCAAATTTCATCACCTTAGGTATCCATATCCTCTTTCCCATTCCCCATCTTTGGATATAAGATATAGTTTTGAAACCAACTCAGAGTGGTCACCCATCCCTTCATCTAACATCATCCTTTTGACTAATGTATTTTTATCACCATCACCTTGTCAAATATTTTAATCTTACACCCATAATTTCCCTATTAATTCCTCTTCACACCTAGCATAGATCACATCAACTCTTTGCTAGTATAGAAGGTACTTGATGTGTGGTTTGTCAAATATTATAATCTAGCCCATCATTTCCCTATTAATGCCTCTTCACACCTAACGCACATCACATCAACTCTTTACTATTATGGAAGGTACTTGATCCTATCACTATTTTTATCCTTGGATCTTCATACCTAGCACCCATCTAATCACTATTTTACTAGTATGAAAGGTATTTTATCCCATTATTATTATCTCTTCTTTCTAGATTAGAATCTTGTAAAGCCTTGCTTATTGGTAATCCTTGGTCATCAATTTTATATATCACCATCCTTGGACACTTTTTGATTCAATTTCTAGACCAAATCAGTATTCCAATACCTTCTCCCATCCTCCATACTTATATCTTCAACTAGTGGTAACATCTTAGCCTAATCTTAATCATGATCACCCTATCCAAATCCAAGTCCATCCTAAGTCCAAAATCACATCATGATCATCCAACCCATCACCTAGTCACTCATCCTATCATTAGATAAGACATTGGGACACTACATGTCGATACTCGTGTGTGTTACTTATTTTTTCTATTTTTCTGGTTGGCATGTCTTTTATATATATTTTTTGTCTTATGTTTTTTTTGCATTATGTATATTGGGAAATGAATAGGGATGATATGAGGACATAAAAAGTGCCCTCAAGGATGTAGAGTTTGTTACTTGCCCATGCACTTTGGCACAACATCCTCTTGGTCATGGTTATATCATGGGGCCTATTGTCAAGTGATATATTTAATAAATTGCATAGACTATGATGAGCCTTATGACATTGTGATAGATTGATCACCTATTCCCTCTCTCATCATTTATCTAATCATCTTATCATCCCTATTTACACCACTAATATAATCCTCTTCACCCATCCAACTAATTTCCAATCTTTTATCCTTTCATCACTAAAATCACCCTTTCATCACTAATCATAATCATCATCATCACCTTCTATCCAATCATTATCATCTATCCTCTAGTCAGAACTATATCAGCCTAAGGTCTTTTGAGACTATGTAGGAAATAATTGGCCATGTTTCAATACCCAAGGAGAGCTCAACCACTATCTATATCATCCATCCTCATCCCCCTATCTTTTGGTCACTCAATCACACTATTTATTCTCTCTTATCCTCTTCATCATATTGATCAACTTTATCCTTGAAATACACCCATCATTGATCTTATCCAATCATTATTATCCTGGCCTATAGCTCTCCCTTTAATGTGTCATTGATTAGGATACATCTAAATATTGTGTCCTTTTAATCCTATCATCATCATGTTATGGTTTATTCCCCCTTGGGATTTATTGACAAATGTAACACAATCATCTCTACTCCCTATGCACGTGTCCTTGTTAGGGGTATCATCATCAATCTATAGCTCATTACCCAAGTCAAATTCATCTTCCTCATCATCTACCACACATCTTAAATTTCATCCCCTCATCTATCCATCGCATCCCACCCATCATTTCTTCCTTTGATAGGCCATATATCTCATTCACCCTTGTATGTCCCCTTGAGGCGACATCATATCCACTAATATCATCTACTAACATCTATGACATGGTTTTTCTTTGAAAGACCATTATTCCTTCCAATTCACTTCACTCACAATGTCCTTTCAAAGAGGGGAAAAATGTATGCATCTAAATTTTCTTGTGTATTCTGGGTTACTAATTTTATCACTAATTATGCTTAATGATTAATCCCTTTCATCATTATTTTATCTAACATTTCTTATTCCCCCTAGTCAATAATCTAATCTCTTTTATATATCTATATTAACATTTATATTTCCCATCTAATATTAATTCCATTATTATTTATTATTAACATCCTATTTATCACCTAAAATCATCTTATGCCCACTTGTGAATTTTAAATTCATAAAATCACACCTATTCCTAGGCTTCTCTACGAACCTACCCACTAGACATGACATCATCACTTCATTAACCTAGTCTAATCATCTCCTAATCAACATTATATTCCCTAATGGAATCTAGATCTCTCCACCACCCTCCTCTTTCTCTAGAGAGTTATCTCTCTAGATAATTCTAAGGAATTTTAAATTCCTTATGATTCCCTCCTTCTCTCTAGATTATTTTTATCTAGAAGTTTTGAATGAATTTTTAATTCATTGGAAAATCCTTCTTCCTCTATTTAAACCATTTAATCCTCCATTGGATCCAACTGATGAGTCTTGAAAAATCATAAATCCTCCATGTCCAATTATCAAGAGAGATTCAAATCCATGTCCATGAATCAATTATCAATAAACACTGATCAAGAAATGTCACTATGTCAAAGTTTTGAGTCTACATGCAATCAACCATCTATTTAAACATCCTGAAAGGAGGTTAGATAAAAAAGGAATTTGATAAGGTTTTTTATCTTATGGTTCTATTTTTTTTTCCATAATCCTTCCTACTATGTAATTTGATGTTTGAGTTTAAATTACATATTTATAGTAATTTAATCAAAAAGCTCAAATTTCATCTTACACTTTGGAAAGAATTTGAGCATCTAAATTAATACACATGAGAAAATCCACCCTTGATCACATAATAGAGAATGTGATAAAAAATGCATCTCATTTTATAAGTATTTCATTTATTTTTCTCTTATTTTTGATACTCTATCTTTGAAGTTAAGTTAAGTTTAGTTTAGATTAGAATTAATTTTAAAGTTATTTCTTATCTAGCTTACATTCTATATTTTATGCTTATACATTTTGCATGCCCAATGGGATCTTGTCCCTCATATTTTACATAAAACATGTATTTAGGGAATAATTTCAATTATTTTTATTGATATTCTTATGCATATACATTTAACACTTGTCTTAGTGTTTTCTATTCACTATTTTAGGTTGATTTTTATAAGTTATTTCCATATGGTTGTTATGTGAGTCTAATAGACTCACTATTATAGGCTTTAAGAGAACATAGGATTATTTATTTCAAGTAAATATAAATGCCTATTTATATGTACATCTTCCTATTCCTAAGATAATGAAAATGCTTTACATGTTTTCTATTTTGATTAATCTTGGCCCAAGCATTTCATTTGGTACCAGAGCAGGGATGGGATTTTAGGAATTTGTAAGGGGTAGGTACAATATAATTTGTCTTTGTATATGAGAGATTGAGTTTTAAATAATTATTATCTTCATGTGTGTGTTTCTCTCAATTTTTTCTCATTTCTTAATTAAGGAAGAAGGTGAAAAACTAGTAATAAGGGTGTGGTAGAAGAACCTGGTTATTATGAATGCATGATCCATACGAGTGTGGAAAGCTCCTTTTTATATTGGAAGGATGACCTATAGATAATAAATTAATAAAAAAGGGGTTGTTATAAAGATAGTAAGGTGGATTGTCTAGCATGAGTTAGATCTTAGAAGAGCAAGCTTGCAAGGAGGCTATTAATCCACTCTTTAATAACAATTAAGTTGAAAGAGATAAAATGAAAGTACTTGCATAAAATAATAGAAAAGAATTGAAATTAAATACAAGAAGAAATGAATGATTATTGAAGGAATAAACTAAATATAGCAATAGTGGGTCAATACTAGTGCTAAAATAGATCAGGTCTAGTTTAGAAAATAAGATAGGGGTCTGTAAATAGGTAGGGACATAGAAAGTTGGATTTGATTGGGGGTGAGGGGTTAGAAATAATTTGTTATTTTTCCTTACCATAGTGATCATTGGTGGTTAGGGTGAATTTTAGTGGTTATGTTGACCATCGAAAGTTGGAGGTGACCACTGGTGGTTATGCTGACAATCGATAGTTACCTATAGATTTTGAATTTGCTTAAAAGGGAGTCATAGAATGGGTCAATAATTAGGTAAAGGTTTTTTAAGGGTATGGTTAGGGAAAAAGAAGTTAGAAGATAGGTTCAAGAGGTATGATTCAAGCCCAAAAGTTAGAAACCAAATAAATAAAGTTGAAATACAAAATATACATATTACTTGCTAAATGGTTGATGACTAATTGTTGGAGCAATTTTGGTAGAGTAACGATACTTTACCTTAAGAGAAATTTTGGTAGATGTTCAGATATCTATTGAATTTGTTGAATTAATAAAAATAATATTGGTTGAAAATCTTGAATACCTATGTGTTATAATACTTGTGATGATAATATCTTCTCACCTCCTACTCCCCTCCTTTTATAGGCAAAGAGAGATGGAGGATAGAAGGTTCCCTAGGAGGTTGGCATAATAATTCTGATGCTTCTTAGTTCATTAGCACTGATCAAGGTGGTCATATTAAATTGTATCATGTTAGCTTACACATAGTTGGTGTTGTGTTATAATGGTGAGAACTTGACCATCAATGATTAATCTAATCATCAACGGTCATGCTAACTGTCGATGGTCAAGTGTCCAAAGGTAAAGGGTTAAGGTGGGTTAAAAAGGTTTGGGTGAAGGGTTAGTTAGTAAGTTAGTGAGTTAGTTAACTTAGTATCTAACTATACCTAAAGTATGATGGGTTGGTCAGTGGGTCAATAAGGGATAGGTGGTCCTTAGGGGGTCCTCAATCATTTCAACATCTAAAACCATTATGTACAATTTTCTACTATCTAAATATCCCCCCTTTTTGTTATGCAATTTGAATCAACAAGCTATAAAACAAAAATGGATTACTGGTTGAAGGTCTAGTTGACCCTGAGTATGGAAGGATGTGTTCCCCCTCAAACTAGGAGTTGATGAGGTGAAACCAAAATTGAGTTGAGGTTTGACAGGTAGTTTATGGTGAGTCATAAGGTTGGTAACAAGAGTGGTTGGGTATTTAAAGCACAAAAATGTAAATAAAATGTAACAAAGTGTGATAGTTGAGATCACAAAAAGACTAAGGTTGCCATTATTGGAAAAAATAAGGTTAGTTCTAGAAGGATTGGTGATGGGGTAACGAGCCATAACATTAAGCATAACTAGTTTGGTTAGTCCTATAAAATATTCTAGATAGGGATGGTGTTTTCATAAGTATTTTAGGTAGGAAGTGCTCCTTTAAAAAACATGAATGGTTTGGTTGTGCACTTGGTGGTACAAATTCAAATGTTTAACATGAAAAGGTTTGTCAGTGTGGTCAAAAGGACCAAGGCAAGGTCATTGAAAAATATGCAATAGTTCAACCCAAAAATGGCCAACATCAAGGTAGATGTGGTTTGGTGGTTGATTGGTTAGAGAGGGTATTCTCCAATGGTTGGTTTTGGTTGGGTGGAGAAGGCAATCTCCAAAAGTGTGGCACTAAGGTGTTAGTGCCTATTTTTTTTAAAAATGTGGGTTTCCTAACCATCGACGGTCAGGGTTTCCAAACTCAATTGTCAACAGTCACCCTAACCATAGATGGTCAAGGGAAACCCCAAAAACATAGAACATAAAAAGTGAATCTGATAATTCATTTTTACTTTTTTCTTTCGACTCCTATGACTTCTATGATCTTGGAAATTTGGTATTTTTTAGGTGATACTACTGATGAGGTGGGGTTGACTACTGATTGGGTGGTTGTAGATTGGTGGGAGGTATGTGTTGAGTTGATCAATATGGGACCAAACATGTATGGTAGATGAAGATGTGGTAGGGTAGTGGGATATAAGATTCATCCTTGATAGTAGTTGAGGAATGAGGTAGGTGCTACCTTAAATTATTAGATTAGTTGAGTTGTTTGTTTGAAGTTGAATTTAGTTAATTTGTGTTTGTTTTGGTAGGGTTTTGGGGGGTTTTCCCCTTAATTTTAGGTTTTAGGTGTGATTGGTAAAATTAACGAGTGAAAATCAAAATTGAGGGGGTGTTTAGGTTGGGGGAAGGGTAGAGGGTAGGGATAGGAAATTTTCTTTGTTGATTTTTTTTATTGTGGGTGAGATTAAGAAGGTAGGTTTAAGTGTTTTACTATTGGTGGTCACACACAATGACCATTGATGGTCCTACCTAATCATTGATGATCAGACTTGACCATTGATGATCGACTACTAAAGCCAAATGGTCACTTGACCATCAACAGTCATAGTGACCATCAGTAGTTAGGTAAATGGTGAAGGTGTTCAATAAAAGTTTTTAGGAAAATGGGTTAGTTTATAAATATTTTTAGTGTTGAAAGTGATAAGGGTTGGTTGGGATAGGGTAGCTTTAAAGTAGGAGTGTCATGTTAAAATGTTTGTGGGTTAGGGTAAGTGTTTTTGATAAAAGAGTTAAGGCTAGAGGTAAATTTAAAATGCTATAGCATTATAAGAGTAGCATTAGAATAGGTTGATTTAGGAGGGTTAAGGTTTGATAAAGAGTTGATATAGGTATAATAAATGAAGTGAAAGAACATGATTAATGGTAATGGAAAACTAAGTGTGCATGCTAAATTAAAATTTTTAGGCATGAGATCAAATCAAAATGAGGGATCAAGTTCTTTGGATATTTGTAGAGATCCATGGAGGGATGACTGATGATGATTAGATAAATATAGAGGAGGTTAGACTCTGAGCCATGATGCATTACCAATGCATGCTGTGAGATCTAGTGATAATCATGAACCTCATTAAAAGATGGGATCCAGCCATGAACACCTTCCTCTTATCGATAGGAGATATGACCATCCTATTAGAGGATGTTCATAGGATCACATGGCTATCTATTTGAGGGGAGCCAATATACCATATTGAGAGTGAGGAGAGGGATGAGCATATGGAGCTCCTGTATGGTGAGGATCAAGCCCTTGTTAGTTGGCATGCTAATAGCTTTAGTTATAGGCCATTATACTAGAAGGCTTGAGATGATAGATATTTGATGTCGATGATGATGATATGATGATGATGGAAGTTTCCTATTTTTTATTACCAAATTTGAGTAGTGGGTGATTTCCTTATATATTATTTGGAGTGTTGATAGAGATGTTGATTGGTAGGATAGTGTTTGGGTGGGCACCAATTTTGTTATTTTAGATATATAAGGAGTTGTGGGGATTTTGAGCCCACTGATGATATGGGATCAGTGTGAGGGTTGTGCTCCTATGTTCGGCTTCTGAGCATATTAGGGTTCTAAGGTTGATGGGGTTACCATGGGATGGCTATGCCTAGATGTATTTTAAAGTGGGATTCATGCAATGGAGGGGTGACTATGCACTTAAAGGAGATAGAGGATGTGTTAGGGATATTGACTAATTTAGGGATGCAGTGGATGGCTTGGATGTGGGGGATGTGGTTTGGAGATTGTATGTCAGATTTCCTAGGTGGGCTCATTACACTTGGCATACACTGTCATTATAGAGATGGAGATGGATCTATGGGAGGAGAGAGGGTGAGACTGAGCTCATCCCATTTGATAGATTTTAGAGGTAGTTTAGCCTAGTGTAGGGGATTTTAGGATGACATGCACCAGATGACAATGGTAGTTTAGGAGGGGCCAGTGGTAGTGGTGTCCTAAGGGGGGCATGATATGATATAATATGATGTATAGATATTAGCGAGATGTACATGTTTTGAGAGAGATATACATTATTGCATGTATTATTTATTTTGATGACATGATGTATATGATGATGTGTATAGATGTGATTTATATATAGATGTGATGTATGTTTCATGGTTCTTGGTTTTGATGTTTTATGCTTATGTTTATGAGATGTGGACTCAATAACTTAGGCATGTGATAATTATGGATGATGTTTTATTTTGTTCATGGATATGATGTTTATGATTATGGATGGTTTGATTATGGTTATGAGGTTATTGATGGT
The DNA here is from genome assembly GCA_037957365.1 of Torreya grandis. Lineage (NCBI taxonomy): Eukaryota > Viridiplantae > Streptophyta > Pinopsida > Cupressales > Taxaceae > Torreya > Torreya grandis. The sequence continues at coordinate 3,735,263 of JARHVA010000486.1, read as the reverse complement.
TATAGATATATGATGTGGTTTATTTCATTGATTATGGATGTGATATTTTAAATATGGCTATGATGTTATGATGAAAGCACATAAAGTAAGTTAGATAACAAATTAGATGTAGAAAAGAGATAAGAATCATGAGATATATGTCTACATGAACCAATGATGAGAGGATAAGAAAAAAAGCATGATGATTTTATTTGTAAAGATAAAACAAAAACTAAAGTTAGATTGGCTTAAGGAAAATGAGCCTTTTGAATGCTTCACATAAGCATGCTTTGGTTGATGAATAGGTGTCTTAATCACATTGTGTCAAGGAATATCATAATCCCTTAATTTGTAGATGGTATAAAGGGGAGGTAGGTGGTAGGTGAAGGGTAAATGGGTGATAAGTAAGGTAACCTTATATGGGTTAGTTTTCCCCTTCTATAGGTGACTTAAGAACTATATTAGACACGTCCATGTATTCATGCAAGGTGTAGACTAATCAATGAAAGAAGTCTACTAATGCTATGTATGAAAGTTAATTGTAATTTTCTTATGATAGCTTGTTCTGATTTTGATATGGGGTCTTTTGTTATTGCTGTAGTTTTGATAAGTTTGTGAAGCTGATCTATGGGGGAAGCTTCAAATTATTGATTTGAGAAAAATGACTTAGCCATCCTTCAAGGGAATGGTCTAAGTTTTGGTTTGTTTATTTGGTAGCTATCCTTCAAGGGAGCAATCTATATTTCAAGAAATTTAGTTTTGGGTAGCTACCCTTTAAGAGAACAGTCTATAATACTAGAGATATGTGACCCAAGTGATATTTTGGTATCTCAAATTATTTTGATGCTAGGTTTAGACATCGAAAAGTCTATATAGGTTTATCTTTATGAGTGCAAAACTTTAGCACAAGAGATTAATGATAAGTGAAAGGGTTTAGAGAGACAATGATCATGGGGTTCTATCTAATTAGGGATGAAAAGTATCCATGAGAACCATGCTATGAGTAGAGACATGGTACCCATATTTAGGATTAGGCTATGACTATGGTGGTTAATCACATGGTTCTATGTTGTAATTAGTTGTCCTCAAAGGGATAGGAAGAAGGTGTGAGAAGGGTGAAAATCTTGTAAATCAAGGGACAATCTTAAGTTAGACAAGAAGGTGAATTTAATCCTTGTTTAACAAAAAAAGTGATGTAGATACAAAGCATTGAGAGGCTCAGGTTCTAGTTTGCCTTTGAGAGAGGAAAAATGATAAGCTCCTAATCCATACTTATGGGTTATGATGTAGGGTCCAAGCCAATTGAAATCAAACTTTCCTCTTTTGATTTTCTCCATATTGGTCACATGTTGATTTTACTTTAGGATGAGGTCTCTAGTATTGAATTCTCATTCTTTCAGGTGCTTGTCATAGGCATACTTTATTCACTCTTGGTAGACACGAAGATGGTTAATCACTACTAGGTAACGTTTATCAAGTAGCTCAAGTTGTGCTTGATGTTCTTGACTATAGTCTCTCTTAAAAATGATATCTTTCAAGGACATGAAAAGAGAGGGAATCTATATTTTGAGATGTAAGACTGCCTCTGCTCTAAAGACTAGAGAGAAAGGGGTAGCACCCATAGAGGTTTGAATACTAGTGTGATAGGCCCATAAAGTGAAAGCGATATACAAGTGCAAATTTTGACCAAAATAATTGACCACTTTGGTTAACATTTTATTAAGGATTTTTTTAGAGGCTTCTACCTATCCATTTACTTGTGGATGGTAAGGTGAAAAAAAATTTCAAATTGATTCAAATTGTATCGTAAAGACCTTTAACTTGATTATTTTTAAAATATTTTCTATTATTGGTGATGATCTTATGGGAACATAAAAATGATAGATGATATGATGATTAATGAAGTTGACTATCTTATTAGATTTGGTTGAGATGAGAGGAATAACCTCCACCCACTTGATGAGATACTTAGCGGTGGTGATGATGGATTGGTGTTGCTATGAAGAATGAGAATTGATTTACCTAATGAGATCAAGACCCCATTGTGATAAGGTCCAAAAGTCCTTAGATAATTGAAGGCCATGGGTAGGTGCATGATGTAAATTGGCATGTTGTTGACATTTAACACACTTCTTTACATAATTGTAATAGTCCTAGTTTAGGGTGGGCCAATAGTAGCCAAGGCAAAGGATATATTTAGTGATAGCTAAACCACTAAAGTGTCCCCCACAGATTCCATCATGAGTTTCCTTGATAGCATGAAAAAATTCATGATTGTGTAGGCAATTGATAAGGAGGCTATCAAAATGATACTTGAAAAGGATTCCCCCTAGCATGGGATAATGAGAGGTACTCTAAACGGCTCTTTAGGCATTCTTAGAGAGGTTGGGAGTAAAAATGTCGAGGTAGTTAAAGGTTTTATCATACTATATGTTTGATGGAGATTCCTCCACACTAAAAATGTTAGGAAGGTCAGAATGGATATAATAGGGTGTGATAAAATGATGGATGGTGATGAATATTTTAGAATTAGTAGGCATAAATGGGATTTGGGAAGTAAGGGAAGCCATTGTATCCATGAATTTATTTATGTATTATGGAATAGATTGGATAAGGTAATGGTAAAATAATGTTAAGAGTACATCTACTAGTTGTTTTTACCTTTTTAATACATCATTGTTACATTGGTAAGATCCATTGACCTAGATGACCTTAAGCTAGGAATCACCAAAAACACTGATCATATTAATGCCCAAGGCTAGAGAGGTTTGGAGACCTATTACTAGGGTTTCATACTCAACCACATTATTAGTGAACTCAAAATCAAGTTTGAAGGAAAGGGGAAGAGGTTCACCATTGAGGGGAATGAGAATAACTCTAGCACCCCCATCACACTGGCATTTAGAGCCATAAAAGAACATGGTCATTTGTTAGGTGGGATTCTCTTGAGAGAGAGTTATGATGGACTCATCTAGAAATGCAAGAGGAATTGGTTAGTTGTCTGGCAAAGGAGCTTCAACCAATTTTATCGAGAATGAATTTCCATTTAATTAACTTTTATTGGAGGAACTCAAGGTTAAACTCAGCTAGGAGCATAAGAAACTTAGCCATACACTGGTTTTGGTATGGTTTAGAGTGCATGTACTTGAGTGGGTTAGTGTTAGTGATGATGAAAGTTTTGTGATTTAGGAGGTAATGATGAAGTTTTAAAGCCATAAAGACTAGGGTGAGGTAAAGTTTATCATAATGGGTGTAGTGAGTCTCATACTCTATAAGTTTCAACTTATGTAGTAGACAACTTACTCTTTATTTTGTTCATCATGGTGAGTGAGCATTGCCCCTAAGGAATGTTCAGTGGTGGAAATATAAAGTAGAAGGGTTGGTCCTCTTTAGGAGGGATAAGAATGGGTGGAGAAGGGAGGTACTCTTTGAGTAAATCAAAGGCTTGTTGGTAGTCCTTAGTTCACTTAAAAGATGTATTTTCTTGAGAAGATGGTGAAAGGGTTGACATCTATCTCATAAATGAGAGATGATGTGACAAATGAATTGGAGCTTCCCCTGTAGGCTATGAAGTTGCTTAAGGTGGGTTGGACGTGGCATCTCTAAAATTGATCTGACGTTGGTAGGGTCTACTTTGGTTCCTTGAAGAGAGATGATAAAGCTGAGAAGCTTTCTACATAGGACCCCAAAAACACATTTCTTGGGGTTAATTTGGATATGGAAATGGATTAAATGCTAAAAGATAATTTTGAGAACATCTATATGATCCTTATGATATGTAGGTTTCCCAAAGAGATTTTTTACATAGTCCTTTATGATTTTATGGATGAGATCATGAAAGATGTAGGTCATCACATGCTAATAGGTTGCTCCAACATTCTTTAGACTAAATGGCATGACCCTATAGTATAAGGTTACCCATGGGGTGATGAAGGAAGTTTTATGCTGATACTTAGGGGAAATCAAGTTGATTATATCCTGAGAAACTATCCATGAGAGATAACATCTCATGACCAATTGTAAGATCAACAAATTGGTTGATACTAGGCAAAGGGAAGTCATCCTTTAGATAAGCAAGGTTGAGGTCATGAAAGTCAATACAGAGGCAAATTTCTCCTATGGGTTTTGTGATGGGAAATATATTGGAAACCCATTATGGGTAGTCAATGGGTTAGATGAAGTCGACAAACAAGAGATACTAAAGCTCTTCTTTGACTAAAAAGGTGATATGAGGGTGCATCCTATGAAGCTTTTATTTGACAAGTTTAGCATCGAAATGGATGACAATGTTGTGGAGAGAAATGGAAGGATATATTCTAGGAATATCATTATAATATCAAGCAAATACAATCCTATGGTCATGAAAGAAAGAAGGGTAATCCTATTGCTCTATGGATTCTAAGGATTGACTAATCTTTATAATGTGGGGGTTATCCTAAGTACCCAAGTTGACATCGATAGTGGATTCATTCAACATGGTTTGGTTCTCAAGAGGAAGGGATTTATGGATAAAATAATCCCTTGAACCAAGATAAGTGAGAATGGAATCATCATCCTGATGTTGGATGGTGTTGATGGTAGGAGAATCATTTTCTACTATTTCATGATGAATGAGAGGAAGGGTTTTAGTTTGATCATCTTTTTGATAGGTAGGGGGCCTAAGCTAATAGTATTGATTAAAAAAAATTAGATGGAATGGTATCAAAATACTAAGACTTCAAAGGAGACTAGGTTGGTGAGGATTGGATATTTTCCTCAATATTGGTGATGGGTTTTTGTGAATCGATGTGTTCTTTTGGTGGTATGAACCCTAGGCTAAATAACTCCTAAGGATTTTAGGTTTTAATCCAAGGTAACTAATGAGGTATATGTTCATAAAAATTGAGGCCAAATCCCTTCCAATCACACCTATGAAGGTACAATTTTTCAAATGCAGGTTGGTTCATATAGGATAAGTCAGAGCTAAATGGTCAAGTGGAAGAGGTAGTAATAGAAGCAAGAAGTGGATGATCAAGCCCCCCATAGATTAAGTTGGTTTGATGGTTGGGAAGCCTAAAAGGAATGATGGTTTTAATATTTGGGTCATAAATAGGATCATGGTTAAGGTTACCCTACTCTTGAGTAGTAGATAAGGCATCTACAGCTAAAATATGATATTCCCCTAATGAGAGATGTTGGAACGTGGGTTCCAAGGGGTTCTCTATGAGGATATAAGAAGGGATGGATGAGCTTGTTGAAGGTTAATTGATGATAGGGTTAGAGTTATTATTGGTTGGTAGTGAGGTGGATGAGGGAGGAATTATAACATTTTTGTGTTGATATGTCATATTATACGATGCAAAAGGACTAGGGTCAACTTGTATGATGATGACCTGACTCTCATACACATCGATGTAATGTAGATGGGACACGACTCATGGTAGGATCCAAGGGAATCCCAGTAATAAATTACATTTTAACTCACCTTATACAATGTGAAAGATCTCTAGAATTATTTGGGGTCCCAAGCAAATGTGGAAGACAACTATCCCTAAGGTAGTGGCCATAGTATCATTAAAAGAGTGGAGGACCACTATAATTTTTGACATGATATTCTTAGGTAATTAGAGTTAGTCATAAGCATATAAGGAGATAATATTAATACTAGCTCCCCCATCAATCATCACCCTTTTGATGCTAGTTTTATTGATGTATGTAGTGATGAAGAGGTGAGGATCAGGATCCTCAAGATGGACAAAAGGTATATCTAAATCTTGGAATGTGATAAAGGTAGAAAGTTGAAGGGCTCCCAAAAAAGATACAAGAGGTTAAGGGTCATGGGGTTGGACTTCTATGGACTAAATGTCCTCTATCAATGTTTGGCAATGATGGGATGAGGTGTTGATCAGTTCATAAGGGCTCATATTCACTGGTTTTTGGTGAAGTTGTTTCAACACTACATGCTAAATAGATTTAGAAGGTTTAGAGGGAGAGGTACCCAAAATGGATATTTTGGGTTTTGGTAAAGGTGAAGGTAAAGGCAAAGGTGCTTGGGTTTTTTTGGAAGGTTGAGGGGTGGAAGGATATGCCCATGGAATGGACACTTCAGCCTTTCCCTTATCCTTTTGTTGGGCCCAAGATCAAGTAACCATATGGATAATGTGTATTAGGGGAGGTGTTAGGGTAGAAGACTGCTTTGATTCCTCCTCACTTTTAGATGAGAGTGGATTAGATAAGTGTGGGATGGGTTCATTTGGTGTTTAGGTTGGTAATGGGCTTAAGGAAGGTTCATATGATAATATATCATCCTCATCCCATAATTTATGGACAAGTGCTTGGAGAGATTTGTAGTTTTCCATGTCATGTCCAGGTGTCCTAAGTTATGAACAAATTATATTGTCATTGAACCAAGATGGTTTAGGACTTGAAGGGTCAAAGGGTTCATATAAGGGTCAAATAAGATTCAAGAAAAGGTGTTAGGGTTGTTAGGTTTTTTTATTTTAGGAGTGGGAGCCTTCTTAGAAGTAGACTTCAAAGTGGAAGGTGTAGCTGGTAGAATGGTTGTGGTAGGTGGTTTTGGTTGGTATTGCTTGGTTGTGGTTGGTTTTGAGGTGGATGATTTGGATGATGAAGGTTTGGATATAGGTGGGAAGGTAGAGGTAGATAGGTTAGTTAAGAATGATGGGAAGTTTGATGATTTGAAGGGTGTAGGTAAAGGTAGAATGAAAGGAGAAGGTTTAGTTTGGGTAGTTGTGAGAGGGTTCATATTCTTGGTAGAAGGATGAGCTCCTATGATGGCTGAAGGATGGGGTCCTAAAAATAGAATGTAAGTGGGAAGGAGGCGGTATGGTTCTAATTCTATGTGGGATTTTGGGTGATTCCACCTTCTTAGTTGGTTTGGTGAATGTTTTATTTGGTGGAATAGATGGGGTTAAGTCTAACTTCAAAGATGGGTGAGCAAGGATAGGTGTAGGATGTATTCCTAGATTCTTGATAGGTTTAATTAGAGAGGTCTAAGGTGATTTGGTAATTTTAGACTGAGGTGGTTCAGATGGTTTCCCTATGGTTTTGGAGGAAGAGGTGTTTGATGAAGGGATTGGTGTGATAATAGGTTTGATGGTGGATGAAAGTGAGGTCAAAGTTTCATGTTTTTTTTGATAGGGGAGCCCAAGATGATGCCAAAAGGTGGCTCTATCTAGATTGGGTTGAAAAGAGAACTCTAGACTTTGGACTAATCTAGAGAGGTTTATAAATTGGTTTGATTCCTTGGTCATTGGTTTAAAATATTAAGCCCATAAGTTGAGGTGAGGGAATGGTTTTTTCACCTTTGCCCTTGATAGATGGTTCCAAGATTTGAGAGGATGTTTCTTCAATGGAAGGAGTAGACAAGGTGATCTCTTCTTTTAGAATGGTTTCCAAAGAGAGAATGGGTGGTTACATGATAAGGAAGGTGTGATGGACTCAAGTGAAGGAAAAAAGATGGTTGTTTCCTTTGTTTGGGTGTTCAAAGGAATGGTGGGTAATTACAACACTTCAATAAATGGAGTGAGGGAAGAGGTAGTTGAAGCAATGGTTACATCCTTTGGTAATTATATCAAAGAAGAGGTGGGTAAGTCCATTGTCTCATCAAGTAAAGAAAGAGAGCTGGTTGATTCCTTTGTTTGGGTATCCAAAATAATAAAGAGTGAGTTCACCACTTCAATGAGTGGAATAGAGGAAGATGTAGTTGAAGTAATGGTCTCCTCAATGATAGGTTTAATGATAATGACATTGATCATATGGACCTCACAAGCATGAGATAATTTCAATTTATTATCATCATAGTTGGTAGAAAGGGCATGATTGGGAAAATTTTTATGAAAGATATCTAGTGAATAATTTAGCGGTGCATTGGGATTATTAAATATAGGTTATCCCTTATCAATCAAGTTTTGGATAATAGTTGTGAATGTGTTACACCTACTAACATCATTTATAATGACACAATGGAAAATACACTGATCATTCTCATTGTACCAACCAGGTGTAGGGTGAGAAGCATCAAATTATTGGGGAGGTTTTATGGGAGGAAGTTGTATGATGTTAAATTTGAAAACTTTTTCAAAAATTAAAGAATAATACTCCCCTATCAAAGTTATTATTTTGGGTCAGCTCAATTTTGATTTTGGTTTTGTTGGTTGGAAGAGTTAGAGGAGTTGATTTGGTTAGGTTGGTTGATATTTGGTGGTGGATTATTTTTAAGGACAATCAAGTTTGTGGATCATTTTGGTTTGGTGTTGGGATGGTTATTTTTATTGGTGGTTTTAGATGAGGAAGGGTCACTGGATTTAAAACTAGAATTTTTATTTCTCAGTTTTAATTTCCCCTCATCAATGGCTCTGATTTCTAATTTACATGCCATGGTGAAAGCCTCATCATGGGTTTTGAAATTTTGAACTTGAAGAGTAGGGGAAATGTATTTAACACAACCCCAATAAAAAATTTCAATCAATCAAGTTAGGGTAAAGAGAAAGAGATATGGTTGATAAAACCTCTCCATCTAGCTACAAAATTAGTAATTGATTCATCATCAAATTACCTAATGGAGTAACGGTCGGTGATAGAGACATTCTTAGATATATTTATTGAGAAATGATCTTAAAATATTTGGGAAATTTGGGAAAAGGAAAAGATAGAGTGATTGGTGAGAGCACTATACCAATCCAAGGCTGGTCTAGATAAAGAGATAGGAAAGGTGTGAAGGATAAGAGCATCATCATATGTAATCAAGTAGCAAGAATGGAAAAATGCTCTTAAGTGTTGTTGGGGGTCCTCTTTGCTTTGGAACTTGGAAAATTTGGGTAGTTCCCATTAAGAAGGATAAGGTTGGATAGGAATGGATGGTTGAATAGGTGCATTACATATTTGATCATAAGATAAGATAAGATGTTATGAGCCCCAAAAATAGATGACTATAGGTTGGTCATTTTGTCCATTAACATTTTGACCAAATTTGATTGAGGTTTGGAAGCTTCATAATTATGTGGTAGGTTTGGTTGGGTTTAGGTGGATACAATATATGGATAAGTTATGAAAGGTTGAGATGATGTTACATATTGGTATGTGGTATTTGAAGGTTGGGATGATGCCACATAAGGGTTAATGGGCACAAAAGGTTGGGTAGAAGGTGCTATGTATCCTTGTGGATTAGGAACATATTGGGAAGATGTCATGGGTATTTTTTGAGGGATTGATATGGGTTGATTTGTAGGTATGAATGGGTTGGTGGATTGAGGTTGAGTGGTAACTCTTTTACTAATAGGTGGAAGGGTTGGGGGTATGGAAAACACCAAATTTTGAAGTGGGGTAGAAATTTGTGGGTTGGTAGTGATAAAGGGAATGGTAGAAATAGGGGTAGTAGATATCCATATTTTTTATGAAGTATGGGTAACAAGAGGTAATGTTTCCCCTATGTTAGAGGTGTTGGTTGGTGTAGGAGGTGTTTGGCTATTGGTTAGGATGTTGGATTGAGTTTGGGTGGTGGTAGTGGATGGGATATTGGTGGAAGAAGATGATTAGGTGATCATAGGTTGGGTAGAGGTGGAACCAATAATAATATGGATGGTATATCATAAGGTGGATCCATAGGACGAATCAAATCAATAGGGGTGTGATGAGACAATGTGTTGAGGTAATGTTAGAGGGCCATGATTTTGTTATCAAGGAAGGTAGAAAAATCTGCATCACTCTCAATGACTATTAGAGGCATGGTAGGAGGGGGAGAAAGATGAGGAGAAATCTCAACATCCAAAGTATGCTCCATAGAGGATGAGGAAGAATAAGGTGGTTCTTGGCTAGTTTGATTCCTCAACTATTGTCTAGTAAAGACCATGTGAGGAATAGAAAAGAAATGATGAAAAATCTCACAACTCAAACATAAATCAAGCAAAAAGGAAAAAGATCTCAAGGCAATGAAATCATAAACTAGAGTGTGTTTAAAGACTTAGGATATTTTTTAGATCACTTTTAGCTTATGACTTAGAAATTATGAAGAAGAAATTTGGTTTGTAGATCAGGTACTAGAAATGAAGTCTAAGGATGGTTTCAGGTGTTAAAGGCTCTCAAAAATCTATGTTGAAAGTTAGTTCATGGATTGATATTGGGCCTACCCCTTCACTTCACACACCACAATGATAAGGGTGTTAGGTGCTTAGCCAAGATATACTAAATTTCAAAGTTTAGACTCAACCAAAGAGTAGAGTTTTGGTTTCTCTTCTTGGTAATGACCTCCAAATTAGATAGCTAAAGCGTAAGGAAGAAATCCTAGTTGGGCCTTATGTAAATTATTTTGATGTGTTGATTGATTATGTGGTTTGGTAAAGTATGTGATAATAAGAGTGAAACTATGATTGATTACTTTAATTTTAAGTTACTAGATGAACTAAAATTAAGCAAGAAATCAAAAGAAATTTTATTTAAATGTATGAGCATATAATAAAGGAAGAAAAGGCCACCTAGACAATGTTAGGTCCTACTGGGTGTGCTAAAATGTTTCTCTTAATTTTTGCTCATTTCTTAATTAAATAAGAAGGTAAGAAACTAATAATAAGGGTATGGTAGAAGAACCTATTTGTTTTGCATGCATGATCTAGATGAGTGTGGAGAGCTCCTTTTTGTCTTGGAAGGATGACCTGTAGATACTAAAGTACTAACAAAAGGGATTGTTAGAAAGATAGTAAGGTGGACTATTTAGCATGAGCTTTTAGGAGGCTATCAATCCACTCTTTGATAATAATTAAGTTGAAAGAGATAAAATGAAAGTACTTGCTTTAAATAATAGAAAGGAATTAAATGAAATACAAGAAAAAATGAATGCTTGTTGAAGGAAATAAACTAAATATAGTAATAGAGGGTCAATACTAGTGATAAAATAGATCAGGTCAGGTTTAGAAAATTAGACAAGGGTCTATGAATAGGTAGGGACATATAAAGTTGGATTTCATTGGGGGTGAGGGGTTATAAATAAATTGATATTATTCCTTACCATAGTGACCATTGATAGTCATGGTGACCATTGATAGTTATGTTGACTGTCGGTGGTTGGTCAACCATCGATAGTTAGAGGTGACTGTCGATGGTTATACTGACCATCAGTGGTTACCTTTAGATTTTAAAGTTTTTCCAACGAGAGTAAAAAAAAGGGTTAATAATTAGGTAAAGGTTTGTTAAGGGTCTGGTTCAGGACAAGGAAGTTGAAAGATAGGTGCAAGAAGTCTGATTTAAGCCTAGAAGTCAGAAACCAATCAAACAAATCTTAAATACAAAATGTACCTATTGCTTGATAAATGGTTGATGGTTGATTACTAGAGAAATTTTGGTAGAGTATCAGTACTTTGCCTCAAGAGAAATTTTGGTAGAGGTTTGAATCTCTATTGCAGTTGCTAAATTTCTGAAAGGAAGACTAGATGGAAAGCTTGAATACATGTGTGCTAGAATTCTTGTGATGATAATCTCTTCTCACCTCCTACTGCCCTCCTTTTACAATAAAATAGATATAAAATATAGAAGTTTCCATAGGAGGTTGGCTTTTTGATTTTGATGCTTCATATTTCATTATCACTAGGTAAGGTATATATATTAAATTGTGTTATGTTAGCTTGCACACAACTGGTGTTGTGTTGGAATGGTGAGGACCTAATCGTCGATGGTCATAATGACCATAAATGGTCAAGTATCCAAAGGTAAAGGGGTCAAGGTGGTTAAAAAGGGTTGGGTGAAGGGTTAGTTAGTAAGTTAGTGAGTTAGTTAACTTAGTAGATAACTAGACCTAAGGTTTGATGGGTTGGTTAGTGGGTCAAGAAGGGTTAGGTGGTCCCTAGGGGATCTTGAAGCATTTCAAATTATAGAGCCATTGTGTGTAGTTTTCTAGTATCTAAAGTGTGTTATCAGATCTTCAATAAAATATTTACAATAAATAAATTATGTGAAAACAAGACGTGCCTTTAGAAGGATATGCATATACATTAAAAGGAGTGTCCACCTTATATAATTATATCGACACAGATTCATGGCAATTCAATTTGGATCATTATTACATAGTATCATATCAAGCCTTGAAGGATATACGAAATCATCCATGCTTCCATCCATATGATTGAAAACTTGAAGATCTATTAAACATTCTAGATATGTGAGCATTTCTACATTCAAACTCTTTGTTAACTAGATACATATAGTTCTACATAATATTTGATCTTAATTCTTTTGTAGTCACTCCACACATCACCTATGTAAATTATATGATAGTAGTTTCTTCAATATTATTTCAATGTCATCCTATGAGAAGCACCAGTAACACTGACTGCCATATCACCAGTCAATAACTGATGGATTTTTTTTTATCATTTTTCAAGCAACATATATCATTTTGTGTATTTTAGTTCTACCCAATGTTTATGAATCCATATAGCTATGAAAACCCATGCATGGCAATTGTACGCTCTCCTCACCGATATCTTTTATTTTGAAGTCTCTTATTTCTTAAGATTAGTTTATTAAATTTTACTTTATGTTTTTTATGAGTCAGTTTTGTAAATCAAACCCATATAAAGTCAAAAATAACATGGCAAAGTTTTATTTAATGGTATGTCATTAAGTATTAAAATTATCAAAATATTCCTTTTGGGTCCATATTCAATTTGCCATTAAAATTAAAAAAAAGTTGTCTCTAATATATAGATGCATTATCAGGGTAACCAATGTCCTGTATCATTGTTTTGGTCAATTCTTAAAAAGTGGATGTTCCATTGGAAAATATTATGGTCTCAATTTTCACACCTAAAAGGTGAAAATCCACATGTAATTGATGAATACAAATTTATGGGGAATTGTAAGTAGAAAAGAAAAACCACCTACAGATTAGAATAAGCTATTGGAATGGAAAAATAGAGATGATAAAGGAAAGGCCATTATTGGTCTTGTCCTCTCAGACTCTGATTTACATTATGTAGACTTGGAAAAGACATCCACAAAAAGTTGGGATAATCTAAATAAATTATTTGTAGAAAAAGTAGTAAATTCAAAATTTTCACTAAACTCTAATTATTTAGGTTCAAAATGGGTGATGGAGACTTTATATCAAGTCATATAAACAATCTAAGGTCTCTCATTAGAAAACTAGTAAAAGTCAAAACTAAAGTAGAAGATGAAGATGCTAAAGCAATCATGTTAAATATTTTGTCTTCTAAATACAATAATGTAATTTTTACTCTTGGACAGATGCCATCTTAGACCTTAGAAGACATGATTTCAGGTCTTCTAGTTGAAGAAAAGAGAAAAAGTGAAGACATTGAAGAGGAAAGCATAATAATAGAGAAAAATAAGGCTAGCTCATTAGGTAATAAGCACAAGAATTCAATAAAAATCTTCTTTATCATTATTTTAAGAAACCATAACATATTATTATGTATTTCAAGAAATGAGCTCAAGATATCATAGATGATAAAGTGGAAAAAAAATATTTTGTTATTGAAGAGACTGTTTGGGATGAATATCTTCCCTACACTAGTGGTGAAATTCCTCTCAATGTAATGATGAAGACTATATCTTCTATGTGTGTGTGTGTGTGTGTTTGAATAAGAATAGAAGAGCATTCATGTTCACATGTGTGGTGTGAAAACAATAAAACATTGTATCTCTCCATTGTGATAATAGTGTGAATATTTGATGTAGCAAGCATGTAAGAGGTGTGTCTGAATGGTTGAATTTTTTGTATTAATTAGTTGATGGGTACCAAGTCATAAAACATGTATTCACATGAATATAATGATGGGCCCCTATTCACGTCAGATGTAGTTCTCACAGTCTCTATCTCTATCATATCCATATGCAAGTCATGTGACTACATGTTATAGTTTATTAGTGTGAATCTTTGATGTATTTTCACACTAGGAGAGGGAATGATAAGTTATTCTCTATGATTTTTATGTGAGTCTAACAGATTCACTATTATAGGCTTTAAGAAGCACATGATTCCATATTTCAAGGAAATCTAAATGCATATTTATATGTACATCTTCCTATTCCTAAGATAATGAAAATGCTTTGCATGTTTTCTATTTTGATTAATCCTAGCCCAAACATTTCAAAATTTCTAATCTTTTGAGCTTGTTATTTGTAAACCTATAAAATAATGAATTTGTTTTACATAACAATGAACTCATTTCAACAAACAACAAATTAATCTATGTGCTATTTATATTTTAATTTTTTTTGTAGTTTTTCACTTTTATAATGGTTTTGTGTGTATTTGGATTGTTTAACCCCTTTCTATTTTATTATTGCTTCATATTTTGTCTTCTATTTTTTGTTTAATCCTTTTTTTAGAACAATTAAATTATTTTGAACAATAGTGAAATCATTCTAAAATTTAGTGAATTCATCAATATATGTAGTGAATTCATCAATATATGTAGTGAATTCATCATAAAGTTCAGTGAAATCATAAAAAACCTTAGCAAAATCATTGTAAACAATTAAATTATTTTGATTATTTATTTTTAATTTCTAGTTTTCTAGTTTTCTAGCTACTAATAAATTCACTATTTTCTCTAATTGTGTATCAATGAAATGATTCCAAAACATTAGTTATGTTTGTTTTTTATATTTTTTACTAATTTTTATAGGTTTCATTGATCTTATATCCACACAAAAGACTTTTTATAGTTTTATTGCAGGCAGTAGTCAAAGACAAACCAACAAAAGCTAACCAAAATCAAACTTTAATTTAATTTTTTTAGTTCTCTTATTTTATTTTAAGCTTTCTAACAATTTATATTTGAACATTTTCAATTTTAGTAGTAATTATCTAATATTTTAATTTTTTTTAGTTAATTAACCTTTTAATTTCCAAGCATTTTGTGACACTTATTGTGTATGCTCTTTATTCATAGTGTTACATTGGTGACGATACTCAACAAATCAAAAATAACATTTGAAAAAAAATTGTTAGCAAAGACCCACTTGCATGTATTCTCTTAACTTGGCATCACATTGGTGATGATACATAATAATCAAAGGAAATTATAAGTATATTTTTGTTTATTAAGGGCTCTATCAATAATGGATTTCACCACCATGTGGTAGGCCAATCCCATGTACCAGTGGGGTATATAAATTGAGTTAGAGTTCTCATTTTTGGCCAAGAAGTGTTGTGTTTTAAGCATGCTATGATGTGAGGGAGTTTAATTTTCTAATACTCAATCCTTAGTTAGCATGGCTCAATGTTTAATTTTTTTGAATTCAACACATTGAAATCTTATGGTTGTGTTGGGCACATTGGGACTGGACCCATTTTTGTTCATCTATAAAATCATCTTCTTCCATGATTTTGGGCTTCAACGTACTAAAATTTATATAGATGACTCCTCTAGATAATCATGTTTAAACCTTAATCTTATGAAATCCATTCTTACCATCTAATGTTTAGTGCATTGGTTAGCAGTTAGTACCAAGAAGATACTTTAAATGCACCCTTGAAACTGGGCCTAGTGGGCCATGGGAATGATAGAATAATCCATGGTTAGTGAATTTAAATATTAGGCCACAACTAATGAAATGATAAATCAAGTGACAAATAAAGCCTACAAATTATTTAAGTCTATTTACCTAGTTTTTATCCTGTTTTGTGCAATGTGTGTGTGGGTGTATAGAATAGGACTTGTTTGTTTACTTCCTTGTGAAATACCACATGGTGAAATATTTTATTGAAACCAAAAGCCTTTCAAGAATTTAAATCAATAAATCAAGTCATAATCTAAAAAGTTTTAAAAATCAAAATTTTAATGCCAAAAATCAAAATTCAAGAGTATCTTGTTATCAATCAACTTTTAGTCATCTTGGTCTTTCAATTTATTAGAGTCAAGTTTTTATCTTTTTTCCTTTTTTAATTCAAAACCTTTGCCTTAAAAATGTCACCTCTAAAAATTCACATGGATATGTTTTATAATCCTAGGTTGAGGGACAAACCTTTTGGCAATGCCCCCTTTCAATTTGGTAGTCAATAAAACCAAGAACATCATGTTGAAATACACTAAGTCCATGATAACAAAGAATAAGAGGTACCTTATGAAGATGAGGGTATAACCCATGAGTTTTTTCCTCCTTCTCCATTTAATCAATACAAAATAATGAATATTTAATCCAAGCCTTGAGCTTAGTGTCCAAATCCATCTGATTGATGTTTAAAATCTACACTACTTAATTTATAGGAGAGAGTATTTGTAACCCATTCAAGATCAATCCACATCACAATGATCTATATAGGATAGAAAAGCTATAATTTTTTCCTATAATTCCAATCCCCAAGTATCCTAAGACAAATGGAAATCCATCCTCAATGAAGAATCATCCCAAACAAGCCATGGGTTTTATATGGAGGCCCATACCCATCAAATCAACCAAGATATTTAAAATATCTAAGATAATAAATTAAACAATACTTTGGTTGAACCAAGTTCCAACCCAAATATAAGTTTGAGTGTGAACCCAAATTCACCCTCATTCATCAACCTATCTAATCCAATCTTGAATATCTATTCAAATTTACCAAACATCAACCAATCCAATCTAATCCAAACTTGAATATCTATTGAAGTTTACCAAACATAAACCAATCCAATCCTAACTTGAATACTCATTCAAGTTTACCAAATGTTTACCAATCTAATCCAAAATTGAATACTCATTCAAGTTTATCAAACATAAACTAATCCAATCCAAACTTAAATACTCATTCAAGTTTACCAACAAATAATCAATTAAATATAAACTTGAATACTTATTAAATTTTACTAACTAACAATCAATCAAATCCAAACTTGAATACTTATTCAAGTATTCTAATCAACTAAAATCTTAACTTCCATATTTCACTAATCAATCATACTAATCCAAATAAAAATCTAAACTTGAATACTCATTCTAGTTCACCTATCCATAATTAATAAAATTTAAATCCAAAATTGAATGCTTATTCAAATTTACCCATCAACAAAAGTTTTTCTTTAAGAAATGCACCAAATCAATTTTCAAGATTTACCAATCTAATCTATTTTATAGGGTTAATTCCACACTAACTCAACTTTCAATCAATGCTAATCATTTAATCCCAACACTCATTTAGATCAAAATTTTGGTTTACATCCTTTTCCAAATCTAAACTTGAACCAAACCAACCAAAATTCATTTATCTTCACAAACTAGAAAAATTATAACTTCACCATAAATTCAAATAAAATAAATCCCAACTTCTCCACTAAGCGTAAAAACTCAAACACATTCACATAATCACAATATGTCAATCCATCTTTCAACACACTTCCCAATTAATTCATAAAAAATCCACCCCATAATAAATATTCATTTTTACAAGTAAATTCCAATTGGAAGCCATTTATGGGTAAAATTTCCAACACATTTACCTCCACAATCTAGAATAATAAAATCTCACCACACTTCATCCAAGAGTGGAAATCATGAAGGATAATATCCAAGGCTTGCAAGATGGTACATTTTCTAGACAAAAATAATACAATTTTGAGGAAAATTTTCCATATCCATACAATGTAAAAAATATGAAAAATCCCCTTACAAAACATTTTGAACTCCCTAAATTTGATAACCTATAGTAATTAATACATGGTAATACTCTTTCCACATAGTTTAGGGGGTCAAGCCCGAGAATTGTTCTCATTTTTATTGTTAACTAATTTTTACCCCTAGGTTAAAATTAGTCAACTTGCATACATGTGAAAATATTTCATAAGGTCTTATAAATCATAAAATGGTCTTTGTGGTCATAAAATAATGTCATGGTCATTAATGAGATCACATAGTATGATTTCATATTTGTCACATTTTTCCTTCTTTTTTAAATGTCATTTTATGCCATATTTTAGTAATTAAATTAAGTTTTACATATATTTTGAAAAAAATACAAATGTCAAGGAATGTCAGTGAATAGTTTTGTAACTAACATTTTATAGGTCTAATGTACAAATAAGAAGATCACTACAAAAAGGGAGTTTCAAATAAGTTGTACAAACTAAGTGGATTAGTTGGCATATGGGAAGAATTCAAGAGAGTCTCTTAAGATCCCCACAATTAAATTTCAAGATTATATGGATTTGATAGGTCCATAACTACCAAAAAATGACCTCTCTCTCTTATCGGTCTTTTGGGCAAGTCAAACAAGTCAAACGGTTTTTTATTAGTATGAATAGGAGGAGAGGAGTTGGAATAAATTAATTTATGGAAATTTATTAAAATATATGGCCTTCATTTCCATGTAAATAGTTTTTAGTTTTGTGGTATATGCTCTATTAACAATATTTAATATTATTGGTGCCTTTAAGAAGCCTGCACAACCCCAACACCTCAGTTTTTCTCTTGTTTTACATTATTTTATGTGAACCAATTGGTATATATAGGTTGATAGATAATTTTAATCCTTTTAATATTATTTTTAACCTAGTTTTACATGTGTGTATGTGAAAGGATTAGCAGGACCATCTCATTAAACTAGAAGAGTGAACATAGTGATTATCTGTAGAGCATTGTCTTGATAATTTGAAGGTTGTAGTTGATGTTTAAAGAGATAATTGAAATGAATACTCACACTATAATTTTTTTTATAAAACTAAATTTATCATACAATAATTTGGTTTTAGGTCATATAGACCTACATTCTAACTATCATGTGCAAGCAGATGTATACCTTGAGTATGTGTGTCTCAGGAACTATAAGTGTCGCTAATTTATGAGAGAACCAAGTTGTATGGATTTCAAATATCTGTGAAATTTTTTCATTACCTTAAATACTCATAACATGTATTTATAACTCAAATAATAAATCTAAACACTCAAGACTATGAGACTGTTTACCACAGTCAAACCTAATAAATTCCTATAGGTTTATGTGTGTAAGTAGTCAAAGTGCAGAGGCTTGATGGTATGCCTTGAGAAGAATAAGAGTCTTAAAGTGTAGTGAGAATTATTTTTTGGTAAGGATTAAATAATGTAGGAAGGAAAAATAGGTTTAATAAGATCACTATAAAAAACACTCATAGTTAGCTAGTTGAAAAGTTGCAAATGAGATAACCTACCTTAAATTTTTTGAATGAGGTTTTTGCTCATATAATGTAACATCTATTGGTGAATATCCATGAGGACTGTGTAAATCTAGTTATTTCATGCTAAAATCCTAGGTATATAGATCATATTTGAGCATAAGAGATTGTGTTTGGTCAAGAGAGAGTGATAGTAAATGATATTTTAAACCATCCAATCTTTTACTAAAAATATTCAGTGAACTATAGTGTAATTGAGACCAAATGGACCTACAACTTGTAGGTAACACCAATTGTGTTGATGGTAAGGAATGATGCATGGTTATACGGGATAAATTAATTCATTAAAGTTTTGAGGTGACCTTAATGACCCAAAGAAGAATCAAAGTTATGGAAACATAGTGCTCAGACATTAATATATACCTACATGCATCCCTCGATGCACCTAATGAACATCTATAATTTAGCTCATACACAGACCGATCTCATGCTAATGAGAATGCAAGTTAAGTTGATATAAAAAGACATAGGTTGAATATAATAATAATATTTAATCATTAGAGTGATTTCATAACACTTCTTGGTGCTCCTAAAAATCAAGGAAGAACAAAGACATTCATAACTCAGAGTTCTTAGGCTAAACAAAAAACCCTATACACAGTCACTATTTCAGGAAACTAGTATTGATAATTTGAGACATTTTAAGGCTCTATAGGTATGAAAAATATTTTAAACTTAGTAAAAAATTTCCTTATGACCTTAAAAAATCATCATGGTCTCATTTTAGCTAAACCAATAAGGGAAGTATCCCTTATTTTATCTCAAAGAGGGGGTACTTTAGAATTATGCAATTTACAAATCTAATATGTGGATGGTAAAAAGGATGAATGTGAGAAAATTGGGTGAATTTATTGTGAGGTTTATAGTTTAATTTAATGTAATAAATATGATAGAATCACCAATATCTATTGGGATCACTCATAAGTGACCACATGCTTAGATACATAGTATATACAGACCAGGCCTAGAATTAGGCATGAACCCTAATGGTGTCTATAATCACTCATAACATCATGAGATCCATACAAGTCTATTTATAACCTTCAATGGATAGTGGAGAGTAAATTAGAACCATCATTTTGAAGAGGAAAATACAAAATTGGCCATTTGGGCCTAATATTTTCTCAGGGGTACCAAAAATGCAAGTAGGAGCTCGAGAGACCATTTTATTTTGCTCACACACTCACTCACTCACACACACACACACACACACACACACACACACACACACACACACACACACACACACACACACACACACACACACACACACACACACACACATGTGTGTGTGTGTGTGTGTGTGCGTGCATGGTGCCTCAATAAGTTAGAGGTAGTTGAGGAGGGTCATGAAATAATTTTTTTCAAAATTAGTTCAGGGGTTAAATGTCTAACCTTTATGAATAATCACTAAGAATCTAAGAGACCTAAAACCCTTATAAACCCTTACTTAAACCTGATGGAAAAAACATGAAAGGATATGTATCTATAAGGATTAATATGGCCTTTAAAGTATTTCATAACTTTTTTTCACTCTCTCAGGCTCCTCAACATCCAATTTTCCCATTCCATCACTTGTACAAACATGCCTAATTTAGTCTATTTTATAATATTTGAAGTTTTATATAGGTACAAAAAGAGATGGACAACTAAAAATAATTATAAAAGGTGTTTATATACTTATTCAAACTCATATTACTCAATTCTCATCATAGTGATGCATGAAATTACCTCTGCTACATTATTCATTACAAACAGTCTTGGACAAATGGTGAGAAAGAACATGATTATCTACATTGTAGAGTGAGAAATGTGACACTAAGTATATTGTAGTCTATTTGATATAAAAATAAATAAAAATGATCTGAGTAAGTTTCCTAACACCTCTTTAACTAAAATCCATGAGCAACTACAATTCACATTGGTCACAAGTGTGAAGATTGAAGCTTATAGGGTTAATGAGTAGCTATAAACAATGAATAACAAATGTCCATGAAGAGTTCATTTATTGAAAGGTATATGATGAATATAAAAATAAATATTCCATATTATTAGGATAATTCATATGTGTCAAATACTCCTAAGGTGGTTCAAAATAGTCAAGTAGACTCATCACCAAATAATACAATTTCAAGAAGGCTAATTAAAGTCTCTACGCCAACTTGAGGGAGAATGATGAAATTAAGGTGAACACTTTTATAATAAGACCTTCATATCCTATTTTATATCTCATTATCTCATGTTGTAACTAGTTTTCACATTTTGACACTTGGTATTGTGACTCTTGAACTTCACCTCTTCTCTCTCCCCTCCTATGCTCTATATATGCAAGACATTTTGGCATTTGTATCTAATCCATGTTTGGTATGGAAAAGCCTTGTTGGTTTGAATAATAATGTTTACCTTTGAATAAATCTTTTAATCTAGTTTTGATTTTATAATTCCTTTTCTAAGTGTGTGGAGTAGTGCAAAGCTGAATGATAAGTGATAATCACCTATCCTTGTATTCATCTTACTCTCTCATGTGTTGTGTAAGTAATTCACTCTATAACAAGTTACATGAAGTGTATTTAGTGTCATTTTCTATTTCTAAGTGTAAATAATATTATTAGTGTCTATAATCAGGCCTTTTGTCTATTCACCTTGAGAAGTACACTACATATCACCTTCATGTTTGAAATACTTATGTTAGAGTAATCTAGGATGTTGAAGCCAGTCTTGTGAGTAATTTTCATATTTCATGTCATGGTAGTATAATGGATATCCATTTGGTGTAACACCCTACTAAAATAAGTAATTTTCATGTTTATTTATATCTCTTTTCATCCAATCAAGTAAGTATTATAGGTGATAAGTTATCAAATACTAATATAGGGAGATATCCCTTAAACCTAGAGGTTTACTTCTATTGTAGGCAACCCACAGGCCTAGAGGTAATATAATGTTTCACTAAATTTAGAGAATATCTAGAATACTTCTCCAAGGGTGCAAGATTGAGTGATAATTATTCTGGCAAGACTGGTAGGACTATTATCTCAAGTGCATCTTCTCAATGTGAATGTTGGTCTTATCAACATCATAATTATATATGTGTGTTTTACTCAGCATTTGGCAAATCCATTGAAGGTAATATCTCATTATAGACCAATTTTTATCATTAATTTCATTCATACTTCATTTTACTAATTAGGTCAGTTATTAGTAGAGGTAACTATCTTATAGATCCACTCCCTCAACCTGAACTTCCTCTTGAAGTTCAACACCCTCAGCCTATCTTGACATTTGAAGAACAAGAAGACTTTTCAAGCCAAGAAGAGAAATAAAGTGAAGAGGAATTTGAGGAAAACATGGCTAGACAACATGCTTTCCAACCTTAAATATTTAAAATCCTATACATCTCAATGACTATGATGATATCCCTCCAAATCCACCAAGAGTGTTCGCACTTTCAATGTAGAAGGTTCCCTCACCCCAAGTGAGCTTATTAGGGACATTTATAACTTTTGAAATTTCCATAATGTCACTAAAGTTAAGATTATAGTTAGAATACTTTCCATGTCTCTTAGGGGGAAATCCATTAATTGGTATAGGACATTGCCAGGAGGATGTACTTGGTATGAGTTTGGAGACTTGTTGACTCAAATATTTGAAGACAAAAGTGATCACACATCACTCATTCATCAACTCAATGTTATTCAAAGAGGCCCTAAAGAAAATAATCATTAATTCAATGGGATATTTAAAAGAACATGGTATATGATGCCACCCCCATGAGACCCCTTGCAAGTTTTGTCTTCCCAACACACCTGAGTACTATTAGGATTGATATAGCTATCATGTTCAGTCCACGAGTGGTTACACTTTGATTGAAAGGTATGACATATCCATTAGAGATGAGAATGGTTTAATACAAGTTGGTAAACTCCCTCTAAAAATATCTATTCATATTCTTCCAAACATGTCTATTACTTCTCTAAATATTTATCCAATACCAAGTGCAAACAACAAGTCAAAAGATACCACAAAGAAATCAAAAGATGCCATTGATTTGGATATAATATGTAAGGTATTATGAGTTCATATTAAGAAACTAAATCAATAATATGGATTTCATCAAAATACCTACTCCTACCCTCCATAATAAAATATATTCCCACCTCAACAATATGGTCAAGGGAGGGGACAAGGACAACCTAACTTTAATAGGCCACCTAATGCTTATAATCCAACCTATACTCCCAACATAAGAGCTATGGTTCTAATCCATAGAATATTGGTTCAAAGAAATGAATCAAAGCCTAAAGGGAAAGACATGAATTCCAATGAAGGTGAAGGGTAAGCCTTGGTATCTCAAGGAGGACCTACTTCTCAATTGACAATAGAAGATGTGAACTTCATGCAATCAAAATTTAATTAAGGGTGTGGTAGAAAAGGAGTGATCTTGGAAAAATTTCAAGTGGAAGATAGATTTTACCTAAACCAAGGTATGTCAGTTGTAGATAACACAAATTCAAAGATAAGATCATTGGTAAATGTTTAAGATGTTGATACAAGTTCAAATAATCATCCTCCAAGATAACAAAGTACAAATGCAAATGTAGTAGCCTCTACAACTACACATATTCAAAATTAAAATGTGGGAAGAGTGACTCAAAGTAATACATTGCCTCAAGATTAATGGATTTATTTTCCTTCAAGGATATAATAAAATTTAAATGTTCCTTCTTTTAACATCATTAATTCTTTGAAGAATGCTAAGACTAGTATATCTCTTTGGGAAGTACTCCACATTCCTAGTCAAAAGGAACTACTTCAAGAACACATGTCCCAAATCCAGATCAATCCTCAACCATAAATACATGGTGGTGTAGACATAAATGATGCTACTACTCACATTATTTAACCCCCCACAAAATCTAAAAATCCCCGACCTTTTTTATCTCTCACTCATTGTAGAAGACAAGCTTATTCATAATTGCATTATGGATAGTGGGGCAAGTACTTCAATTATGCCCAAACTTATGGTAGATAAGTTGGGATTGAAATATGAGCCATATAGCAAGGGAGTGTTTTAACTTGATGGGACACCAGATAAGTCATTAGGGCTCATCAAAAGTTTGAGACTTTTCTTGCTTGATTATCCAATTTTTCTAATCTTTCAAGATATAGTGGTGGTTGATCTACCTGTTCACTTTACTATTTGTTTATCAAAGGATTTAACTACCAATATATGAGGACATATCTCAAATTATTGGTCATTTTTGTCATTTAGAACAAGTTATGGAGTAAAGTTAACTATTAGAACACAACCATTGGCTAAATTTCATATTGATCCATACGTGGAAGCTTCTAATCTGAATTTTACCATCAGTGATCAAGAACAACATGATATAGATGATGGATTATCCTCTAAATTTGAAGGTATCTCTGATATTTTACTATATGAGTATGGTGATAACTCATATTAAAAGTATCCTTATGATTTTATGGAAGAAATTGATTTGGGATTATATTGACTACATGAGGAAGAAATACCAATACCTTCACTCACCAAGGAAGAAAGTGAGGGTGATGGAATGTGGAAGGTGTTATTTGATGGTTCAAGTAGAAATATTGGGGTGAGAGTTGGTTTTATGTTTATTTATCCATCCACACAATAATATTACTCTTTATATAGGTTCCATTTTAGTTGTACCTATAATGTGGGCGAGTATGAAGGTTTGATTCATGGTCTTCAATGGGAAAAGAGGGAAGGGATCAAGAGTCTAAAATTATATGAAGATAGTGAAATTATTGTTCATAAAATTATGAGTGTGAGTAATTCAAATATTCCTTTTCTTCAATCTTATAATCATAGGGTGTGGGATTTACTTGAAGAATTCAGTGTATTCAACATACAATCAATCCCAAGAGAGAAGAATAAGCATGCTAATATGTTAGAAGCTATAAGGGCATAATTTGATACACCTAATACCATAAATGAGGAATGAAAACAATCACATATCAAGGTAATTTTAAGACCTCACATCCATAATAATGAGGTCTCTTGGAAAGTGTTTGATAATGACAAACATTTTGTACATTTCTTATAAAATGAAGCCAAGTTCTCTTCATGAAATTAGAAAAGACTCCATGATCAGTTTTAGAATCAAAGTGTACATCTAAGGATGAATAAAATATCTAAAGGATTTATAACTTTAATGAATATTAAGAAAGGAACAAAGATAAGGTGAGCATGTCTACAAAAGAGGAGAACTATGAAAGAGTATTAATCTTCAAGAATAAACTCCTCAAACGAGGCAAGGTATGTTCCACATCAGAAAAACAAGCATTTATTGATTTGTATAGAGAGCTCCATGACATATTTGATTGGTAATATAAATATATAAAAGGGTTTGATACTAGTCTATCCCATCATAACATTGAGTTAGAAATTGGAATCAAACCATTTAAGCAAAAATAAAGGCATATTAATCCCAATTTTGAACATCTCAAGAGAATGGAACCCACCAAGTTCCTTGAATCTAAGATAATATTTCCTATAAAACACTCTACTTGGGTAGCTAAACTTGTGCATGTTAGGAAGAAAAATGGGGAAATAAGGTTTTTTGTGGACTGTAGAGATCTCAATAGGGTGTCACTCAAAGACCATTACCCCTTACCTCCTATGGAGTAGATTTTGAAAGTTGTTTTAGATTCCCCATGCTTATCACTCCTAGATGGATATTTTGGTTATAATAAAATTTTAATTAATGAGGATTATTATTTCAAGACACCATTTAATACAAAATTGGGGACCTTTGCTTATATGAAGATTCCCTTTGGCTTGTCAAATGTTGGTGCCACCTTTCAAAGGGAAATGGACATGGATTTCAAAGGTATAATCCATGAGATGTTATTAGTGTATCTAGATGATGTAACTATATTCTCTAAGGATATAAATGAGCACATGAAACACTTAAGGCAAGTGTTCAAACTATGTCGGTAGTATAAAGTATCTCTTAACCCAGAAAAGGCCATTTTTACTATCCATGAAGGTAAGCTTCTAAGACACATTATTTCCAAGGATGGCCTATCCATTGACACTTAAAGGATAGAGGATATTATATTCCTATCATTTCCCATACACAAGAAATTATTCCAAAGTTTCTTAGGTAAGATAAACATGGTGAGGAGATTCATACCTAGTTTTGCATCTTTGGTGAAGCCTATCATAGCAATTCTCAAGAAGAATCAAGTTTTCACTTGGACTAGAGAGGGTAAGAGTAGTTTTGAAGCCATTAAGCAATTAATTATAGAATATCCCACTAGATAATCCCTAATGTTTCTAAATATTTCATGTTATACTCATTTTCTAACCTTAATACTATCTCATTTATGCTTATGCAAAAGAATGATGAGGGTGTTCAATAACCAATTTCATTCTTTAGTTAAGGTTTGGAATATTATGAAGTTAAGTATACATTTGTGGGGAAACAATTCCTTTATGTTGTAAGATGACTAAATAAATTTAAACATATGGTTTCAACAATAGGTTCCACATTATGGTTTCTCATCCTATCACCAAGGAGTTCCTTTTGAGCAAAGACCTCAATGAAAAGAGGTCAAGGTGGATTAGAAAGGTAATGGAGTATGATGTTGACATCAAGGTGGCCAAATTGGTAAGAGGTAAAGGTCTTTGTGAACAATTGGCTTCAAACCTCCATGAACCAAAATAAAAAGTTTTGGTCAATCAAGATTACCCTCAACAAGTTGATCCCACATCTCTATAAAGTTGGATACAATACATCATCATATTTATCCAAAGTGGTGAGCATCCTAATAACTTGAGTAGATCCAATAGAAGGTATTTTATATTTTAAGATATTCCTTATTATCTTGTAGATGGTGTATGTTTTAGAAGAAATATAAATGTTGTATTGTTGAGATGCATTGATAATGACTAGTTTGGAGTGTTGCTTGAAAAGTTTCATGATGGAACAATAGGAGGTCATTTCGATCCAAGAAACACAAATACAAATATCATGAGGGAATGATAATATTATAATAGAATCTTTAAATACTATCATGCTTGGGTAAGAAGGTGTGTACAATATGATTTTTTTTAAGGTAAACAAAATCTTGAAGCTCTCCCTTTTAGACCTATTAATGTAGATCAACCCTTCATGCAATGGGTTCTTGACTTCATTGGTATGATAAATACTCCATCAAGTGATGGCCAAAAGTGGATCCTCACAACAACTAATTAATTTACAAGGTGGATTGAGGTAGTTGCATTGAAGGAAGCCAATGAGAGTGCTATCTTAGAGTTCTATGAAAACATTACTACAATGTTTGAAACTCCTACCATCATTTCATATAATGCACTTACTTTCATGGGTGTTAAAATAATTGATTGGGAAAATATTAATGGTATATATTTGAGTAAATAATCCAACTATTACCCTAAAGGTAATGGGTTAGCTAAGTCTAATAACAAGAACCTAATCAAAATTATAAGAAGACCTTGGAGAATAATCAAAGAGCTTGACACACTAAGTTGAAGATAACCTTATGTGTTTATAAAATCACTCCTAAGAGGTCAACATGTAACTCTCTTTTTATTCTTTTTTATGGGAGAGGATATAGGCTATCCATATCCAAATAGATACTTGCCTTAGATTTGGCACATCAGTTAGAATTTCTTGAAAAATCTCTAATGGAGGTGAGGTTGATAGAGTTGATGGAGCTACAAAAGACTAGTAACAATGCTCAAAAATCCATGGAGAATCATCAAGTGATAATGAAGAAATCCTTTGATAAGAAATCAAATTTTAGATTCTTCCAAGAGGGTGACATAATAATAAAGTGAGATTAAGATAGAGCAAAACTAGGAAGACATACCAAGTTTGATACTTTATGGAGTGGGCCATACATCATCATCAAGTGCAAGTAAAACAAATCCTTTTAATTGGAAATAATTAATGGGGAAGAGTTACCTATCCATATAAATGGGATCCACTTGAATCCCTACTATTGATGATATGAAGTTTACTTATATACATAGTAGGTTAGGTGTGTGTTGCTTTATGTCTTTGTTTTTCTTTTCCCTAAGTGCTTAGAGAGAACAAGTGTGAGTTTGGTGTTTTCCTTTGTGTGATTATTTCCTTATTGCATTTGGTATGTGTTTTTAGTCTCTTCAAAGGCATAATAATGTTAAATGTAACATATAGGTGACTCCATTACCCAAGGATATGACAAGGCAACTGGTGTTTAGCATAACAGGCATGCTACCCCATAGGAATTACCAAAATGTTAACTAATTTTTGCCCCTAGGTCAAAATTAGTCAACTTACCTGCATGTACAAAGATTTCATATGGTATTATAAATCATAAAATGGTCACCATGGTCCTACAATAATATCATGGTAACTAATGAGGTCCCATTGTATTATTTCATCTGTCACATTTGTCCTTCTTTTCTAAATATCATTTTATGCCATCTTTTGGTCATTAAATAAAGTTCTACGTATATTTTACAAAAATAAAAATTTAAAGGCTTATATTAGTGTATGGTATGTTAGGGACTGTCAGGGAATAGTTTTGGAACTGACATGTTGTAGGTCTAATATACAAACAAGAAGATCACTAAAAAAGGTGAGTTTTAAGCAATTTTTATGGATTAAGTGGCCTAGATGGCATGTGGGAAAGATTCAAGAGAGTATATTTATATTTCCACAATTAAATTCCAATTTTAAATGGATTTTATAGGTCTAAAACTACCAAAACTTGACCTCTCTCTCTCTCATCATTCTCTTGGGTAGATCAAATAAGTCAAACAATTATCTATTAGTAAAAACAAGAGAAGAGGAGTTGGAATAAATACATTTGGGGAAGTTAGTATCCTTTATAGTCTTACTTTCTATGTAAATAGTTTATAGTTTGGTGGTATTTTCTCTATGAACAATCTTTAAGATTTTTGGTGCCTTCAAGATGCCTGCACAACCCTAACACCTCAAATTTTCTCATCTTTTACATAAGTTTGTGTAAATTAATTGGTATATTCAGGTTAATAGAGCATGTTCATACTTTTCATATTGTTTCTAACCTAGTTTGGAATGTGTGGTTGTGAAAGGATTATTAGGAGCATCTTATTTAACTAGAAAAGTGAACACAATGATTATCTATAGAGCATTGCCTTGATAAGTTGCAGGTGAAGGTTGTAGTGAAGGTTTGAAGAGCTACTTGAAATGAATACTCACACTAAAATGTGTTTTATAAACTTTAATTGATCATTTAGGAATCTATTTTGAGGTCACATAGACCTATATTCTCACTGTCATGTGTAGGTATAAGTATACCTTGAGTATGTGTGTCTCAGGAGTTGGAAGGGTCACTGATTTGTGAGAAAACCAATTTGTATGGATTTCAAAGCTATATGATAGGTTTTCATTACCTTTAATACTCATAACATATCTTATAAACTCAAATAATAAATCTAAACACTCAATATTATGAGACCACAGTCAAAGCTAATAAAGACCTACATTTTTCTATGTGTAAGTAGTCAATGAGCATAGGCCTGATGGTATGCCTTAAGAAGACTATGAGGCTTGAAATGTAGTGAGAATGATTTTTTAGTAAGGATTTAATATTGTACGAAGGTATAAGAGGTTTGATAAGATCACTTAAAAAAACACTAATAGTTATCCTGTTAAAAAGTTTTAAATGAGAAAACTTTCCTTAACTTCTCTAAATGAGGTTTTCACTCATATAATGTAACATATGTTGGTGAAGATCCATGAGGACTGTGTAAGTCTAGTTATTTCATGCTAACAACCTAGGCCTATAGATCATATCTAAGCACAAGAGAGGGTGTCTGGTCAAGAGAGTGTGATGGTAAATGATATTTAAAACTATCCAAGATTCTATTGAATATATTTAGTGAAATACAATGTAATTGAGACCAAAGAGACCTACAACTTGTAGGTAATACCTATTATGTTGATGGTAAGGAATGATGCATGGTTCCAAAGAATAAATTAGTTCATTCAAGTTTTGAGGTTACCTTACTGACCCCGATAAAAATCAAAGGGATGGAAACATAGTGCTCAGACACTAATACATACCTATAGGTATCCCTTTATGTACTTAATGAACATCTATAGTTTAGCTCATACATAAACCAATCTCATACTAATGGAGAATGCAAGTTTGGTTGATAGACAAAGACATAGGTTGAATATGATCATATATATTTTTTCCTTAAAGTGATTTCATAACACTTCTAAGTGATTCTCAAAATCAAGTTAGAACAGAGACACTCATAACTCAGAGTTCTTAGGCTCAACCAAAAACCCTGCACATAGTCACTATTTTAGGAAAGTAGTATTGAGATTTTGAGACATTTAAAGGATATATAGGTATGAAGAAGATTTAAAGATTGGTACAGAAGGTCCTCATGACCTAAAAAATATCATCATGGTCTCAGTTGATCCAAACCAATAGGGGAAGTATCCTTTAATTTTTCTTAGACAGGGGGTACTTTATAATTTTGTAGTTTGTAGACCTAATGTGTGGATGGTAAAAGATGATGAATGTGAGAGGCTTGGGTGAATGTAGGGTAAGGTTTATAGATGAATTGGATTTAAGATAGATCATATAATCACCCATATTAATTATTATTTCTCAAAAGTGACCACATGCTTAGATAAATAGTATATGCAGACTAGGCCTAGAACTAGGCATAAACCCTAATGGTGTCTAGCTTCACTCATAACATTATGAGATCATTCCAAGTAATTTGAAAAACTTCAAGGGATAGTGGAGAGTTAATTATAACCATAATTTTAAAGATGAAAATACATAATTGGCTATTTTATCCTAATATTCTCTCATGGGTACCTAGAATGCAAGTAAGAGTTCGAGAGACCATTTTATTTTGCTCACATTTTTATGGATAGTATGCATGGTTCCTCAAGTACTTAGGGGTAGTTGAGGAGGGTAATGAACTAATTTTTTTTGTAATTTTTTTAGGATTTAAACATATAAAATTTATGAATCATCACTAAGAAGCTAAGAGACCTAAAACCCTCCTAAAACCCTTACTTGAACCCGATGGAGAAAACATGAAAAGATATGCATCTAGGAGTAAAATGGACTTGAAAGTGTTTTGGAACTCTATGGCACTCTCTTAGGATCCTCACCATCTAATTTTTACATACCATAAATATTGGACTATTATCAATGGTTTCATGGTGATGTCATGGAGGTGTCCTGGTGAGTGGATGTGGAGCCTTGATAGTCTATGTGACAATGACAAAGTGTGAAACGTGCTTGTCTTAGTATGGTTAAAGGAGGCTTGGTATATATTTAGTGTTTACATGGATATAGATGTTTAGGGATGAGTATGGAGTATTAATAATGTGAAAGGGGTTCTATAAGAGGTTTTCTATGCTTTGATTTCTTGTGTGTATGAGTGGATTTCATCTAGTTGATCATAGTTTTCATCTAGACAATTTGAGTCCAGTGGTAGAAAAAATGAGTAAGATATTTGGTTATGTCACCATTACCATGTGGGAATGATTCAATGGGAGTTGGTCATATGGTTGTGATCATGTTAGTCCCTAGTTATTATGTTCCAAATCTCAAGACTACATCAAAGCATGGTTAAAGATATGAGGGTACAAAGTTAAATTTTTAGTCAAAATTCATTATTTTCCCATACTTCACCAAATTTGCATATAGCCAAAAAGAGCCAAGTAAATAGTTTGATGATGGAATATCTCACATGTGTGGACATTTTAGGAGAAGGTGATCATATGGGCTTGTTTAGTTTTGATCTTAATTTATTTGTGATAAAATTTAGATCATGTGATGAAGCGCATCAAAAGATATGCTTGTTCAAAGTTGGCCTCCTAAGCAGGTTTTTGACATAGTTGGCTCTGTGATAGAAGATTTTGAGAAGGAATTTTAATGGTGATATATCTTACACATAAGAAGGATTCAAGAGCAGTGTGTTACATGGTTAGATTACCCAATGTGAGGAGATCATTTAGTCTAAATTTGAGATCCTGCATCAAAGTGGATAAGAAGTTATTAAGGTTAAAAAATGGCTACTCAGGGATATTGAAAGGGTCCCCATACTTAGTCATTTATGCATAAGTTAAAGTTTGAGCAAGATCGATGGTGTGTGTTGCTCCAAGAAGTTAGGAAGAAATGAGATCAGGATAGGTACATGATGTTTAAATATTGAGAAAAGTTATAGGATAAATATCTAATGATGAGTGGGTGTTTTTACAAATTGATCGAATGATGAGCATTGATAGTTAAATACCTAGTTGATCCACAAAGATTGATAGAGCATATGGAGTCAACATTTCAAGATTGCATTAGATGAGGTCAAAATGATAGAGGTTTAATGTTTGAGTATTGGCACCTATGAAATAAAATTGAAAAATATCAATGGTGTGTATTTTATCTTAGCAATGAGGACATAAGATGATTGAAAATTTTCCAAGGTTTAACTATGATCGTTGTCATTTAAATATTTAAATTTAACACAGGGAAAAACTAGATCTCTGTATTTTGTCCATATATTTATATATAAGTTGAATTTACTAGTGATGTAAAATGCAAAGATGAGTAATTCATGGTTCATCTAATGAACATAATTTGAATATTTTAAAGTGAGTAAAGTCAAATACATTGAGCCTAAAAGTTGACTATGTGTTCATGCTTGTTTTGCAAGTGATCCAAGAAGGATGTTTGAGCTTATGTTGATGCAGTTTTAATATCTCTTGATGAATTAGATATTGGAGAGTGTTGTATACTCCATAAGGATGATATATATGGTATTTAGAGGTTTGAACAAATGATATTTTGTATTAACAAAGGTTAAGAAGTTGACTGTGTGTTTGTTCATAATATTCCTATGCACTAGGTTAGTGTTTGAGTTGTTTGAGCAAACACAGATGTGAGTAAAGATGATTTTGATCATTTAAGGATGTCAAAGGGGACATAAGTATTGCAAAATATATTTAAAAGTGGTTATGTGTTCTTTTTTTTATTGATTAAATTCTAAATGGGTGAATAGGTCTCCATGAGAGCTATAAGAGCTACAAAGGCCTTATTAAAAGGTGTAGATGCTTAAGGGTGACCCATAGATGTAATGGACAACCTATGGATATTGTATTGAGATATTTATCAATGACATAAATACCTTAATGGTTAATGCATGCCTAATGGTTGACCAAGACGGTGTTGATCATTATTGCTCTATAAATAGTGAAACCAAATGTGTCGGTTTTTAGACTTGTAAGACTCTAATGAGAGAGTGTGAATGTGGAGCCAAGTGAAGGTAAGAACCTTTGAAAGAGAAGGTATATGTTAGTAAGGACCAAAATAAAGTGAAGAGGATTAAACACTCTTGTTTGATTAAGTTAGTGTAGGAAGACATATATGTATTTAAACCTTATGAGCCTAGAGGAGGTAGAATGAGCAAGTTTCTCAAGAGGCTATTTGAGATACTTTTTGAGAGAGTCTTGAGAGATGTTTTAGAGAGGATTGTGTGTGTGAATTGGGGAATGAAGGAGTAGTAGATTTCCTTGTGCATGAGTTGATAAGTATATTAGTTTGAGGATTGCTTGTATGACCTATTGGTCATAATTCTATTAGCATAATAGTGTTCTTGTTTTTTGAATGTGAGTGAAGACAAGGTGAAGTCTATGTGAGCTTGGTGATTTATCTGAGAGGTAGATCAAAGTGTGGATAGTGTGTATGACCATTTGGTCATTTTTTTAATGTGGTGATAGATTAGTTACTATGAATATGAAGTGTGATGCTTAGAGTTCCATCATTAGGTGTTGAAGACATCAATGTAAAGATGGATTTTTTCATAGTTGTTGTTTTGGTAGCTCAACATCTAAGGTGGTTTTATCCTCTTTGCAAAGTGAAACTTACTAAAATTTCTAGTTGTTATTGCATCTTAGCTAAAAAAGTTTAGTAGCTCCTTATGGGATTACAGTCTCACTAAAATGAGAAATGATAGTTCCTTGATCATTTGTAGATGGTATAAATTAGATCTTGTTATTATAAGATAGTAGTATAATTGTAGGTTCTAGTGGGTTTTATTCTCCAAGAGGGTTTACCCATGTATGCCATGTGTTATGTGCTTGATCTTACATTATCTTTCTTATTAGTTTATATGAATGATATGTATGCCTCATGATTGTATGTATTGACTGATTAAGATTTTAGAAGGATTGTAACTAAAGTTGAAATATTTGGGCTCGCTTATTCAACCCCCCTCTTAATGATTGTACCTCTTACAATCAATTGTATGGACAAGCCTAATTCATTCTATTTTATAGGATTTAAAGTTTTATATAGGTATAGAAAGATATGGATAGATGAAAATCATTATATAAGGTATTTAGAGACTTATTACAACTCATAATACTCAATTATCATCATAGTGATACATGAAACTACCTCTATTACATTTTTCATTGTAGGCAGTCTTGGACAAACAATGAGAAGGAACATGATTGTCTAAACTAGAAAGTGAGAAATGTGACACTAAGTCTCTTGAGGTATATTTGATAGACTAGAAAATAAAAATTATATGATTGAGTTGACCAAGACCTCTTCAATTAATCTTCATGATAAATTGTAATTCATCTTGGTGACAAGTGTGAAGATTGAAGCCTAGAGGGCTAATGAGTGGCTGCAAATAGTGAATAATAAATGTCCATGAGGATTTAATCAATTAAGGAGTATATGATGAATATCACAATTAGGATTCCATCTTCTCAAGATAGTACATATGTGTCAAATAATCCTAAGGTATTTCAAGACAATCAAGTAGACTCATCACCAAACAAGATAGTTTCAAGAAGGCTAATTGAAATCTCTAGACCAACTTGAGGGAGAATGATGAACTTCAAGTGGACACTTGTCTAAGAAGAGATTCATAGCCTATTTTCTAACTCCTTTTCTCATGTCATAACTAGTTTTCACATTTTGACACTTGGTCTTGTGACTCTTGAGCTTCACTTCTTCTCTCTCCTCTCCTATGCTCTTTATATGAAAGCCATTTTGGAATTTGTATCTAATCCATGTCTAGTATGGTGAAGCCCTACTAGTTTGAATACCAATGTTTGCCTTTGAATAAATATTTGAAGCTAGCTTTTATTCTATAATTCCTTGTATAAGTGTTCAGAGTAGTGTAAAGCTGAATGATAAATGATAATCACCTATCCTTATATTCACCTTACTCTATCATGTTGTGTTTAAGTAATTCACTCTATACTAAGTCACATGAAGTGTAGTTAATGTCCTTGAATATCTCTAAGTGTAAGGAATAGTGTTAGTTTCTATAATCAAACCTTTTATCCATTCATCTTGAGAATTATAATACATATCACCTTCATGTTTGAAATACTTATGTTAGAGTAATCTAGGATGTTAAACCCAGTCTTATGAGTAATATTTCATAGTGTAGGTCATGGTATTCTAGTGGAGATCAATTTGGTGTATCACTCTATAGAATAAGTCATTTTCATGTTTATTTCTATCTCTTTTCATCCAAGTAACTAAGTAATATAGGTGATAAGTTATCAAAAACTAATCTAGAGAGCTAGCCATTAAACCTAGAGGTTTACCTTTGTTGTAGACAACCCACAAGCTTATAGGGAATTCAATGTTTTTCTCAATTTGGAGAATATCTAAAATACTTCTCCAAGGGTGCAATATTGAGTGACAATATTTATCTAAAGGATTAATCTCCACCTTTGAAGACCTATCTAAAAATTTTGTTCATCTTTTCTCATATAATGTTGAAAATGAATTGACCATTCTTGATCTATATAACACCAAAAAATGTAATGGTGAAACGTTTAAATCTTTATTAAAAAGATGACAGTTATTGGTAACAATTTTCCATGGTATTTTCCTAAAAAGGAACTCATTGATATTTGTTGACCAAATTTTGGCCTTTCAGGCCAAAATTGGGCACCCTCTCCATTCAGTCACTTGTCTATATCTTTTGTCAAGTCCAATATTTAAAAGAAGTTTTCTTATATAAAACTGAAGTCTTATACATATAAAAAACCCAAGTGGTTTCATTTTGAAATATTTGTTCTTTAGTATTTTGGGTATGTCCTTTGAAATGAATTTTTTTAGAGGGTTTGTTATGGTCTTTTTTTAAGTGTTCATTCTTTCAGGTTTTTTGTCTAAAGCCTTTACCAAATTCTTTTAGACTTTTTATCTGAAATAAATTTTTCAAATGACTCTTTCAATTCGAAAAGGACCTTTTCAAAAATCTTGAAGGGTATGTTTCATTTTTTCAAAGGGTATCTCTTGTCAATAAAAGTCCATTTCATTTTTCTAAAGGGTCACTTGCTTTATTCAAAGGTCCATTTCAATTTTTTGAAGGATCATTTGCAACTATCCTGAAAGAATCTTTCAAGCCAAAAGTGGACACTTAAAAATATTTTGAAGGGCATTTTATAAAGTATGAAGTGATGTTTTTCAACAAGCTGAAAGACATTTTCATTTTTGTGAAGGGCACTTTGCAAAAAGTCCACAAAAATTGTCCCTTACAAAAAACCTGAAGGAATTGAAGTCAAGGGAGAAGTGGACCATTCCAAAATTTTGAAAGGCACTTCATCTTTTCTGAAGGGTAGGTGACAAATTTTTTGAAGGACCCTTGAATTTTTTTGAAGGCTATTTTCAATTCGAAGGGGTCATTTACATTTATTTTGAAAGGTATATTCCTTTCAAAAGAGACATTTGCATAAAGTCTGAAGGATTGTTTTGGGGAAGAAGTGGACCATTGAAAAAATTTGAAGGGTTCTTTCCAAAAATTTGAAGGGCATTTTCACAAAGCCAAAGGAATAAATGCATAAAGGAAAAATCTCAAGTCCAAAAGAAAGAATTCCTTCAAACTTTTTGTCTGAGGAAAAGCTAAGAGGAAAGGAAGAAGAGTCCAAAGAATTATTTTGGATAAAAATATAAAAGAATGTTGAAAATAAAAAGTCTAAAAACAAGTGATGAGAATAAGAAGTTTGAATAAATACCAAAGGAGTGATGGACCACAAAATTTCAAGTTCAAACTATGAAAATTAGCCATTGGGATTCAAACAAAAGAGTGACAGCCTGAAAAACATCAATCTTAAACTGTAGAAAATAACTATTGAAGTTTAAAAAAAAGACTTGATTGGAATCAAAAGGAAAAGATAAAGGTGACTAATGGTGATATCCTAAACATATGTGCATAATAAAATATAAATAGTTAGGTTGATGTAGTGATTTATTATATAATTTCATAGCTCAACAAGCTAATAAGGAACAACTAGCATCCAAACAAATTTCCAACCAATAGACCCATTTATGGCAAAACATAGTTTGAAGTATCTTGATCTTGTTGGTGTAACTATAAAGGGTGTTTCTTACAAAATTCAAGGTAACTATTTCTTTTCTCAGGGTGATAGATGTCTAAATGACCCTTGAATTCCCTTGGTTTGATCTCTCTCTCAAGGCTATATATATGTATTCTCTTGGCTCATTTGAGGAATCTCTCTGCCTAGTATGGTGAAGCCTTGCCAAAGTTTTACCTCAAATCAATAAATACAAGTATTTTACCTTATTTAAAGAGTGCATTAAGTGTGCATGTTTGGTTTTAGTCTGTGCAAGTGTAATCTCCATTTACCTTCATATGTTAATTCCATTAATACCTATTGTATTGTGATTTCCTTCTTATAGGTCAACAAGAAGTATCTAAAGAGATTAAAGATATAGTGAACATCTAATTTGATAGAGTGTCTTATAATTCCTATTGATTAAGTCTTTCTAAATCTATTCCATCTCCTAGACCCCATGTTGAAACATTGATGTGAGAGAGTCGACATTGAAAATGTATCTGTAACTTATCTTTGTTTTAAGTGTATGTTCAAGGTATGAGTAGAGCAAATATTTGGTGCATCACCCCAATAAAATAGGTTTAAATTCTAGTTATTTTAACCCTTTATATTCCCATGAGTTGTTAATAGTATGGAGAGAGCTTCAAAGGTGCATCAAGGGGAGCTAGCCCCTAATCTAGAGATTCATCTCAATAGAATTGTCACCCAAAGCAAGAGAGATGATTCCATTTTTATGCTTGGATGAGGAGAATTGAGAATCTCTTCAAGGGTGTAAATCTAAGTGTCAAAACTATTTTCACAAAAAAGCTTAACTTAGAGTTGAAACATCACTTGTAACTTCATTTTCCAACATATTTTGACCAAATAATCAAAAAGAGAGTTCAAATCAAATAAAATTTAATTACTAAGTGTGTTGTCAAAAATTTTAAACATGATAATAATTCCTCAAACCAAATAGACAAACCTAAATTCTTCACCAAAAACAAAAATGTTGTCACTGATGGTGTGACTGATTTCAATTAAGTTTAAAAGCCACAACCCATTAGCAACATCACAATACCTAGTGGTAAAATAAGAAAACCACAAGCATAAGTTCACCTAATTGGGGAACATTATGAATCTATATTTTGTAAATTGGTGCAAGTAAATATGATCATTTGTCTCAACACCAAACCCTTCAAAGATAATGTTCCTAAACCTGATTAGTACTTAATGAAAAATATTATGAATAGCATATAATTAAGGGACATTCAACCAATCAATATATGAGGCTAAATAATCATGTCCAATATCTCATAGATCATGGGGATATATCCATTCAAAGTTAACCATCCACATCATCTAATAACCAAAAGTTAGACATATAAAAGTATCCATTTCCTAAACATGAGTAAGGAAATGGTAAACAAAATAAAAAAATGTTAAACAAGTAATGTCAGTCAAACTAATCACCATTTTAATTTTATAGTTAATTGTGTTGATTATAAAAAATAACATGTTTCTACCATTACCTTAAAATCCCAAGATTGTACCATTATAATAAGGTGCACCAAGATTATCATCATAAGTACTTCTTCATCCATTATTGAGATTAATTACAATATCATTGATCACCTTGAGAAGGCACACACTCACATATCCATTTTAGAGCTTCTTACTATATATAAATATATCTTGTATAATGTCCTTAAAGAGTCAAGAATATTTCAAGAAATCAATTCATGAAATTCTTAAGTTTTATTTGGAAAATTATCCACTAAAAATAAATCTATATACTGTATATAAAGGAAAATGCAACTAACCTATTAATTAAACATAGGTCAGAGAAGATAAATCCTACTTACACTCCTGATTCTTGATACATTAGATGTTTGGGGTCATGACCAAGATGGATCAACTAGACATAACCAAGGGATCTCTTACAAAAATAACATCACTAGAGAGGCTTCTAAAGCCTCTAGTCAAGCAAAACTATGCAATAACCCTAACTAGGTCCTATGTTTTCATATTCACAACGAATATGCAAAGTAAAGTAAAATCTAATATAGTGCTCCCCAAATCTTGTGGAATAAATTGAGAGTAATAAACATAAAATTAAACATGCATATAAGATCTATACTTAAACCAATGCATATGAAATTCTAATACATGGTATAGAAGTACAAATGCAAATCTATCTACTCTTACAAAGAAGGAATAAAGTTAGGAATACTTACCTTTGAAGACAAAATCATCAAGCCTTAATATACCCCTTGTTGAAGGTGATTTTCAAGAGGTTATAATGGTATGTAAGGATAACAAGGATAAGTTAACTCTAGGCTACACAAATTCTCTATGTATCCAAAAACTTCTCCATAAGACAAGATCCATATCTCTAAAAAATGTATTTAAACCCTAATAAATGTTCCTCAAGTAGAATGGTGATAAGAAAATGCACAATATAATAATTTTCTTATTTACTTCTCTCTAAATGATAGAAATAGATGTGTATATATAGCTAAATCTAACTCTAAACCTTTTTGAAAGTTTAGTTGATAAGGTCAGCTCAATTTGACTCCGTATCATTATTTGATAAAATTAAATTAGGACCCGATCTAGGTTGATCGAGGATGACCTAGACCCATAACATGCTTTAAGAAAATTAAATACAAGGTTGGCCTAGTTTGACAGTGTACTATAAATTGTCAAAAAGGGTTTTAGTCTTAGGAAGGTGCTAAGAGAGTTGGTGAATTGCTTCAAGGAGTGTGTAAGAGAGGAGGCAAATATTATGGAAGTGTATAGGAGGAGGTTGGATTGATAGTAAGTGGTAGTATAGGGGGAAACAATCCTGAAAAGCACCAATGGTCTGCCCACCCCTTTCCCAATGTACCCTTTAAGGTGTGCACTCAGAGAGATTGAGAATCGATAGGTTCTTGTAAAAGAAAAAGCATAAGTAATTTATAAAGGTTGAAAATATTATTTTTATACATATACCCCAATTGAAGCTCATCATGTGTCACTTAGGTGCAATATGGGATGGTGTTTTGAGAAAATAATATAAAAACACGCAATGCTGAAGATAAATAAATAATAGTAAGAAGTAAATAAGATAAATGAATGGATAAAATTTAAAAACACATACCCTTACTTACCTTAGTGTTATAGATAATAAATTAAATGAAATAAATGTGAAGGTGTCCAATGTAGGGAACATTAGGTGAACCTTGAAATTAATGAAAAAGAGCAAAAAATTGAATTTTTTACAAAATGTACATGTAATATATGAAAATATTCTCTATGATGTCATGATTTTAGAACATCTTTCAGTTTAAAAAATCTAGTAGAAACAAATATATGGTAAAAAAATGGAATCTTGTTGTAAATATTTGACAAATAAATAATTCTTAATAGTAAATATAAATAGGGTGAAAAATAATTAATTTGTTATTTTTATTATTTTGAGAAAATAGTGCTCTAAGAGACCCATTTTGAGGCTAGAGAGTGAACATGGTGAGGAGACAACAACTACGATGAGGAGGATGCATAGTGACTGCAGATAGTGAAACATAGGTAAGAAAACATGAATTTTAATTTTTTTGAGTAATTTTATTTTAAATTGAGCTAAATATATATAATTGATTAGTAGACAAAATTTAGACACCAAAACTAACCCTATGAAATTTTTAGGGACACTAGGTGTAGAATAGGGTACTGGGTAGGAAAAGATCAGACCAATAAATGCCTAAGGTATTTATGGTAAATGGTCAAAGATTTATCATAAATAAATAATAGAGTTGACCTTGTTGACTTAGTTTGTAAGATGAGAAGGACATAAGGGGGCTGAATGTGTAGTAGTGGGCTGACACAATATAGTTTAAGGTGGTCAACTGCATAGTAACAAACTGATGTAGTTTGAAATGGGAAGATGGATGACATAATACCTTTTAGCTAATGTAATTGGTAATATGTTGCTAATTCAATTTTTTAAAGGGGCTTGACTGTGTACCAAAGGGTTGATTTAGTATGCTAAAGTTGGGAAATAGCCAATTTAGTATTAAATAAGATGATATAGTTTAAAAGAAAAGGGCTAACTATGTACCAGAGGGATGATGTAGTATAATAGGACTATAATACGACTAATTTAGTATTGAATGGGTTGATGGTGTAGAAAAATAGAACATAATAAATTAAATCAAACAAGCTGATGAAGTTAATTTTTAAATGTTTTATAATGCATTTTAATTATTATAACATCGATATCTAATACATCCTCTGTTGTTTTATATTTTATAGAGATGCCAGTTATTTTGGCACTTGGTGGATGCATTTTGGCTACTAGATCTATTGAATCAATTAGCTAATGTGGATAGGGATCAACTGGTCACTTTGGACTTTGATGGCATTATGAATATGAGACAAATCCCTCAAAGTGTTGATCTATTGTCATGTTCTTAGGAGCATGTGAATAGTTGACCAATAATTTTTAATGGGAGGTGGAGGGGACATCATTTATGTGGTGATTAATTTAGAGGATGTCCATACATTTCTTGGACTTATGATAGGTGGGACATCGGTGATCACTGATACACTAGAGTCAAAAGATGAGAGATAAACTTAACTTAGTGGGCTAAAGGCTTAGATAAGATCTATCCCATATTGTGTGTGAGCTTGTTTGATATATATGTAGTGGTCATTATAGACATTTGAAAGGTAGTGATAGGAATTGTGATCGCATGAGTACTATGTCACAAGTTAGACAAAAAGGTACCATTGTATGTGATATCCTTGTGCCAATTTATATTAGATCAGGGAGAGCTCTATTATTTTGGTTCTATCATCTAGGTTCATCTCATGCATGATATGTATGGGATGCTTTCCAAAGGGTAGAAGATGATGGGACTAGTGATTTTTCTTAGCACATGGATATATGAGAGGTTTCCTATGAATTTGTTA
Organism: Torreya grandis; assembly: GCA_037957365.1. Taxonomy (NCBI): domain Eukaryota; kingdom Viridiplantae; phylum Streptophyta; class Pinopsida; order Cupressales; family Taxaceae; genus Torreya; species Torreya grandis. The sequence continues at coordinate 3,692,806 of JARHVA010000486.1, read as the reverse complement.
GTTGGGTTACGACATGTGATCGATGATAGGTTTCCTCAAGTCATGTGATGGAGGAAGGACCGTGTAGTGAAAAACATACCCCATGTTACAAATTAATAGACTATCACATTAGGGTAGATAATGTGGTAGTCCTACACTTAAACAACTTCCATATGGCCTAGTTAGTCTACCATTGATACATGGTTGACATGTGTATGGATCAAGATATACTATAATTCATGGGTGGAGCCTCATCTAATGTCTCTCAAAATTGGGTGGTTAAGACTTCCCTATATGACATCTCCTCTAGTAGTGAATTCTTATTGGGCATGACATACTAGAGAGCTGACAGGGAGAGGAAGTAGAGGCATACCTATGGAGATACTAGTGATTAGGATTTGATGTGATAGACTATGGGTGGGCTAGCATAATAGTAGGAGGCAATAGATCTAGAGGAGGAAATGTTATGGATGTAGATGTAAGAGCATATAATGCACCATAAAAAGGCAACAACAACCATCATGAACTCATCAGAGATAAAGACACTATTAACATGAAGAACACATGTGCTATCTATTGCATAAGGGGATCCAATAGTAGTTCTAAGGCATAATTAGTCTATAAAGAGACCAATTAAGAGAGGATTATGATGGTAACTCCTAGATTTGCATTATTGTATAGGTAGTTAATGGAGGAGGTTCTTGGTGGGTGAGCAGATAGGGAGACCATGATCGATGACACCAATACTGGTTAGAAATGTTATTAAATTTGGTTTATGTTTTTGATATAGAAGACTAGCTACATTTTGATTATGATAGATAGATGATTTGATTTATATATATATATATATATATATATATATATATATATATATATAGACATATGATTTGATGTCTATCTAGTTTTGGTTTTGTAGATCTTATGATAAATTAGCTAAAATTGTGAGTCCTAGTTATGGTTACACACCATGACATTTTGGATGGGGTGCTAGCACCATAAAACCCTACCACACTGAATGACCTTTAGGTTATATCTACCCCAACCCAAGTGGGATAGTTTATACTAGTGGGAGAAACTTTGAGGTAGCTACAAGTATGAAGTGATGGGTCACAACCACCAATAGGGGTTGGAGTAGGAGAGGCACATGCCTAACAGGCCCTAACATAAGAGAGAGTTGTGCACATAGAAACTACCATCCATCTACGATAGGTACAAGCCCAAATGGCCAATATATAGGGACAAGTTGTTAGATTGAGATCCTAGACTACCTCTTTATAGTTTACTATTCATAGGGGCCAGTCAAAGGTGTCTATGGTAGCATGGCTAGGCCATAAGATATACATGATAGAACATAGCCTTAGAGATGTAGATATTGTATTTTATGATTTGTATTATATAAAACACATGATGTGTGTGTGTGTGTGTGTGTGTGTGTGTGTGTGTGTATTTATAGTTTCAATAATCTCATGAGTTATTCTTGGATTTGGATGTGGATGCATGTATATATTTCCTATCTAGCACATTTATTTAGATTTTTTTGTATATTCTATAGGAAATATGTGATGTATGGTTTTTTTTATAGCATTATGTATTCAAAAAAATCTCCTTTTTATTTTTAACCATGCATGTGTATCACATAATGCTATAAAAAAATAAACATCACATATTTCCTATAGCATATACAATAAAAGCTAAATACATGTGCTAGAAAGGATATATATCCCTATATCCACATCCAAATGCAAGTATAACTCATGAGATTAATGAAACTATCAAAATGAAATTGTCAATGTGTGTGTGTGTGTGTTATGTATGTTTTTTTTATAACATTATATGATATACATGCATGGTTAAAAATAAAAAGGCAAAAATATTTGGATAAGTATATGTAGACAATAAAAAATAACACACTTGTAGTTTTCAATGACTAAATACCTCGAGACCCCCTAAAGAACCCATAAAAAAATTTAACCCTTAACAAACCCCTCTTAACCTAAACAAATCACTATTTTTCTTGTCACATAATATTATTCAAAATAATTACTTGAAAGTACTATTCAAAAGTACTATTCATTGTGGGACCCACTATCACTATTCATGATGACATGGCATGTGACATGGAAAATGACATGGTAAGTGACATGGAAAAGTGAAATGATAAGTGACATGGAATGTGACATGGTATGTGACATGGCAAGTGACATGGCTTGATGTGGGACATCATACCCCACTTGGGACCCTTTCTCAAATTTCTTAATGACCTCATTTAAGCATCACAAGCCCCCCCATTGAAATATTGTGAATTTTCCTTAAGGAAGCCATAATTAAATATATATTTTTCCTTCACACATGAAAGTGAACCTTAAAATGAGATACATACCTCCTCAAAGACAAAGGGCACTCATTTTTGGACTTTTAAACCTAAATGGAGGCTCACCAACCCAAATGAGAGACTTTCCAACCCACATGGGAATCCTCACCCACATCACCTTGAATAAATCATGAACCACATGGAAAATGGTGCCACACTTCCACTACTCTCTCTTTTGGCATGATTCTTCACAAAAATGCTATAAATACCCCCCATCTCCTTCACCCAAGGTTAAGTTGGAAGTTAGTATTTTGTTATTAACATTTGTGTTGAAGGTTTGGAGGTATAATCAAGGAGGTAATAATATTTAAGATAAGGATCTCAAGTAACAAAACTATGCCAAAATTTCTTCAAATCTTCATCAACTATCAACAAGCCAATCTTCATCAATAAACATCCTTAAGTATTGAGGTAATCTTGTTGTTTAGTTATGTTAATGTCTTCATTCCTTTCCCTTTGGCCCTCTTATTTCACTTGCTTCCTTAATCAACCTATTTTAATTTTAATCTTTTATACATATCCATTTTACATCTTTATCACCCTTTACCCCTTTGCCTTCTTGGCCTCATTCTGACCTTTTACCCCTTTGCCTTCTTGGCCTCATTGTGACTAGTTTCCCCTTTGCCTTCTTGGCCCTCCTTTTCACCATTTATCCCTCTTGTTTTCTTGAACATATTTATCTTAACCATTCCAACCATTTAATAAACCCAAAAAAATAATTATTTTTACTTTTATCAAATCAATCCAAACCAAAAACCACAACTTTGTTTTAGCCAATTTTCAGTATTAGCACTATTTAAACTAGTTCCTTTATTTTAGCCATCTAAGCAAAGAATTTAGTTTTATTAATTAATTTGATATTTTTTTATATTATTAGTTTTATTTTTCTATCATTTTATTAAAATATTTCCATTTTCATTCACCAACTTAAGTGTTTTAATAAGGTGGATTCATAGCCTCCTAGAAAACTTTCGCTTCTAGGATCTATCTCATGCTAGGCAATCCACCCATCTACTTGTCCAACAAATAAGTTTATTTTAGTGTTTTATTATTTTTAGGTCATCATACCAAGCTAAATAGGATCTATCCAAAATCACTTAGATCCAATGTGCACACTTTAACATGTATTCTTCCACACCCGTCATAACTAGTTTCTACTTTTCACACTTAGGAAAAAGCAAAAAATAGATAGAAACATTTTGGCATGCTTGGTGGGACCCTTGAGTTTTCTTGGGTTCATTAATTATTTTATTAAATTTAGTTACATTAGTAAAATGGAATTTATATGTAATTTAATTTCTAAAAATTAATCATTCATCTCTTTCAAAATGTAAGTTTTAGCTTTTTTAATTTAGAAAATTAAAAAAAAAGCAGAAATTTTCATTTTTTTTCTTGCATTTCTAAAAATAAAATAAAAAGAGCATTCATCATAGGATTATATTGCATTTTCATACTACACTTAGGTGCATTTTATTTTTTCTTATTTTCATAAAAATAAATCAATTTTTTTTGCTTTGGGTTAAAATTAACTGTATACATTGTTTGCTTGTTTGCTTAATTAGTTCACCTAGATTAATTAAAGGGAAAGCAAATTTAACATAGTTCAATAATGTTACATAACCAAACCAATTGCACCAAAAAAACATAAAAATCACTTGAGACAAGGCCTGACTAGGATTTCATCACCTAACGGATCACCTTACCCTTTCATGGTTATTGTACTTAGATTTAATCACCAAGTGGATAACCAACTCAGTTATCTAGTTGAGTATAAACTCTGGTAATTGATATATATTGGCTAAGCACCCACACTAGTTTTAGATCCTGATTGAGGGGAGAAATATCCAAGTACCAAGTCATGTACTGGAACCAATATAGACTTCTTCTTGAGTGCCTAAACACAACCTGAAACAAAACATAGACTACCTTGTTTAGGACCTATTATACAAACCGTATTTCTTCTTCACACTTTCTATGGTATAAGCCAAAAAAGAGATAATTAAAAATCTAGGATTTAACATATCTTAGCATATGATTTTATTTCCTAGAATATTTTATTTTTCTTACTTATTGTTAGAGGTGTGAGCTTCATTTATCTCCATTCTTCACATAGTCTTTACCAGACTACAAATTGAAAAATCAAACCAACCAAGAACCTATTCTCCAATACCTCATATCCATTATCTTGTTTAATGGATTTCTTTCCTATTTTATCTCTTGGATATCCTAACTTTTCTAGGATCTTGGATAATAATCCTTTCACCTTAAATTGGTACCTTATATTATAATCCACTTATGCTCCCTTCCTTACCAAAAATCAACCCAACCTTGTCTACAACCAACCCAATCCTATCTACAACCAACCCAACCTTATCTATAACCAAAAAAACCTTGTATAAAATCAACCTAACCTTACCTATAACTCATCAAACTCAAAATTCAACCAACCCATAAACTATCAACCTTCACTCAAACTACCACCTGAGTTTTTTGTAGTGATAACAGACTGGATGGCTAGATTAGAGTCAAAACTTAGGCCACCTATTTCTGGTATCCATAATCAATCAAACCTCACTTACAACCAAAAAATAGCCTATCATAATTCATATAATTATTATCATGCCCAACCAACAACCTATCAACATCTATCCTCTCAATCACCCCAACCTTATCAAAGCTTAGGCCATTTCCCCCAACCATCATATAAGCCTCAACCCACCTTGCTAACCCAATCAATTTCATTATCCTCAACTGATCAACCAGCCCATAAATCAACCTATCAACCCAAACAACTTGTTAATCTATCAAACCAACTAGCCTCTTCAATCCAACCAAATAATTACAAATAATTTCACACCCTAATGTGATAACTAAGACATTGGTACACCCTCTTCTGGCCCTTAGTAAACCTACAATTGAAGAAAATATAATAATACCAACCTTAAGCAATCCACTTTTTGACCAAGTATAACCTTTAGAAATTTCCTTATAAATCACAATTAATGAAACCAAATAATCTTTTCCACTTCCCCTTTTATTGAATTAAAGCCAAACAGAATCATCTAACACTTATGAGGTGCACACGATCAATGTTGTTATTGATAAACCTATTGCTACTAATTCTTCCAACCCACTCATCGAAGTGGGGGAATCACTTTCCATTCCTTTGGCTCACCAAACAAAGTAATCAACCACTCACTTCCTTTCACTTGACACCATTACACCTTCCTCCCCCCCCCATAGACTCACCTACTCTTCTTTTGGAAATCATTCCTTTAGAAGAGGTCACCTTATCCACTCCATCTATGGAAGAAACATCTTATCTAAATTTTTAACTTGCCACCAAAAACATAGATGGGGAAACCATTCCCTCTTCTCTACCCAAGGGTTTAATATTTGAAATAATTTATCAAGGAACCAAACCTATCTACAAGCCCTTTTATAGGCTAGTACAAAGCCTAGAGTTCACTTCTGAACCCAATCTTGATAGAGCCACTTTCTGGCATCATCTTGGCTTCCCCTATCAAAACAAATAAGATCCCTTAGCTTCACTTGAATCCATCCTTAAACCTATCACTACCTCATCCCAATCCTTAGATACTCCATCCTCGAAAACCATAAGGGAACCATATAACCCACTTCCATCTAAAATTGTTAAATACCCTTACACCTCTTTGACCAAACCCATCAAGAATCTATAAATACTTCCTATTCCTATCATAACTCACCAATCTTTGAAATTGGACCTAACTCTATCAATTCCATCAAAGAAAAATATGACTAGACCTATTAAAAGGGTGGAATCTCCTAAACCATCTTGAAATAGACCCATGGGCCCCCCTTCTCTTAAATCTCCTACTTCTAAACCAACCAAGCAACCCCAACCTAACCAATCTAATAAAACCATTCCACAACTAACAAATTATAGGGTAAAGCCTAATCCTAATAAAGCTACCACTCTAAAGCCCAAAAATCCATCACCCCCAACACCTTTAATTGAATCCTATTCAACCATTTTACAAAGTTTATTGAAAACTCCCTTAACCTTGCCACCTCTCAAATGTTTCCAACTTGTCAAAACTTTTGACCCTTCACATCCTCAACCAAAATGGTTTAATACCAACTTAGTTTGTGCATACCATAGGACACTTGGACATGACACAAAAAATTACAAATCTCTCCAATCACTCATCCATAACTTATATGAGGATAATATGTTATCAGATGAACCTCCCTTAACCAAGCCATCCCAACCTAATCAACAAACCAAAACTACCCCACCACCCATAACTTCTATAATAAAAACTAATTTTAGGAAGGCTCCCAAAACTAAAAACCTATCACCTCCAATACCTTTTCATGAATCCTATTGAACCATTTTACAAAGGTTTTTGAAAACCTCTTCCTTAACCTTGCCACCTATCAAGCCTTTTGACCCTATCAAAAATTTCAACCATTCATGCCTAGAACCATCATGGTACAATGACTGCCATGTGTGATCTTACCATAGGATACTTAGCCATTATACAAAACACTATAAGGATATTAAAACCATTATCCATTGGCTTTATGACCAGGATAATATGTTATCAAATGAACCTCTTATGATCCCATTACCAACCTAGCCATCAACAAAACCTACCCAACATTTGCCTATTCCCCCATTCTCACCTAAGAGTAAGGAGAAATTGAAGTAGAAAGCTAAACCAACACTTCCTTTTATCTACACCATATATAGGGCTACCCACTCTCAAGTCCAACAAAAGGATAAGGGAAAGGCTAAAATGTCCATTCCATGGACATACCCTTCAAACCCTCAACATTTTAACTGAACCTAACTACAAACACCTTCACTTTAGGATATTTTTCCCACCTATGCAAAGAGTAACTAAGAGAACTTTCCTTCCATAAGGATTTAACCATTTATTAACTTCAACCATACCTTAACCATTAATTGAACTAACCCTTGGCTTATTTTCCTCAACATATCAACCAAACCTATCCATCAACCCAACTTAAACTAAGTTGTATATCAAATTGGGGAAACCCGTTTGGACACCACCTGACCTATTTGGGATTCAAATTCTACCATAGAACCATTAGAGATTACCCTTCTCCATCAGACCTAACCAACCTTACCTCAAACCTCAAGACTTCAATATTAGAGACCTTTTTCTAAAGGAAAACTGACACGTGACCAACATGGAAAAGATTAAAATGAGGCAATATTGGTTTTAATTGGGTTGGACCCTACATCATTACCCATAAGTATGGATCAGGAGATTATTGTTTGTCTTCTCTTGAAGGCAAACCAAAACCTAAGCCTCTCAACACTTTACATTTGTGTCCTTTTTTGTTAAGGAAGGATCAAGCTCACTCTTTTTGTCTAACTTAAGATCATCCCTTGATTATGATATTTTAACCTTCACCCATCTCTCTCCTCTCCTCTTGAGTATAATTGATTATAATATAGAACCATGTGATTAACTATCATATTCATATCCTAATCCTAAATATGGGTACCATACCTCTACCCATAACATGGTTCTCATGGATACTTTTCATCTTTAACAAGATGGAATCCCATGGTCATTGTCTCTCAAAACCACACCCTTTCACATATCATTGACATTCATGTGTTTAATTTTTATCCTCATAAAGGTAAACCTCTGAACATAATTAGACCGGTCCATGTCTAAACATATTTCATCTTGAAATAATTACATGGGTCAATATCTTAAGCATTGAAGACTACTTCCTTGACGGATAGCTACCCAAAAGCAAAATAAAAAATTCCAAATGTAAGGTAGACTATTACCTTGAAGGACAACTAAAAATAACTTTAAATAAAGCCAATAAGCTTAGAGCACTCCCTTGAAGGATGGCTAAGTTAACTTTGTCAAAAGTAGAGTAATTTATTGAAAGCTTCCCACATCGATCAACTTCCCATATACAACAATAAAGCAAAGGACCTATTATCATAACAAATCAACTCTCAAGAAGCATAATAAGTTAGAAGCCATAATAAACTTTCACATGTAGACTTCCACATGTATCAGTCTTCATATAGCATACAACATGAACTTATCTATTACCATTCTTAGGTCACTTATAGAAGGGAAAAATTAATTCACCTAAGGTTATCATACATATCACCCATTACCCTTCACACCACCTATCACCCATATTCCCTTTAAACTATCTATACATCAAGGGATTTAGAGCTTGCTTTACACCCTATGATAAAGAAACCTTCTTTATCAACTAATGACCTCTCATGCACAATGTTTGAAGGGCTTATATTAATTAAGCTAATCTCACTTTAGGATTGTTTTTAGTCCTTTTCAAAAACAAAGCATCAGGCCCTATTCTTATATTAGTGTGCCTAGTTGATGTTTTCACCATGACTTTTACCATCCAACATTATAACAAAAATAATCATTCCTTCTACATTAAGCGAGATTATAACAACCAAAACCATACCAATCATAACCATAGTCATAACATTCACTAGCAACATCCAACACATTTTTTAAATGTTTAGATCAAACTATGCAATATTTTATTTAGGGTGAGAGGAGTTGAACAACACATACAAAGTTATTAGACTATCCACACTTCACCTAAGGCCCCTACATACACTATTTTCCTACCTAAGCATTAAACCGATTATCCAGTGACTCTAGATTTGTGTTAAGCCATATTTTCACTTGATTACTCCCGAGACTAACATCTGTACCATTCCCTGTCTTAGTGACTACTAAAGGGTATACTCTATTCTCCTCTCCCACATTCATCCCCATAGGGTAAGAATCATACTCTACTCTAGGTCTTTCAACTTGCTTAATCATCGCAACCATTACATCACCTCACTTTGATTATTTTTCTTGCATAGGTACTACCTACTATTGCCTCAGTATGCATCCCCTTGGATAGAAAGGGTTACCTTTAGAGGCAAGCCAAATGTCATATTCTCCAACCCTACACCTTGTGAAATGAAAGTCTCACCTTATTCACTACTAAGGAGGTAAGAGTTTAGACTCAATCTCAGGTCATGCCTTTCCTCTTATTGTTGATCTAATAATCTTTCATTATCACCATTACATGTTGCAGTATCCATTAGATATGTACATTCATCATATTGATTATTTTAGGTCATGGAGGTTGATCATCTCCACCATTATTTCCATTATTCACCATCATCAACATTGTGTAGTTATCTACACTCTCTATAACCTACAAAACCAAATAACTTAATAATAAACATTCATCCTTATCATGATTCTTTAAATAGATTACCTAACCATTCATCCTCAGCAACATGATTCTCCTTCCCACCAATGAGGAAGGTCATATGATGTCATTGCTTCCCTTAAACAATCCTCCCACTTGAAATGGTCATGTCTACTTACCTTTTTATGTGGACACATCACCCTCAATTTGATTTGTCACCTTGATAAATTCATTACGCACCATCATGATATCTTTTTATTAGCCTTATCATCTGATCTGCATCTAATGTATTTTCTTTTTTTGTCATCTTGTAATCCTTTTGGGCCTGGTGTTCAGTAGTGTCATTATCACCATTACCTCACTTGACATAAATTAGCTTCCAACCATGTGTCATTGTAATGATCATGCCTTTAAAACTGCCACTATTGCTAGTGGTGGTAACTCTAAAATCCCTGTCACTATAGAAACTCTTCCATCTAAGGTATGCTACCATGAATTCATAGTGATACATTCAACTTCTTTTCCCCTTTACCCTCCTATTCCTACCATCCCATTACCACATGCTCTAAACATTAGACCCCAACCATTGGTAGTGTCTACTTGAACATGGTAGTCTTTTATTTTATGCCAGCTGAATGATCATCTATAGCAGGGGAGCAATTGCCTTCTCCCAGCCACATAGCTTTTTATTGGTTACACATGACCTAGTAGAAGCAATAAGTCATTGGTTCCATGGATCTAAGATAGAATATGTAGACATGGCCACCATTTATCTAGCCTACCCATGCAACTATTTTGTTAAGAAAATTCTATCCTCCATCACTCACCATGTTGCTAACTTCCTAACTTGTAGAATCTATTTGATTATTGAATAAATTATTTGTAGGTTTTCATTTTACTACTACCCTTAAAATTTATCTCATAGTGGTGATGAACCTTGGCTAAAGTGACTCTGCAGATCCAGATAGACTGCTACCTCTTAAAACTTGGATCGTAGTGGTAGACACTATCTCCAAACTCCTACCATCACATATTTTAGAAGGTGTAACCTCATAACAAAGGCACCTTTTCTTTGGATTATCTCCATTAAAGATCATTTGTGGTACTTAACATTGTGTTCCCTTTTAATTTATCCTACCTTTCCCATCCGTATCTCTCATCCTACTAAATGTGGGATCATTATGGTAACTATTTACCAGTCTACACCATTCACTTTCATTGACTCCTTCACCAAAACCCAAAATTATTGTTTTACAAAACCTTCTCCCTCAAACCAAACCAACCCATGTGGTCCATAAAATTGGGGTAGCCAATTTGAACACCACTCACCCAAACCTTGTTGAACTACATTGGCTTGATGTCCACAGACTAAGTAGGTGTTGCTTCACTTCTATGAGTAGCTCAACCACTAAAAACTAATTCCCATCCCCTTTTTCTTCTCACTCATTTCCATCTCTAACCATTCCCTCTTGCTTAGGGCATCCTACATCAAGGAAGATTTGAATTATTTATTAAACATCCTTATGTTTTAACACCATCTAATACTTCCTCTTAACTTTTTCCCCCATTGTTGGTAGAACTACATTGGCCTGAGGTCTTTTTGGACTATGTAGACAACGCTCAGTTACTAAGGTCAATTTAGCCATGTCCTTTACTTTATTTTCTCTTCTCACCTAATATTTTTTTACTTATCTACCTATCCCCTCACCACTTACCTCCCTTCAGATTGTAAATCTCTTTTAACCACTTTTCCAACCTGTCAATCTCTTTTAACATAAGGGTTGATAGTATTCCTTATTGGCCCCTCTTATCTACTATAAAACCACCACCTACTCTATCTTAGCCTCCCCATCACCTTTCCTTGTGCATACTTCACAACTCACTCCCTCACCCACTTCTCATGTTTTTGGTCTCTCTTTCCACTTATTACCAACCTTTTCCTTTATCCCCTTCAAATTATTTCACCATCCTCATCATCTCCCCTTGCCCTTGGCTATTTGTCATACCATCTTTATCACTCTCTTTTCCTCAGTAATTCCCCATTATACTATGCATCTTGTAAGATTTTTGTTTCTTCTCTTACTATATTTTTTATTTATGTGTACCACCACTCTCTACCATTTCACCACTATTCCCACCATACCCATTTTCCATTCTTCTTATTTTTTTTCCCACCCTTTCATCCTTTTTGTCTTGTTTTTCTCCTCCACAACTAGTTTCTCCTTGGGTATTTATCCTTTGAGAAGCCTTACATAATTTCCTCTTTTCTTCTCCTCTTCTTTCCTTTTTCCCTTTGCATTCCCCTTTTCCTCTTTCCATCTCAGTACTCACTTATCTTTTGCATCTATGTGAGTATCCATGATTTGTATCCTTGCTTCAATTCTTCATTTTTGTTCTTATCATCCCTGATCTTCATCCCTTAGTTTTATCTCACTCCATTTCATTTCATCCCCCTATTTCTTCACCACCTTACCACTTTTTGGCTAGACAATCTCATATAATCACCCCTTTATCTTGTTAATCTCTTCTAACAAGTCAATTGATGCCTACCTTCTCTCTTCACCTTTTTACCACCCATCCTTTGTTTCCCCTTGTTTTTGTTAACCCCTTTCCCATTTTCCATCCCATTCTCATCTATAAAACCATCATCTGCTTTGGTTCATTATCCATCATCATCCATGCTTACTTGGTCAAGATACCACATGCTTCTTCACTCTCATATCATCCTTTTTGTGTCCTCATTTCACTTATTTTTCCTCCTATTTTATTTATTCTATTTATTTCCTTATTTTTTTCATTTTCATCACCAAACTATTTTGTCCTTGGTCTATTTTTAGACTTATTTTCAAAACCCTTCATGGCCTCCCATATTTACCAGCCTCCCCTTACCCTTCAAAATTGTTACGCTTCTCTCCCCATCTTTTTCAATTATCCAATCTATCATTTTTTAGTGCATCTCTCACCCCCATCCCATCTTCTACATTTTATTTTTCTTCTCTTTTTTCCATTTTATTTCATTTTTTTCATTTCCCTTAATCCCCTTCCTTGCTATTCTTGACCTATATGACCATTCCTATCTTCTTCCATCCTTTTCCACCTTCATATTTATCTATGACTTCGTTGTTTTCTCTTCATCTATCTCTTGGTCCACCTTCACCTCATTTCTTTTTGTATTTCCCTTATGTTCTCCAATTCAACCTCCACCTCTTTAGAGTGTGGTCACTAATTATACTAATTTTGCGTACATCTCCTTGTCTACATCTTCATGTCCTCCATGCCCTTGCCTTAATACATGAAATTTGGTCAAATTCATTACTTTAGGAGCATCCCTTTATTCCTTTGATTCCTTAGTGTGTTTTACTTAAACTTTATTTTTTATCCCTCTCTAACTACTCCCTTCACCCTCCCTATCACCTTTTTCCTTTTAAATCCTTTGCCCATTTTGAGAATGCTATGACCTCCAAGGTCTTATACTTAATTTTGGTTTAGTATGAGATATTTACCAATCCTATAGCTCTATAACACAATTGTCTAGGACCGTAGGCTCATACGACTAACCAACAAGCCTGAGCGTTGTTAAGCCATCAGGATGAAAATTCCTTCCCCACCTCTTTTGGTATTGCTTATTTTAAACCCATTTTACTCTAACCTTCAAATATGTTAGAATAAAAACTAAAACCACCTTCAAATGGAAGCTTTTGGATACCCATGTGGGGATGCTAGCTACACCTTCTCATGCACCCTACCTTCCAATAATTTCCCTTGATTCTCCCTTCTCAGACTACATCTTCTTACACCTTGAAATAAACCTTCTCTTTAATCGCATTCCTCCTCCAACCTGCTCCTTCATTTAATTAATATTATTATTATTATCTCACTCCCTATTCCAAAACCCCTCAATGCCTTTCTCTAAATTCCCTAAAAACTCAACACTTACTTATTTTGGGGCTCCATTGATTCAAGGGTCAAGGGTTTGAATCTTCACCACTTCTCATTTACCAACTCTACTACTTTGCTTCCCTGAATCATTATATACTACTCTTTTATATCTTGTTAACGACATTTTTATGGTGTGTGCACAATGTCAGGTTACTTAGATGGTGATGAAAGAACTCATCAGATCACTATGGCAATTTGAGTAGTTCCAAATTTTCTAAAGCCTAGTAAATCATATTTTTCCCTATTATTTTATTTAAAAAGGTGGTAGAAATTTCATGATTTAACCTACTTATCCATGGCTACAAATTCCTTTTGCATAGTTGATGCCATCATCTAATTACATCCTAGGTAATCTCATCCATTATTTCTACCACACCCATCAGAAACTCTTTGATATGCATTTTTTCCACCCTTTAGTGTTTCCATTTCTCCAACATCCTTCAACCAAACCTAACTACATGATATCAAATTGGGGAAACCAAGTTAACCAACACCCTTTGCCTCAAAAGAACTATTTTTGGACTAACATTATTTCTGGGTTCCTATCCATGGAACTATGTAGGCAACATCCACTTATCACATGCATCTAGAGTCAACTCAGCCATCCCCTTCCAACCCATACCCAATCCACCCACACTTTCACCATATCCACCTTGATGCTAGTTACTTTTTACCTAGGACATTGGTGTGTTTTGCAATAACTTTTGACAACAATGACCAACCTTGCCATGTTGAAATTTTAAACATTTACACCCCCTTGTTCAAATCCTAATCATTTATGTTTTCTCGAGAGCACTTCCTACCTTGGATACCTAAGTCAACACTGACCCTATTTAGGAGCCTTGATAAGACTAACCCAATTAACTATGACCAACATTAGAGACTGATTACCTTGTCATTTTTCATAAAACCTAACCTTTTTATTATCAACATTAACAGCTTTAGTCTCTACATAATCTTGACTATTATGTTTATTCATATTTTGTGAACCCATTGTCATTTCACATACCCAACTACCTTGTGGCACCACCTAGTGCCTCCCCATCAACTACTTATCAAACCTACACCTGATTCGGCCTTTCCTCATAGACTTTTAGTTTAAGGGGGAAAACTTCCTCCCATACTCAGAGCACCCTGATCTTTGACCAAGTGATTCATTTTTATTTTTAAGCTTGTTAATTGAAAGCTACATAACAAAAAGGGGCAAAATGTAGACACTAGAAAACTACACACTTGTAGTTTTTAATGACTAAATACCTTGAGAGCCCATAAAGGCCCCCTAAAAATTTTTAACCCTTAAGAAACCCCACTTAACCTAACCAAATAACTATTATTCTAGTCACATAATATTATGCAAAATCACTACTTGAAAGTACTATTCATCATCACTATTCACTATGGGACCCACTATCATTATTCATGATGACATGGCATGTGACATGGAAAATGACATGGTGAGTGAAATTTCAAGTTACATGGCATGTGACATGGAAACATGACATGGCATGTGACATGGCAAGTGTCATGGCTTGATGTGGGACATCATACCCCACTTGGGACCCTTTCTTAAAGTCCTTAATGACCTTATTTAAGCATCATAAGGGCCCCCTCTTGAAATATAGAAAGTTTTCCTTAAGGAATATAGAATTAAATATACATTTTTCCTTCACACACAAAATTGGACCTTAAAATGAGATACCTACCTCCTCAAAGACAAAGGGAACTCATTTTTGGACTTTTTAACCCAAATGGAGGCTCACCAACCTGAATGGACGCTCACTAACCTAAATGAGAGACTTTCCAACCCACATGGGAATCCTAACCCACCTAACCTTTAATAAATCATGAAACACATGGAAAATGGTGCCACACTTCCACTATTATCTCTTTTGGCATGATTCTTCACAAAAATGTTATAAATAGCCCCACTCTCCTTCACCCAAGGTTAAGTTAGAAGTTAGTATTTTGTTATTAAAATTTTTGTTTCAGGTTTGAATGTATCATAAAGGAGGTCATAATATTTAATATAAAGATCTCAATCAACAAAACTCTACCAAAATTGCTTCAAGTCTTCATCAACTATCAACAAGCTAATCTTTATCAATAAACATATTTAAGCATTGAGGTAATCTTGTTGTTTAGTTATCTTAATTTATTAATTCCTTTTCATTTGGAAATATTATTTAAATATCTTCCTTCATAAACCTCTTATAATTTTACCCTCTTATACATATCCCTTTGCCTTCTTGGCCTAATTCTAATCTTTTACCCCTTTTTCATCTTAGCCTCAGTGTGATTAGTTGCCCCTTTGCTTTCTTGGCCCTCCGTTTCAGCATTTATCCCTCTTGTTTTATTTAACATATTTATATTAGACATTATAACCATTTCCCAGCCCCAAATAAATTATTCTTTATACTTTTATCAAATCAATCCAAACCAAAAACCATAACTTTGTTTTAGCCAATTTTCAGCATTAGCACTATTTAAACTAGTTGCTTTATTTTAGCCATCTAAGCAAAGCATTTAGTTTTATTAATTAATTTTATATTATTTATTGTTATTAGTTTTAGTGTTCTATAATTTTATGAAAATATTTACATTTTCATTCACCAAGTTATGTTTTTGAAGAAGTTGGATTGATATCCTCCTAGAAAGATTTCACTTCTAGGATCTAGCTCATGCTAGGCAATCCTCCCATCTACTAGTCTAACAAACAAGTTTATTTTATTTTATTATTATTTTTAGGTAATCCTCCCAAGCCAAATAGGAGATATCCAAAATCACTTGGATCCAAAGTATGCACTTTAACAATTATTTTTCCACACCCTTCATAACTGGTTTCTACTTTTCACACTTAGGAAAAAGCAAAAAATAGATAGAAACTGTATAATTAAATCAAAACAAATGTAATACACACTATATCATGATGGAAAATGTGTAAAAATATAAGATGAATAAATATAATAAACCAAAGATGGTAAAAAGGGTAACAAATGTTTTTAAACCATGTAAAAGTTTACATCAAATTAAAATAAATAAAAATCACACTATATCAAATTGGTAAATATGAAAATATTGTAATAAAATGGAAGGTACATGAAAAAATAATTAATTCAATTAATCATACTATATCAAGGTAGGAAATATAAAAAGAAAGACAAAATTTAAAATAAAATATAACTAATCACACTAATTCAAGTCGGGAAGTATGAAAATTTGAATAAAATTGTTGTAAGCATACACACAATCAAAAAATAAGAAGATAAATGCGAAAGACTTATGAAGTATAAGTAAGCATAAAACATACTAAATAATTATAGAAAGTATGTCAATGACATGTAACTCATAATCGAACACTACTTATCTCAAAGTTGGTGCATGAAATTTCATTATGATTTGGTTATAGTAGGAACTAGTTATTAGAATGTTTTGTGAGGAGGGCTTAGTCATATCCATGTTCCTACATTGTAACTCACAAAGGGAAAAACAATGAGGTAGAAAAAACTATTTGAATGATTTAAAAGATGTTTGTAATGTGGTAATTTATGAGGAGGGCCTAGTCATATCCATGGTCTTACATTACAACTCATGAGGGGAACACTAATGAGGTGAATGGTAATAATAAAATGTTATATTATGGTAATTTTTTAGAAGATCCTAGTCCTATCCATGGTCTTACATTGTAACTCAGAAAAGGAAAACCTAGGGGGAATGATCAGTTAAAAAAATAATATTTCTCAAGGGGAAATGTTAGGAATTTTTTAGTGAAAGATGGAATGTAAAAATCATGACATAAGCATCTATGAGAAGACCTTAATAAACATGAATCATAAAAGGTACAAAAGAGAGACACTACGAGTCTAGTGACCATCAAAATACAAAGGATACCTATTCATAATAAGCACAAAGTTGTATGGGAAAACATGTGAGATAATAAGTTCAAATCATGCTGGTTATATGAATAAGAAAATTAAAATAGACCTAATTTCCCATGACATGTTCCCTGTTCCTCATGACCTCTTATAGAACCATCAGTCTACTACAAAGATTGGGTACTTGTGTGATAAAATAGGTAGCACTAAAATATTTTTTTGTTTTCCTTTCCCATTATATTGTCCTGCCACACCCCAATGGACCTTGAATCTATCATGAGGCTAACTATTGAATTTGAAATTTGATTAAAAAACAAGATGTGTTATGAATCATGTCTTTTAGTGTGATATAACTTTTGAAATTATATGTTACCTTTTGTTTAAATGATTCAATTTGTAACTTTTTATGGCTTTTATGATTCCTCCTCCATATAGATTTGGAATAACCAACATGAGTGATAGAAGTGATACACACAAATGAGCTTTAGACTTTGGTTAAAGGAAGCTAAGTATATAGAGATATGACGAAATAAACACTTTGGTTTACATATGAACCAATATGTAATCTCAAGTTTCAACTATATGTATGCTTAGTATGTGAAAAGAATATAAGGGAATAAAAGGAGATTTAAAGTAGATCAGTAGATATAAGTATAATGAGATGTCTTGTTTACTAACTAATCAAATGTTAGATAAAGATTACTAATGGGAGCAAGGTTTGTGTAACCAAGTAACAATAATAAGTATCCATGAAAGAAAGGAACTCATACACATAAGTTTGCAATCATCGAAAGAATGAAAATAATCCATAAAAAAAATAATTAAATGAAGCCATATACAACACATAACACATAATATAAATATCCATGTGAAATAGATAGGTGAAACCAAATTTGGCACATAGTCAAATGGTATAAGATATATAAAAGTGGATCATAAGTCCAATAAAAAATCATAATGAAGAACAAAGTGAGAGAATACCATGATGTGTTCATAAATAATGATAAAATTTCCCACATATATTATCCATGACATCTAAAACATCTCTATGAATTTGGATCCTAATGGTAGCTAGAGTTTCATCAATCCTCATAGAGAGCTATGAAAAGACATCTCTCTAATTATCCTCAATAAAAAATGTTAGTTTAGCTGAATGATCATGCTCATGAGGGGTCTCTTGTATAAAATATGCAAAGAGAGGAATAGGTGCTAGAATAAGAATGGTATGTGAAAGATGAGAAGGAGGCACCACCAGTGGAGAAGGAGCCATAGGTTGGGAAGGAACCACAAGTGGGGTTGGAACCATGGGTGGGGAAGGAACCATAGGTGAGGTAGGAAGATCCTTATTGCATGAAAAACCTATAAAAGGATGAATAATTGGTTCAGGTATCATAATAATGTGATCATGAAGGTGCTACTAAAGAATATGATAATAATTGGTATGATGAGTATCACACTAGTGATAAAGACAATATACCTACCAATATTTAGGGATATACTTAGGTAATAATGAGGGAAGAGGTATAGCCTTATCTTTGGGATGAGAAAGAGTGGGATGCAATGTGTTAATATATTACCAAATATTTTAGTAATGGGTGAAAGAGTGATCATCTATCCCATGGAAGAAAAATATATGCTTGTTAGTAGACTTTGGAGACTACTAATGGAAGAGGTATAAGGATAATCTAGGGAAGGATAATATGACTAGAATTCTTTGATCTAATGATTGGTAAATTTATGAATATCATAATAAGGTTGATCAGCCCATTGGGCAGGCATGGGATCAAGTTATGACAAAATAAGAAGGTCATCATTGAGGGAAGGTAGGGATGAAGAAAAAACTATATTATCCTCAATTGAAGTTAAATCAAGATAAAAAAATAAGATGAGGCTTAGGTGAAGATAGAGAAAGAGTAAGAACTAGACTAGGATGAGCTGAAGGTGAGGCTAGATGTATGGAAGGATTAAGATAAGTAGCTAACATCTCTAGGGGAAGAAAACTAGAAGTATCTTCGTATAAAACAAAATGGTAAGGATCAATCATGGAATGATCCATAAGCATGATTATATGAGGATATGATAAAATTAGAGGTGTATCATGTGATTTCTCTATCTCTACCCTATGAAACATAAGAGGAATAATATAATTAGGAACTATGAAGGAAATAATGCAATAAGATGGATGAAAATAGTGAAATAAAGAAGTATGATATCAAATAATATTGAGATTTATACCTTAGACAGGTACTTGAAATGGGTCATCTAAAGCATAACCATCATCATATTCTATTGTATGCATGTCAATGGTACATGTAGGTATGAATTTATCATCAGAGGTTGCATGATGAATAAAATGTCTATTCTTAGTTAATACCACATGTATATCATCAATATAAGAATGACAAGAGAGAGGTTGTAAATAAGGAGGAAGTTAGGTGATGATATGAGGGGATAGATTATAAGTTTTGATCTTAAGGGTTATCTCATCTAGCTCATCATAATTTAGGAGGTTAGGTGGTATGTTCCCAATGAGTTTGGGGTCACCATTATAACCTTGGGTAGAATTAATAGGATAATTGAAGAGTTGAGATTCCTAAAATGGGATACTAGGTAAAATTTTGAGGGTAGGAATTTTAAGGATGCCGCGTACTTGGAATTGGTTGAAATTCTAAGGATTTGTGTCTCCTTAAAATTATAACACCATTATATGGGAATTTATTGCATTGGTACGTGGATGAAGTGACAGTCCTCATGTGATGAGTCCAAGGTCTACCAAGCAAGATGTTATAAGAGAGGGGAAAGTTGAAGACCATAAATTTTATGTAGACAATGATATGAGGAATGGTAATGGGAATACACACACAACCTAAAGGAGGCATCTACCTTATATTTTATCCTTAAAATGTGTTATGTGTGGACTTGAGATTGCATTTGGAATATCCAATATTTTTAATGAAATCAATGGAGGCAATGCAATTACCCAAACCCTCATCAATTAAAGCAAGCTTAACTTGGATATCACTAATTTGGATGCTAATAGATAGAGGAGGATCACCTACACAAAGAAAAATCTACTTTATAATCATGAAATTGATAAGAAACTTAAGGTAAAGAGAAGTGTCCACTATTTGATCAACATGTATGGACATCTCTTTTCATTATTAAAGGATACTATCTTTGAACCCATATAAGGTAGCTTCATGTCCTACTAGAAGATGATGAGGGATGTTCATTTAAAACAATAATTGCAATAGATGATTTCAATGATGGGGGAATTTTGCATTAATTTGAGGAAAAGTATTTGATATGGGAGATTGTATTCATATAAAATGCAAAAATATGTAACTTGAGCATGGATAATGACACTCAACCCATATGTTCTTCTAACATGCTCTCATGACCCTCTTAGGCTTGTTTTCACTGATTCCTAGTCATCCGTAGCCTTCTGGACTTGATCCTAACTAAGCCAGGATCCTCTTTTCATGACCAATCCACCCCCCTAGGTCCCATTTGCTTAGGACAATAGCACCACACTAGGACTATAGTTCCAATGCCACTCTTATGCTTTCAACACTTTTTTCCAAGCTCATTTTTGGCCTCAACAATCAATTCTTTCCAATTTCCAATCTTTATCCTTGTCAACCTAAAACAAGGAAATTCAATCCATGACCAATATATCCCTATAAAATCTCATTCAAAGATCATTTGAAAAGGGTTGACAAGGATCAAAAAGCAAGCAAGAATACAAGCAAGATTACTCAAGCACATTTCCCTATTCTCTACATATAACCATCCAATACTATTTCTAGTGTATTCAAATCCATACATCAGTACCTAGTCATCTTAAGCATATCCAATTTAGCATTTATTTGCATTCTCATATCACAATTACACCAAGCACTTTTAAAGGGAGAACTACATATGGCTTGATCCCTCTTTAGAGTATTGGTATGTAGGCAATGTCACCACACATGGGATATGAAGCACGTCTAGTGCATCTTACACACACTAACCCCCCCTTTTGTTTAAAGTTGGTCAAAGCACAATGAAAGATAGGTTTTAAAGAGAAAATATGATCTAAAAGGAGCTATATAGACTTTTTCCTACTAAAAATTTAGAGATAGGGTCACATAAACATGTCAAACAAAACCCAGAAAGCTCAAATCCTTAGGACAATAGCGGTAGAGGTAGACTATAGCATCGGTGCCAATCCTGTCCAGTTTTGGCACTCTTATCCAATCAAAAAATGAAGTTTATATCTCATTTTGTCATAGTATTCTAGTCTTACATAGTCAATATCAGCCTCTATCTCAGTCAGATTAACATAATTTTAAGCTAAGAGGGACTATTTTAGATAATTTAGACTTATCTATAGTCCAACTAAAAAAAAAATATCAATAATACACCTAAATGATTCAAAATTTTTTTGATTTTAAGTTCTATCTAATCTAATAAATGGGGAATATATCCAAATTATTACCATACTCTTGATATGCAACTTGTGCAGAACCTAAAAACTATTCATTTTCAAATATTATCTCCCATCCAATTTAGGGACATAAGTTCAGATTATTTGAAATTGTCCTTTAAGCTTGATTTCTCTTTATTCACTTGCTACTTTTAGAAAGTATAAACAACAATAAAAATTAACAAATCATTAGGTTAATTATGGCATAACTATTGACTAATTTTACTACTCATACCCTTTAACTAAATTATGAATAAAACCTCAATTATTCTCAAAATTATGCACCATTTGGTGAACTCGACTTACTTTGAACAAATTAAAAACCTTAGAAACCCTAGGGTAAAATTCCTACTGATTTTTACTATAAATTTATGAAAATTTTCTTGAATATATAAATCAAAAATTCATTTCAAATTTTAAAATTTAGTATTAAATTTTAAAAATAATTTTCTTTCAAACCCTAGTTGCCCATACTAGGTCCCAATAAATTTTTAGTAATTCTCTAATGCTTTTCTAAATTTTTACTAGCATATTTAAATAAAAAAATCCATTCAAATTTAAAAAATAAACAACAAATCTCAAAAATATTTTATTTTTCAAAACCCTAGTTATATCTACTAGGTCCCATTAAGTCACTAAATTTACACTAAATTTCTAATTTTTTGCTTACATATCTAACTCAGAAATTCACTTTCAATTTCAAATTTTCATATTAATTATTCAAATAATTATTTGTTAAAACCCTAGTCACCCATACTAGGTCCTATTGCTTGTGAGATATCACCTTACATTCTAAAATCAAATTTCAAAAATGGGTTTCACTTATTTACAATTATTTCTTGCATTTATTGCACAATATAAGAAAACCATAATTGGTCCTATCATGTACATGAATGCCAAAGTATATCATATGTTAGTACAAAGATTAATTATTTGTATTTCATGCTTATTTTTCATTATCAGGGATGATATTACAAAATTCATTTCTAAAAATGTACAAAATTTTAATATTCCTTTTGCATACTCTCTCTTACTCATATGGAAAGATTTGCAACTTTATCATGCTAAACATGTTATAAATGTTACGATTCATATCACATTTTTCTATACATTCATGAAAAATTTCATACTCTATATCTCTTGCTTTATATCTCTCATGTGATTTTTTTTTCAAGTTTATCATGCTAACCACATTAGAAATGCCATAGCACATGCTAAATTTCTTTATGCATTAATGCAAAATTTCATGCTCTTTATCCCTTGTTTGCTATCTCTCATGTGGAATGTTCTTTATAATCTTATTGATATACAAATCACATGCATTTCATCTCATATACATGGTTTCTACCTAGATGTATCTAACTCTTTGGCTATTTTTGAGTATCTTCCTTCTCCTCCTCTCCCCCAAGAGGGTGATAGCTACTTTCCCTCTAACTAGTTCCATGCTATCATCCCTCTAAAAGGTGAGGCAGCCCATACTATTTTTCCTAATGCATACATTCAGCCTATAGCTTCTTCAAAACCTCTTCAACATATGTGTTTACATGCTCAATCAAAAACAACTAGGATTTTCACTTGTGAGACTCTAAGGTATCAAATCACTAATATGAGAAATTTAATTTCAGATTTACAAATAAATAATCAACTATTACATGAAAAGATCACAACATTAAAAAATTAGATTATAATACAAACACCTCAAAGGCATCTTAGTGTTAATCATTCATATGTACCTTCACCTAGTCAATTGGTTGCAAGCAATGGTACATATCAAAACAAGAAATCACATCAAATTAACTCTACAACTAGTGATTCAAAAAGCATTCAAATATAAAATAAGAGTTCAAGTGAGGTACTAAGGGAAATTATTAAATCTAAGTTGATCAAATTACCTCCTCTACATCTAGTGAGAAGATCCATACATTATTGTGCATATCATAGAATGCATGGGCATCACACATGTTTTGCATAAAAAAAACATATAAAATAGATATTTTGTAATGAGGACCCTATACAAGGTAAATTAGTCAACCAATCCATAGTGACACAAGAACACATTCACAAATGGTCAAATTCAAAAATAGTATATTTGTGGTTACCAAAGCATAACTTAGAACAACAAAAGGATCAAAAAGGAAAATTAGAGAAATAAACAGTACCACAAGCACATGTAAAGCATGACAAAGATACAAATCTAACTCTTCAAAATGAGGCTCAACTTTCAAAGCAGTATGGGTTTGGTCAAACATATCTACAATAGTTTGATTATCAAGGTCAAGGGTTAGGCAAGCATGCTCAAGGCATCACTACTTCTATTATAGAATTTGATAATGTTTGTCACCAAGATTTAGGATTTATTTAACATCTTATGATAAATAATTTATAGACACAATTTATCAAAGGAAAAGATCTAGATACAAAAAGGGTCAACAATAACATTACCTTGGTTCAAAATCAAGATGATAAAGATGAGTGAAAAAATATAGGTTATGATGATTTTCAAGATACCAATAATGAATTCAAATATTTAGTGGTATATTCATAGCCATTCCCTCATGCTTCACAATCACACATGATTCCTTTATTTGACACATAACACCATGATAGGGAGTCTCCTATGAGACTCATCAGTTAATATCATTTCTTCTCAATTTTATGTGTACATAGCTCAAAACTATCAAAAATATAAAAACATAAAATATAACATTCAAAAGCATCAAAAATATTTTGACTGTATGCATTATCCATGCTTTACATTACTATTACTATGCTAGACTTACATTTGTTGTTCTATGCTATTGTTTGTCAATTTATCTACATTACCATGCTTCACTTGATCTTATTTGAGTGTGTACAATGACTTATAGCTCATTGATTACTTCACTCTACCCATTGATGGGGCATCCTACTTCTACATCGAGACACACATCGATATACATACCCACTGGGAGCATCTTCTACATGACTACACCATCTAGGTTATGTCATTCTTACACCACACACTCTAGTTATCATGTTGATGTACATTACTTACTAGTTCACATAGTTTACTCTATCGACACTCACTAATTTATATCACTTATGTATTTCTTAGCATATACTTGGTCTGGTACTAACATGTCTTGCATACTTTCCCTCTTGCTTTGATTAGTTAGATGTGATTGTAATTATAGTTCCTTACATGCTTTCTTTTCTTGATTAGCATAGCTATATTATTTACATTTCTCAGTTCTTGTTTGTCTCTTATATGTGCCTTAAGACATGTTATAATGTCCTTTTCCTATACTCCTCTATGTGATTGTGGCTTCCATGCCAATTTTGCTTGTTTTAATTTTATGTGTATGTGGCATTTGAACATGCCTTGTATGCTTTATTTATAATTTGAGTGACGTGTGCCCATGTCCCTTATTTTCTTTGTCCCTTGGCCACCCTTCTATGCTTTTTTCTTCTTTCCTTGTGTGCTTATCGCTTGTTTACTTCTCATTATTTATAATGCCATGATCAATATCATATATTTATCTTAGTTTCTTGGATGCCATGATGGACATCATGCTCCATCCCTCTAGCTAACAACTAACAACTAACCATACTTACATTTCTATTTTAGTACATTTCACATGTTATTACATTGTTATATCTATCTAGGCATACCCCTGTTGATATAATAATTTCTCAATACAAACCATGCTATATATTGGGATATCTTATCAATTATCATTATTCTATCATATATTTTACATCATCACATACTTGTAAGGCTCTTTATTTTAAGGTTAGTCATTATAGTGTCTCCATTCCTACCTTCAAAAGAGGGGACAATAAATAGGGATTTTGCCATAGAGATCAAAGCTCCTATCAACTGTAAAATCTAGTTTTAGAACACTCAAAATAGTAACCAAACATCAAACCAATTAGAATAGACCAAGAAAATAGTTACGAATCTAGAAAAATCATCAAATTTGGCCTAGGATAACAACACTGTGATTGGACTACAAAACTAGTGGTGCTACTATCTATTTCCAATTCTCCTATCCAAATAGTAGAAAAACTAGAATTTCCAAAAGCAAGCAAAAAAGTAAGTTCAACTATAGATTTACATAGCTAGACCAATTTAGAATAAGTAGTTTCAATACATATTTTGCTCACTGAATCCATATATAGGGGGAATCATGTGTGACATGATGGCTCTCACTTCCAAGTTTTAGATATGGCAGTTGGTATAAATTCTAGATCAAAATCCATGTTCCAGACATCAATGATTTGGGGTAATGTATGTGGCACATTTATTTCTTTTCCTTCCTAGTTTAACATTATCCAAACATTCTCAATAGTTGCATGCCTTATTCTATCTACAGGTGGTTGGCATCATTTCAGAGTGTTTTTTATACAAGCCTACCTCCACATTCCTAGGTTCCTAAGTTCCTAAGTGGCTTCCACATAAGCTAGATTCCCAATTTTAGAGTGGCTTTCATATAAGCCTAATCTCCATATTTTTAAGTGGCCAAGAGTGGTCTAGTTTTTAGCATACATTCAAATATCCACACCAACATTATTATATCATAGTACATTCATGATATTCAGGAGCCATCTCATATAACATACATATCATTATGATATCAGTTTAAAGATTCACTTCATAGGGCAATGATGGAGTCGAAGGTTTAGCTAGCCTTTATATTCTTGAGACACCTATTCAAAATGATTGTACACATAGTCCAAACATCGATCAATACATGCATGAGCACCTAGCTTCACTTAGTGGGTGACAATGGAGCCAAATGGCTAGCCTTTGCATTCTTGAGCCATTTTTAGGGAATTGAGCACTCAGCTTTATTCACAATATTATTTTTAGTACAACATCATCCAATATTACTCATCATCACAATAGGTTTTGTATTGGTTCATGTACTCGATGAGGTGTATTCATTCCTTTCTCTTCCTCTCTTTCTTACCTAGCTTTATACATTCTTATTTTAAATATAGTGTATCCAGTAAGAACTGATCTATTTTTGTTTTTCTTATAGATTCATACTTCATAATGTAATCTCTCTATACACACCTAACATTATGCATCTTAGTGAGCTTCACCCATTTATCCTAGTATTTTGCTTTTCTACATCACTAGAATAGAAGGGGGGAAATGTAGTCATATAAAATACAAAAATTGGTAACTTGATCATGGATAATGATACCCAACCCATAGGTCCCTCTTATTTTCTCTCATAACCCTCTTAGGATTTTTTTCACTGATTCCTAGTCATTTGTAGCCTTTCAGACTTGATCCTAATTGATTTAGGACCCTCTTTTCATGACCAATCCATCCCCCTAGGTCTTGTCTACTAATGACAATAACACCAATACCACTCCTTTCTACTTTTATCACTTTTATCCAAGATAATTTATAATCCAAATGGTTAATTCCTTTTTCTTTTCCATCTTTATCCTTGTCAACCTAACACAATAAAATTAAATCCATGACCAATAAATCCCTATAAAATCCCATTCAAAGATCATTTGCAAAGTGTTGGAAAATATCATAGAGAAAGCAAGACTACTCAAGCACATTTCCCTATTCTCCTCTTACAACCATCCAATACTATTTTTAGTGTATTCAAATCCTTACACTAGTCCCTAGTCATCTTAAGCATACCCAATTTAGTGTTTTGTTGTATTCTCATATCAGAATTGCACCAAGCACTTTCAAAGGGAGAACTACATATGGTTTGATTCTTCTTTAGAGTAATGGTATGTAGGCAGTGTGCCCATACATGAAGTGTGAAGAAAATCCAGTGCATCTTATACACACTAACCCCCCCACCTTTGTTTGAATTTGGTCAAAATATAATGTAAGATAGGGTTTGAAGAGAAAATATAATCTATAAGGATCTCTATAGACTTTTAGCTATCAAAACTTTAGAGACAGGGTCACATAGACCTGCTGAACAAAACCCAAAAAGCTCAAATCCTTAAGAAAATAGTGGTAGAGGTGGACTATAGCATCAGTGCCACTCTTGTCCCATTTTGATTCTCCTTTCTAATTAGAAAATGAAGTTTATATCTTAGTTTGTGATAGTCTCCTAGCCCTGAATAGTCAATATCAACCTCTATCTCAGTCATATAAACATAGTTTTAAGCTAAGTTTGATTTCTCTCTATTCACTTGATATTTTTAGAAAGTCTAAAAAACAATCAAAATTAACAAATTAGTAGGTTAATTATGACATAATTATTGATTGATTTTACTACTTAAACTCTTTAACTAAATTAGGAATAAAACCCCAATTATTCCCAAAATTGTTAAATCAGAGATGATAACTTTCCAAAATGGGGTCCCATTCATCATAACCCATGGGGGGATTTCTAGATATAGGCACATAATGTTGCTATAGATCATATGAAGGAGGGTTGGAAGTGAAATTAAACTTATGTTGGTAAGATGTAGTTGGTGTAGTTTGAGGACAAATCAGTTTATTATTTTGAGGTGATAAGATGTTTTATTGAAGTATTTATTGTGTTTGGGTTGAAGAAATATTATTAGAAGGTTGGGGAACATTGTTTAGATGTGTGGATGTTGGGGGAAGAGTAGAGATAGTGTGATAGGTATGATATAGTTAATTTTTTGAAAGTGTTTCTTGGAGGGTTATAAGGTCCTATTGACTCAACTCCATGAGATGAGATGGGGAAGTATCTTGAATGATGTAGAATGTTTGAGAGGTTTGATTCATGGGTGTTGATTTAGAGTTGATAAAATTAACTAATATTCATATTTTAGTCATATTTTCCACATTATATTCATTATTAGTGAGGTATATAAGACTTCCAACATTATTTTTATAAGGATTAATCTTGTTTTTTCTATCTTGATGATTGGGAAGAGGATCTTTGTATATGGCAAGTGACCATTAACTTGATTTAAAGCTTGATTTTTGTTTTGTGTTTCATGAGTTTGAAAATCTATGTCATATGTTTGTTGTCATTTATGAATGAGTGATTCATGATCAAAGGTTGGGACAAGAATAAAATCCATATATAGATTATGCAATTATCTAAAAGTCTCATGAGATTAGCCCTAACTTACATTAAACCAAAAAAATTTGTTTAGATCATACCATGATTTCATTGGACAAGTGGGGTCAAGATCTCATGGTAGAGGCCTTAGAAGATGTTTTTGAAGTTTAGCTAAGGATAATGGTTTATGGATATTAACGTTGCTTGGTTGAGAATATGTAGGATTGAGAGTGTTATTTGGAGGGGGAGCATGCTCCATAGTGTTATCGAGAATGATTTATTGAATGTTATGAAAATTATCATAGGTATCAATAACACCATCATTGGTAGCATGATAGGGTTTTTATTAATGATCATGCGTGTGCCTACAATAAGTTGAGATGGTTCAAATTGGTGCATGAGAAAATATTATTGCTTAGCTTGGTTAGGGTCTTCTTCCAAAGTTCTTGGAGAGAGATTCCTAACTTGATATTGCAACTTGGGGTAGAGATCATTAGTGAATAAGTTGAAAAGGTTATCATCTACATTATTATGCTCACATTTTTTAGATGATTTCTTCCATCATTTTATGAAATATTCTACCATTTTAGTTTCAAGTTGTTTACAATTTATGAAGTGAGATAAGTTATTCTTGGGAAGATCACTAGTCTAAAATTCTTGTACTAGTGAATTAACTAAGTCTTCCAAATTAGTGATATAATGGGGTTTTAATTGATTATACTAATCTAAAGCATCTCCTAAGAGTGTTTTTTCTAATATATTGGTAGCAACAAAGGTATTAATTTTGACCCAAACTTTATATAGGTTACCAAATGTCTTTAAGTGTAATGTGGGATTGGTAGACCTGATATAGGTGATGGTAGGTGTGATACCTCATATGTAAATATTAAAAAATTGAGTTATAATAGGTTCATTTTGGATATTTTTATTTATTTTATCAATGAGGGGTTGTTGAGGATTAAGGTTACCATGGGAATTCCTAGGGGTGTCGGGGAGGATTTGGATTTTGTGCTCTCCTTAAAACCTTTTGGGGTTTATTTTTAAGGTTAATGAGATGGTTTTGCATCTACATAATTTTATTTATGTTATTGGTTTGAAAATTATGCATTTTATTGAGTGATTTTAATAAAATTTGATGATTTTTGGAGCTATTTCGACTAGTATGCACAACATTTGAAGCATTGGTATTGGTATTATTGGATAGAGTTGTACTATGAGTAGTAGCATGCATTGCACTAGTACCATGAGAAGCATTGGTAGAAAATAAAAAACTAGTAGTATTACTAGAATTTATAGATAAATATGCACTAGTATCATGGTTAACATTGGTAGTAAAAGATGCACTAGTGGCATGATTAAGGAGAAGGGTCTTTGGAAAAGGCTTACTAGAGGTTGAACCTACCATGTTAGTGGAAATACTAGGCATGAAAGTTGAATAAGTCATAGAATAAGATGTCATGGTGTGTGAAGGAGACAAAATAGAAGGAAAATTTTGAGAAGAAAATAAAGTGTCTCCCCCAAATCCATGAGAGAAGGTAGGGGAGGGTTAAATAGGTTCTTCTACTTGAGGACCTATCATAAGATTATAAATGGTTGAAGGGTCCTTTCGTCTATGTTGAGGAAATTAATTAATAAAAAATAGCATTTCAAGTTTGTACTCTAAATCATGCTTATATTCTAAGAAGAATAAAGGATTACAAATTAAGGATGAATGAGGAGTCCCATAATTAGTAGTATGAGTGGTAACATGAACATTAATTTCATCTAGAGTGGAAGACACAAGATATTTATTAGAAAACCTATTATGATTGGTAAGACTAATTATGTTTCTTAAATTTAAATTTTTATTATCCTTAAACATGAAATTCATGTTGATAATAAGAGGATAAAAATTTGACAAAAAGAAAAAATAGGTGATAAGATACATAATCAAACTGATTGACATAGTTTTATTAAACAAAGAAATAGAAGAAACATTTTTACGAGTCAAACGTGTATTAATAGATGGGAAATTGAATAGGAAACAAGAGGACACAGTCAGATAGGTTGAATATGTACTACTAGAGAAGAAACTAAACATGAAGACAATAGAACATAGTCAAATAGTATGACTATGTACTAAAGGCAAACATGATGAATAGTCTATAAGAGACTATGTTGATAGGGATGATAGTGTTCTAAAGATAGATAAAATATTTTCAAGATAATATCTAATAAAATGAAATGAAGCAAACAAGTAATTAGATCAATATGATTGATCTGATTGGAACAGACAACATAAACCTTATACTAATGATGGATAGTACAAGTTTTACAATACAAAATATAATGATCAAAGAGAAAAAAGTAACTTGAAATTAAATGCTAACTAATTGGTCATTTAAAAGTGTTATTAAGTTATAATAAAGTTTGAAATAAATGTGATGGGAAGTTCGCTGTAAGAAGAAACTAGAAATTAATCTATGGATAGTTTCAAGAAGTTTAGGATGAAAGGGATTGTATTGGAAATGATAATGTATTGGTATTGGGGCTTACCCCCTCACTTCACAATAAAATAATGATGAGGTTATCAGGTGATTTTCCAACATATACCATCCACCATGTGTTTATACTAGGCTAAAAAACCAAGTTGGCTTCTTCTTTGGTGATGAAATCCAAGTAGGTAGGCCCTGGGAAGATAAATGTTTAACGCTTTTTGGTGTATAGTGATTTGTAATTATGTGCAAAAGATAAAAAAGTGACACTATATTGGTAAATTGAAAAACCACATAATTAATCTATCTGTTACTCTAAGCATGCAAGCAGCTGAAATGAAAGGTGAACTAATTACTAGAAAAAATAAATTAATTTTATTGACAATGAAGAGTACAGAGTTGATTCAGGTGAAATTATATGCAAATAATATAGAATAGAGTCAATAGGGTCACTAATATTCTAAAAAATCAAGATCTAGAAGAACATAATCAAATATGTCGATTATGTATTCTAGATAAAAGATAGGCTACAAAACTATGTCAAACTAGTCAACCTAGTTTTTTGTAGGGATGTATTTTTATAGACTACAAACTTGTGAGAAATAATACTAGAAATGAAAATCTAAAATGATAGATTAAGAATGAACCTTGGTGGGTTTTAATATGCCTATATTAAAAAAAATTATGTTGTGATGCTCAAGTGTTGATTCAAATATTCTGTGAATAGATTCAACTGATTCGATGGAGTTTACAAAAGCTATGTGCTAAAAATAAGTTATGAATATATTTGATTGGCTTGACTATGTTTGAAACCCTATATGGTGACAAAAAAAAAATTGAAAACAAAGTCAACTAGTTTGACTATGTATTCAATCCTATAACTGAAAAATAAGAGTACACTGAGTTGATTGATCTAGTCACATGTATTTGAAAAAGTCTACTCAGATAAAATAGAGTTGTTTTGGGGTGACTGTGTATTAAACCTGTGCACATACTGATAGGTTTGATACAATACTACAAAATAGAAATATATAATATGATGATAAAATTAATGCATGAAAGAAAACCTACAATGGTTTAATTCATGTTAGGTTCACTAGAATATATATAAAGGAAAATGTAGTTGACCTATTAATCAATCATATCTCAGAGAAGATAAATCCTACTTACACTTAAAATTATTGATACATTAGATATTCAGGGTCATGACCAAGATGGATCTATTATACCTAACCAAGGGATTTATTACCACAATAACATCACTAAAGAGGGTTCCAAAGCCTCTAACCAAGAAACATTATGCAATAACCCTAGCTAGGTCTTATGTTTTCATATTCACAAAGTATATGCAAAGTAAATTAAAATATAATCTAATGCTCAACAAATATTATGGCACAAAGGGGAGGTAATAAACATAAAAGTAAACATGCATATAAGATCTATACTTAAGCTAATGTATAGGAAATCCTAA
Organism: Torreya grandis; assembly: GCA_037957365.1. Lineage (NCBI taxonomy): Eukaryota > Viridiplantae > Streptophyta > Pinopsida > Cupressales > Taxaceae > Torreya > Torreya grandis. Next base: position 3,659,992 of record JARHVA010000486.1, on the reverse strand, counting down.
TGCATGGGAGAGAAGTACAAATGAAAAACTATCTACTCTTACAAAGGAAGAATTTTTTTAGGAATACTTACCTTTTAAGATGAACTCATTGATCCTCAATCTTTCCATAAGGTGATTATCAAGAGGTTATTATGGTATGTAAGGATAATAGGGATAATTCAGATCTAAGATACATAACTTATCTATGTATCCAAAATAATTCTCCACAAAATAAGATCCATATGTCCAAATAAATTATTGAAAACCCAAGCAATGTTCCTCAAGTAAAATGGTGGATAAGCAGATGCACAATATAATATTCTTATTCTATTCTATCTAAATGATGAAAATGGATGTGTATATATAGATTTAAATAACCCTTAACATTTTTGAAAGTTTAACCAACAAGGTTGGCCCAATTCAACTTGTTGAGTGTGGAGCCTATTTTGGGGCTATCACATGACCATAGGAATAAATTTTGGGGGCCTAAAGGGCTCCAAGGATGTAGGGGGGCATAATTTTCATGTTCTCCACATGTGAGTAGAATATTCCTTGTATTCCTAATTTCTATGTATTCCATATTTCATGAAGTTAGTTGTTAGATGCCTTTTCCCATGTTGACTTCCTTATTTTTAGGAAGCTAGTTATTTTTTGGAAAATGGAACTCCTTCCTTGTTGAGTGGAGTTGGTTGTGATCACATGATTTTAGGAAAATGTGCCCTTAGAAGGTGGAGAGATGGAAATGGTGAATTACTCCTTGGGAGAGCTTTTGGATAAGCTTGATGAGGTGGAGGAGGGTTGTCACATGTTGGATAATGCTTATCTTAGATAAGCATTGCACATTTTCTCCTCTTTTTGTGAATTTTCTTCATTTTTCTATATATACAGGGTGTAGTGTGGCCTTTAGAGGTTGATGGTTTATTTTTAAGGTGTGGCTTTGAGTAATAGAGTAAAAGTGTAGGTGTTCATTATAGGGTGTGGTTTAGGAACTTGTGAGATATAACATTGTGTAGGTGCAAGTGAAAGTGCAACTTTTTATGCAACACTTTTTATAGGAGATTTTTCTATCTCTATGAGCGTTCATTGTAATCTTGTTTAGATTACTGACTTATTTAAGAACTTTCATTGGTGGATGTAGCCCACATTCGGTGAACCATGTTAAATATGTGTTATATATGGTATTATGATATTTCTCTCATTTATCATTTCATATTAATGGTGAATCAAGGAATGTTTCCATGATGCATTTTATTGCATAGCTTTAGATCTGGTTTATGGTAATAGTAGATTTGGATTTAGAAGTGTTTTATTCCTAACACAACTCTATATCATTATTTTATAAAATCATGTTAGGTCTTGGTCTAGGTTGGCCAATGCTAACCTAGACCCGTAACTTGATTTTAACAAATTAAATACAAGGTCAACCCAAATTGATAATATACTGTAAACTAGAAAAAAGAGTTTTATTCTTAGTAATGTGATAAGAAAGGTAGTGAATTGCTTAGAGGAGTGTGTAATAGAGGATGAAAATCTTAGAGAAGTGAATATGAGAAGGTTGGATTGATAACACATGGTATTAGAAGGGAAAATAATCCTATGAAGCACCAATGCTCTACCCACCTCTTTTCTGATGTACCCTTTAAGGTGTGCACTCAGAGAGATTGAGACTCAATAGGTTTCTAAAAGATAGAAAACATAAATAATTGATAAAGTTTGAAAATATTATGTTTACACACATACAATAATTTTTGTCTTTCTTATGGAATTTGTATATAATTTACCTTTGTATATAGAAGTCATAGTCTCTAAACACAAAGTAAAATGGGTGTTAATAGACAATGGCTCAACTTTAAACTTGTGTACAATAAGATTAATTAAACATTTAGGGTATCCTAAAATAACACTATATTTTAATATTATTACCATTAAGGCCTATGACAATAATGAGTTTGATTCTATGGGTAACATATATATTACTTTTGATGGTGGGTCATGTCATTTAATAGACATTAGTTCATGTGCTTGACTTAGATTCACCTTAAAATTTACATCTTGGATGTCTATGTATCCACTATATGATTTTTTTTATCCTATACCTAATGTAGAGGTAAGGGGGATAAGTCATAAACCATTCATGAATGGTTTTGGTCATATCAAATATCTCAATCAATGCTTTGGTTTATTTTGAATTGTCTTTGGTTAATCTAGCTCCTCTTTTGGTCTGTGGGATTAATAGCCTATTTCAATATGTATATATTAATTTTAATCTTAAAATAATGTATTTATGACATTAAACTCTTTATTTTCACTCAAAATCATTCTCTATTCCATTTGATTCATTCCCTTCACAAGCTTCCTCTCACACCTTCACTAGCTTTTCACTAGACAAGTTCTTTAGGTCTCAAGGACCAAAACTTGGTATGTGACTCAAGGAGTAAATATATTTTCATGGATGGTATTAAATGGTTAAATAAAACCTTAATAAACCCATTTAAATTTATCAAACACACTCCAACATTTCATTTCACATACAAGGTTCATCTTGGTCTGCTAAGGCTTGTAGCCTTTTTCTGACAAATCTATGTTGTCTAGGAGTCAACCTCTATAATTTGAGAATATAAATACATATATAATTAATATTTATCTCCTTTTAGGTTTGTTTCAAGTTAAATATCCTAACTCCACTTCTAGATCATACTTCCTTTGGAAATCACCCCTCATTTAGGCCTAATTAGCCCTCAATTCTTGACACAGTCCTAGAATTTGTACAAAACTATACTCTTTCAAGTAAAAACCACTTGAAACAATTTATAAATATCTATTATATAAATAATACAAGGTTTCATTAATTTCCCATGGGTAAAACTCTCTAAATGTCAACACCCTAAAATAGGGTTTTTCGTTCTCTTACATAGGCTGAGAGCCTATTAAAATCCATATCTTATGTTATAATGAGTTTAAAAGGACAAAATAACTTAAATAATTTATATTTTCACATATTAAAACTTCATAAATAAATTTATATCTTGTTTAACTCATTAAAGTCTTAGGGATCATAAAACACAGTAGACTATGCACTCACTTTCTTATTGTGCAAGGTTTCAATGTTCTATTCTCCTTTAAATATCTTATAAACCACATATGGTTCATTAAATATGGTTAATCCACCTTGTATAATATAAAATAACCTAAAACCATCTCCATCCCCTTTCCATTGGGAAACTAAGCCTCTCTTTGTTCACTGACTATATAAACTGGGTATTACCTATGCAAATAGAGTATGTGGAATTGGACCTATTGGAATTCACAAGTTATCATTAATTAAAAGTTATTTATAGTAGTATGTAGTATCATTTTTCATACTCAAACTCTACCAACTCCATGACCATTTACCTTTCTTAGGCATACAACGATCTAACTTGCCACTTGACTGTAAATAAGGGCTTCTCACTATATGTATAGGTTACTTGTTATATGAATAGGGTATTGGGAGTTCATTCAAATGTTATTCATTGATTTCACCTTTTAACTAAGTAATATATCCTACTATCACATATTTATTGGTCTACAGGGTATCATTATGTTTGGAATAAGATGTTTTTCTCTACAACACCTTCATGATCTTCATTTTCTTGTAGACTTTGATTGTCATAACTAATAGACTTAAGGTTGAGACTGAATTCAATTTCTTCACCTTATAACACACTATTTATCACATTATGAAATTTTAAATACAAATAGATACTAAGGGAAATCATATGATATGTGTCATACACCGTTATAACACCTTCTTGTTGGCTAAAATCTATAATCCTGCGTTCAACCCTACAACTTTACAAAACCTCTCTAAATCTTGACCTCAAATCCTTCCAAGATGATATATGAATAATGAAAGTAATATAAATTCAATATAGATCATACAAAAACAATATTTATTTCCTTTATTCATGGAATTTATTCTTTATTACATGCATTCCTTTCATGGACTTTTAATCTTTTTTAAAGGAGTTTCATTATCCTTCCAAACTCTAGTTTTCTCTCCTCCTCCTCCTCCCCTCTCTCTCTCTCTCTCTCTCTCTCTCTCTCTCTCTCTCTCTCTCTCTCTCTCTCTCTCTCTCTCTCTCTCTCCAAGATGATATATGAATAATGAAAGTAATATAAATTCAATATAGATCATACACAAACAATATTTATTTCCTTTATTCATGGAATTTATTCTTTATTACATGCATTCCTTTCATGTAATTTTAATCTTTTTTAAAGGAGTTTCATTATCCTTGCAAACTCTAGTTTTCTCCTCCTCCTCCTCCCTCTCTCTCTCTCTCTCTCTCTCTCTCTCTCTCTCTCTCTCTCTCTCTCATCTCTCTCTCTCTCTCTCTCTCTCTCTCTCTCTCTCTCTCTCTCTCTCTCTCTCTCAATTCCTATTATCTCCTATATACACCATCCAACTTATACAAAATAGCTTTTCCTTCCAACTTCAACATTGGATTCAAGGTAGTTACCCTAACTTGCATTTCATAACCAACTCAATGTACAAGAGTGGTTCACATGACTAATTGATTACTAACACTTTAATAAATTAACAAGATATATGTTAAATCCTACCTTACATGACTTTATTTTACCCCTCAAACCCACTTTAATCACTTTATCATTCCATACATGAATTTAACCCTCCTTGTCATAGTTCAACTATTTGAATTTTCAAATTCCCTATTTTGGATGGAAAACTCTTAGAATCTATTTGACACATATTTAGGACTCCAAATGGAATAAAATACATAAATGGAACTTGAAAGGTCTATTTACACACATTGACATCTAAAATTGACCAACTTTGACCTCTTATTGATAAAAACACAAAATTGATGTCTTTGAGCTTGATGCTCCTGCATCATACTCCCCAAGAGGGAGAAAACTTATGACACTAACTTTATTTATTGCCTTAAAATTCAAAATTTGAGGGTTTTTCATGTTCACTTGCATGTTATTGTTCCTTTATTTCTCCCTTTTCCTTGACAAACTCTTGCTTGTCCTCTTATTGGATTTGTCTAGTCTTCTTACCATGCATCTTCTGCCTCTATGAGGTGTTCCAACTAATGTAGATCCTTATTTTATGCATGTTCCCTCTTGTCTAAGTGTAGTTACCCTTCATAATATTTAGCTGCAACCAATTATTTTTCATATTCTTCCTCATTATTTCTACTTGATTCTTGCATTTTTAGTGATGTTTACTCTGAAATCATGCTAGAATATTCTTTCTTAGGCTCTAATGGCCTCTGATTCATGTCAATAATATCCTTTTCTCTTATATACTCTCTTTTTATACCTCTTATTCACATTCCTTCACTACTTGATCCCTTTTCCTATGACCTTGATCATTGTGCAAGAGAAAATTCTTATTCCTTTAATCTTCAACATAGTACAATATGATTTGACCAATCTTTGACTATCCATATCCATGTTGTCAATTATTAGCTCAGCTCTAGCTTTCCTAATTAAATAATTCACCTTATTGTCTTGCTCATACTACATGTTCTTACTTGCTTGTGGCCTTATTTTCACAACTCTTTATGCTTCTCTTTGCTTCTCCTTATCTTCTATTACTGTAAGTCACCTTATTTCATTCCATTGGATGGGATGAATATCTCTTCCAACATCTCCAACTTTTCTTTCAACTTAACTACTTCCATCTCTTAAACATCCTCATCAAATCTTGGTCCACATTTATCTTCATTTTATTGGACAACTTGATCTCTATCTTATCCTTGGACTCCCTAATTTTTGAGATTCATATCAACCTCTTCATGCTTCATACCATACTTCTCAAGCACTCTTTTAGGTGCTTCATTCTCATCTTGTATTTCTACACACTCACTCTTTAATGCAATGGTTTCCATATAGAAAATATCTTAATCATTGGAATAGATTTCACATACATCATCATAAACAAAATTTGAAAACAATAATCTTTTATGCACTCATATTATTGTTTACATGGCTTTACCTTCATCTCATTGGCTTGGTTTTGTTGTACCACCTCTATTATTTGCTTGGTTGGCTTGATATCTTATTCTACCTTCATGTTTGCTTAGAACACACCTAAAATATGATCCTCTTGTGCTATTTTTATGCTGTTTTCAACCCACTTTCTACCTTGTACCTTCTTGGGCTGCCACTTGCTTCTCATTTCATCTCCTTCATGCTTCATGTCTTGGTAGTTTGTCTTGCCAACTTGGTGTTCTTTGCCCTTTATTATTTTTTTCCATATTTGTGCTTGATTTCTAACTATGATTTTTCCTTGTTTGACCTCTTGTTTTAGGTTCACCTCTTTCTTATCAATACCTATTTATTTCATCCACTTAGGCCAAACATATCCATTCCCTTATTTTTTCCATGAGGGTTTCACTTTGTCCTTATTTCTCCCAATCTAATTATTAGCCTTTTTATCTTCATATGTGCAATCAAAATGAACACTTAGACATTCATTTACCTCTAAATATGATTTCATCAACTTTTTTTCTTTATTCATGTCTTCATGGGTGATCTTCATGTCTTCTTGGTTAACTATCTCTTTGGTTTCAACTTCTAGACTTGGCAATGCATCATAATATTCCTCTCTCTTCATCTACAACATGTGGAATGTATTCAATCTCCATCACTTTGTCTCCTATAAGAGACTCTTTGTCTTTGTAATCCTCTATCTACTTGATGGGTGATATTCTTGACCCATCTTTAAATAATTTTGAGGCCTTATGCTTAGCCTTCACTAATTATTTCTTCATCCATACATACACAAACTTGAAATCAATGCTAGCATATAAAATGAGAGACTACATAGTCTCTTTGAATGTATTTTACATAGACACACATATATTCTTCTTATATTCATTCTCATGTGATCTTCTTGGCACTTATATCATGTTCTTATTCTCCTAAATGAGAACCTTCTTCTCTATCTCTTTGTCTTATTTCTCACTTGGCAACATTTCATCCCTCATTCATCTTTGGGATATCCTCTATTTCTTCTTCTCATCTCTCAAGACACTCATCTTGTGCCTTCTTTCTCTTGTAAATGACTCTAGTGGCCACTTCAAATTTCTTCTCACATTATATCCAATCCATTGGTTTCCTTGTCCTTTCAATATATTTACCATGATCTCTATCTTCTCTATACTCTACCCCAATTTTTCTTCTCATGTCTTCTACTTCTCTTTCTACACCCATCTTCTCTTTTCTTCTTTGCTTTCTAGTTCTATCTAGACCTTCCTCTTAGCAAGATTGTTAATCTTACCTCTTAGACCTCTATTGGGCCATTAATCTTATTTATTACTCTATCTAGGACATCTTCTTATGCTCTTGACCCTCTTGTGGAGTCTTTTCTCTTCTCTCTTTGAGCTCCAAGGCTTTTTCTACTTCTCCTTCACTAGTCTTCTCTTGACTAGCTTCTAATCCTTTCTCATAGGACTTTGGGGATATTATTTATCTCTCCTCAATATGATATACCTATGTGATAATTTTAATATATCAGACCTGAAACATACTTTTTCTCCCTCAATACCTTGTAAGGTTATTTCATGCATATCTCATAACATATCTTGTCCATATCAAACCAAAATATTTGAATAACTCATAACAAATGAAAACCAAGAACTTACCTTGATATGATACCAAATGATGTATAGGTAAGGGAGAGAAGTCACCAAAAATTCATCAATGGTTTTGTTTATATCAAATATTTCAATCAATGCTTTGGTTTGTTTTGAATCTTCTTTGGTTAATCTAGATCCTCCCTTGGTCTTTGGGCTTAATATCCTCTTTCACTATGTACTTGTTTCATGTAATCTTTAATGAAATTATTTATGGAATTAACCTCTCTATTTTCACTCATAATCATTCTCTATCCATTCCATTCATTTCCCTCACAAGCTTCCTCTCACACCTTCACTATCTTTTCACTAGACAAGTTCCTTAGGTCTCAAAGACCAAAACTTGGTATATGAGTCAAGGAGTCAATATATTTTCATGTATAGTATTAAATTCCCAAATAAAACCTAATTTAATACCTTTCAAGTGATCAAATAAACTCTAACATTCCATTTCACATACAAGGTTCATCTTGGTCTCCTACAGTTTATAGCTATTTTTTGACAAATATGTGTTGTAATGGTGTGTAACTCTATAATTTGAGAATATAAAGACTTTTATATCCACCATATATCTCATTTGAGGTGTTATTTTAGTTTTATATCCTAAATCCACTTCTACATCATACTTCCTTTGGAAATCACCCCTCATTTAGGCCTATTTAGCCCTCAATTCTTGACAAAGTCCTATAATCCATACAAAACCATACCCTTTCAAGTAAAAACCACTTTAATCACTTTATAAATATCTAAAAGATAAATAATATAAGGTTTAATTAATTTCCCATGGGTAAAACTCTCTAAAATGTCAAAACCCTAAACTAGGGTTTTCCCTTCTCTTGCATAGGCTAGAAGCCTATTAAAATCGTTATCTTGTGTTATAAAAATTTTCAAAGGACCAAATAAATTCACTCAAGTATTTTTTAACCTGTGACACCTTCCTAAATAGTTTATATATTTTTCAACTCATTAAAGGCTTAGGAATCATAACACATAGTAGATTGTGCACTCTTTTTCTGACTGTGTAAGGTTTAAAAATTTTCTTCTCCTTAAAATATCTTATAATCCACACCTAGGTCATTACATAAGGTTCATACACCTTTTAAAATATAAAACTCACATAATTCCATATCCATCCACTTTCCATTGGGAAACTAAGCCTCTCTTTGTTCACTGACTATATAAATAGGGTATCACCTATGCAAACAGGGTCTATGGCATTGGACTTATTGGAATTCACAAGTTTATATCACTTTAAAGTTATTTATAGCAGTATGTATTATCCTTTTTCATACTCAAAATCTATCAAATTCATGACCATTTACATTTCTTAGGCATACACCAATCCATCTTGCCATTTGATTGTAGAAAGGGTTTCTCATTGTATATGCATGTTACTTGTTATATGAATAGGGTATTGTGAGTTTATTCAAATTTTATTCATTGGTTTCACCTCTTAAATAAGTAATATATCCTCCTATCACACATTTATTGGTATATAGGGCATCATTATCTCTGGAATAAGATGTTTCTCTCTATAACACCTTCATGCTCTTCCTTTTCTTATAAACCTTGACTGTCATAACTAACAAAATTAAGACTAAGACTAAACTCAATTTATTCACCTTATAACACATTATTTATCACATTATTAATTTTTCAATATATATAGATACTAAGGGAAATCATACCGTGTGTGTCATACACCCTTACCACAATAAAAGGTCATTAGAATAGACTTTCTCCTTGGATGAAACCTACAATCCTATGTTTAACCCTAAAACTTTACAAAACCTCATTAAAATATTGAACTAAAATCCTTCCAATAAAATATGACTTATTAAATCAATATAAATTTAATATAGATCACACATCAACAATCTTTCTTTCCTTTATTCACGAAATTTGTTCTTTATTACATACAGTCCTTTCATGGACTTCTGATCTTTTTTGAGGAGTTTAATTATCCTTCTAAACTCTAGTTTTTTCCTCCTCTCCTTTGGATATATCTCTCTCTCTCCATTAATATTCACTCATATATACACTGTCCAATTTCTACACTTCAATGTTGGATTCAAGGTAGGTACACTAACTTGCATTTCATAACCAACTCAACGTACAAGAGTGGTTCACATCACTAATTTATTACTATCACTTTAACAAATTAACAAGATATGTGTTAAAAACTACCTTAAATGAATTTATTTTACCTATTAAACCCACTTTACTCACTTGATCACTCCATAAATGAGTTTGACTCTCCTAGTCATAGTTTAACTATTCGAATTTTCAAATTCTTTGTTTTAGAGGGAAAACTCCTAGAGGCTATTTGACACATTTTGACGACTCCAAATGGAATAAAATACATAAATGGACATTGAAATTTATATTTACACACATTTATATCCAAAATTGACCAACTTTGACCTCCTATTGATAAAAACACAAAATTGATGTCTTCTAGCTTGATGCTCCTACATCACCCCCTTACACTAATGTTTGAATTTTTATCATGATGGTATGGAAGTAACAACCTGGTGATCCTAAAACCTTTCAACATTAAAAATTATTGTAGGGAAATTATAAAAATTTAATTGTCTCCCTTTTATTTAATACACATATGTTCATATTGAGGAATCACCAAAGCTTTTCAACTACATTTGTCCTGATACATTATTTCAAACACCTCCCCTTGGTGGATAGTTGAATAAAACATCCACATCCACTTTCATAAATAATCCATATAAAATTCAAGAATATGATCATCCTTATACTTCAAAAAACACACCATATCTTCCATCTTAATTCAAAATTTTTGACAAATGGATGTGCGATTATGAAATCCTAGATGCTAATTACTTAGGTAAAATTCAAATGCCTCCAAACAATCATGAACTCCCCATTTTTGAAAGGATACTCAAGTGGTTAAAAACTTTGGAAAAAACCATTTTTAAATGGTGGTGTTATTTTTTACAAATAAATTGAAGATTCAAAATCTTCTTGGATTTATTCCAATTAACAAGCTACTTTCTTCCTTAATAATCAATAATATATAGCCAAATCCATCGTGTGTAATATAATTAATTATAAAGGCAATGGCCTTAAACTCTATGAATAAGGACTAATAGAACAAATCACACATAAATAAAATTAAGGTTTCTATGGTATAGTATTTAACCCACTTAATGTGAGCATCTCACTTTACTAAAGTGACTTTTATAATGAGTTTGAGGTAAGTCCTTCAGACACTAAAATAGGTTCCATATATAGCCAATCTAAATACTTATCCATGACCAAATTATTCCATGAAATAGTTATTTTAAAACTTTACCTAACATATCCAAACCTAATATAATGGGACCAATAAATAACACCTATGCTTGATCACTTTCAAAATGATGAATCAATATTTGAATTCTTGAACACAAGAGACCATATTATGGTAAGCAATCCTAAGAAGGGTTTTTACATCCAATTAGATAATTTTGCATATTATGGGGAACTATTATAACATCATCAAATCAGCAAAAAAATAACAATAAGAATACCTTGAGTAGTAAATTAAACTTCCTTCACCACCTAAAAAAATATCAAGAAGAATTAATTCTCCTAGTTGAAGACACCATAACAATTAACATTAGTATAGAGGAAAACTAAAATATAATCAAGTTTGTCACATCATTAACTCAAGAAGAACATGAATCCTTTACCCTTTTGATTAAATAATTATTTGACATGTTGTATGGTCTTTTGAATACATTTTAAATCTGGATCCTTCACTTGTTGTGCATCATCTTGTGGTTCATCTCGATGTAAAAGATATAAAGTAGAAACTTAGAAAAGTGCATCCTAGAGTTGTAATCTTAGTGAAAGAGGAACTAAAAAAATAATTAGAGGTTGGATTCTTCCTTCCTATATATTACTCAGACTGGATATCTAATGTTGTACCAATATCAAATAAACCAGTCAAAATCAAGTTATGTACAAACTTTAGGGATATAAGCAAGGCATGCCCTAAAGATGACTTTCCATTTTCAAACATAGAGATGATTATGGAATCCATCACTGGTCATGATATATTGTATTTAATAGATAGATTCTTGGGTTATAACCAAATAAAAATAACTCCCTAAGACCAACACAAGACAATATTTACAATAATTTGGGGCATTTTTTACTATCAAATATTGCCCTTTGGCCTAAAGAATGATGGAGCCACATACTAGAGAGAAATGATATTCATCTTTCATGATATGCTTCTTGACATCATTGAATATTATGTTTATGAAATTATTGCTAAATCCAAAACTATAACATAACATCCTAAGATACTTCATAATTTTTTTGATAGAATGAGAGAATACAAGATATGTTTGAATCTAAAGAAGTGTCTTTGAGGTTAAATCAAGGAAGTTGTTGGGATTCATAATTTCACACTACAAAATAGAGGATAATCCTTCCAAAGTTTCAACTATCAGACATTTTTCATTCATTCACATTCTAGGTTAATAAAAGACACTCTATTCACTTAGAATGAAGATTGTAATAGGGCATTTAAGAATCTTAAACAATATATTTCTAATCCACCAATCTTAATTCCACCTATTGGTGGTAAATTTTTCATTTTATATATATCTGCTACATAGTATGCATTAGGGGAATTTTTGGCACATCATGATGATAGTGGATCAGAACGAACAGTCTATTACCTAAGCATAATTTAGTGTTATATGAGCTTAATTACTCTCCCATGGAAAAATCATGTCTCACAATTTTTTTTGGTTCTAAAAAACTTTACCCTTACATGTTGTCACATCTTGATTTCTCTCTAGAATTAATGACCTATTGATTTATGGATTTTATGGTTACTATTTGACTAACTAATATTTTAGTTAAGCTATATTTCATATTTTGATTTATGGATAGTTATATGTATGTTTTTTAATTTACATGATTGTTAACTATGAAGTTATCTATACTTTTATACTGTGTACACAATGATCATGTTTGTTAGTTTATTAAAACAACATATTTTGTGTTTTATATTATTTTGGGATAACTATCTTCATTATTGTGAGGTGGATGTAGGATAGATCCATCCCTTAGAGTGTGACATAGTGAGGGCATAATTGGAGAGGGTGGTGTAGATGGAGGCATTAGGGGATGATAGATTGAAAATAAGAACACACTCACACCCTAAATAGATAATATTCAATTATATTCTTTTATTGAATTTGATAGATTTTAATATGTATTTGATTTGCTAATGTGTTATCTTCATTTGAATGATTGCTAATATGATTTTTGATGTGACATTGATTTTAACTTGATGCTTACATTTATCTAGATGTGTGATACATTATGTTTTTGTACTTAGATTGTAATGTTGTTATGATGAAAAAGTGAATCTATGTATGTATTAGAATGAATTAGTGAAATATTTGTATATAATTGAGTGTAGTATGATAGTGTTTTGTTGGTATACATTTATATAGTAGTAGATGGGATTCTATTACTTTGCTTGATTTATGTGTTTAGGTGACTATTAATATCATGCTTAGAAGGTGGTTATTATTATTATTATTATTATTATTATTATTATTATTATTATTATTATTATTATTATTATTATGACTTTCGTAGAGGTCAATTACATTGTTAATAAACTTATATTAAGTCAATGTCAATAGTTGCATTATTTAATGAATATTGGGAAGTCATTATGTTTGATTAATTTTATAATTTTTGATGACTTTGTGAAGTTGATTGCTTAAGTAATAATCGTAATACATAAAGTGATTTTGTGAAGTCAATGTGAATGCATAAATTTTGAAGGGATTATAATTATAATTATATTATTTAACAATGGAAGGTTTGAGATTAGGGTTTTAATCTAAGCATTGACTTATGTTATCAATCTATAATGTAAACAATCACTTTGGGATTTTTGCCATGAGAAAACATAGGAGGACTATTAGTCATCTATGAGTTGTTTTACATGCATCAAATTAACCATTGAAGTGGTGGAAGAAATGGGGAGTTTAGTTTGCATGGAAATAGGCATCCAGACAAATAAAATAAATATGAGAGAAGTTATGGGTGATGGCTTGACATGACGGGTAAATAAGAAGAGAAAGGTTGGATAAATTTGGTGAAAGAATTGAAGTATTATCATTTTGGGACTTCTTACCATGTTGGTTTTGTTTTAAAATTCATATGTATGTTATGAAGAATTTTGGTAAATATTTATTTTGGATTTTTTTAGTTTAATTATTATGAAATTAAATAAAAATGTCTAAATCCTAGAGTTTTCTAGGTTATATGCTCAACCATGTGGATGGCTTGGCCATCCATAGAACCGACCATATAACTTAGAAAACCCTAGGTTAAATGGCTTGGGAATTGAGTTCATTTCCATATTATTTAAAAATATAGAGTTACAATGAGGAAAAATTATGTATATTTATTATGAATTTGAAAACCCTACAAATTTTTTAATAGGGTATATTTATTTTTCTAGATGAATGTATTATCTTAGACCATGTAGAGATGCACTCAATATTTTAATGTAATGATTGAACTAGATATTTTAATATAAACATGCGCGCGTGCACGCGTGCGCGAACACACACACACACACACACACACACACACACACACACACACACACACACACACACACACACACACACACACACACACACACACACACACACACACACACACACACATTGGGATTTAGTTTCAACCTAGGTAGGGTATGAACAAAATTTTGGGGGTTTTTAAAATCTAAATTTTGAAGGATAGTTTTAATCCATTCCTTTTATGTACTGGTAGTAGATTTATTATATATCAAGTTAGAGTTTTACAAGCTTGGTTAGGGAATGACTGTGTGTTTCTAAACCCAAAATTTAAGTATTTAAATTTATTTAGAAAACTTGATTTAAGCAAGGATAGTGTAGTCATGGTTTTGTTTCTTTTCTATGACTTATTTTTAAAGTATACATATACATGGATATGTATATAAAATCTATAGGACTTCATTGACCTATGTTATAACAAAAATGATATATAAACATTCATCTAGGTTTGTATTATGAAAATGAGTTTAAGAATTTTGGTGAGGTTGTGAATTGATTGAAATATGGTGTCAATTTAATGAAAATTATATAATACAGTTGGTTGAGTGGAGTATATAAATATATATATTTATTATGTAAAACATGAATACTAAATATAAATATAAAGTATATAGTCAAAGTACTTTAGTTTTTTTTTTTTAATTTATTATGAAGTATACATGATAATGATTAATGGATTATTTGATTATACGTGATACTCTAGTTAATGGATAGAGATTTGTCTAATTGGACTATAACATATACTATGCATATTAATACTTATTGTTGACTTATTTTATTATATACATAATTGAGTATTTTATAGGTATATAAATATATGGAATATATATAATTTGTTGATTTAGTAAAAATATAAAATATGTATACCACACACACACACACACTCAGTTTTTAATTCAAAACATTACATTATATAACAAATATATATGGGTGTATTTGTCATTTGAGTTACCATGACTATGTTATAGGTGAGTTTAATTCTTTGATGGAACATTTAGATATGTTGTACCTAAAATTAAATACAAACCATATAATGATTAATTTAAAATGGCTTGTTGTTATACCTTAGGTGTCTAGATATAAGGAAATAAGTTATTGATTAATGTTATTTAGATGGATGAAATAACATTTGAAGTCACATGTTGATATTTGGTAACTTGATGTTTAGATATAATTCTTACTTGGATGGTATGATTTTATTGAGGAATATTTTTGAAATTTGTTTATTATTTAGTAATAAATTATATGTAATTGAATTCATTAAATTACATTTTATGGACTAAATGAATGTGTTTAATATTTCCTGGTTTAGCACATTAATGTCTGCTTATAGGGAATATTCTTTATGAATCTATTGGTTTATATTAAATTAAATATATAACCAGATCCTACATTAATGACCCTAAATAAGAAGTGTGATGGATTAAACTCACTTAATTAGTGTCCCTAATGCATAGATAAGGTGTAATATGATTTAATGATGTGTATGAAATTGATTGATCCTTGTGATCAATGACTATATGAAAACTTTGGCCAAAGTAGTGTTTATAGTTAAACATTATCATTTCATATGTTTTATTTAGTTTACATGTTTGTACAATATCATGTTATAACATGTTTTTCTATGGTATACATCATGTATTAGTTATCTTACAACACATTGGTTCTAGTTTGTTATTCTAGGTACTTGCACTATCATTATCTACCCATCCATGAAGGGAGGGCCATTCCCTAGTTGTGAAATAGTGCAGGGGAGAGATGGTCTATGGTTGGTGTGTAAAAACACTCAGATGATGCTCTCTCTCCCCTCAATATTACTACACTAGAGGCTACACTTGATATTACTTATGGATATTATGAGTTCATTGAGTCTCACAGGTTCCTTGGAGCTTTGTATCATTGTATATTGTTATTAAGACTTTTACATTGCTGAAAATGTACTCTTTATTCATATGTACCTTACAATTGGTTATAATATTGTATAAACTATGGTTGAATTTATAACAATAATTTTATTGATTAATACATTCTTTATTTTTATAATCAACATTATATGTATTATTGATGTTTGATAATATGATGGTGATCATTAGCTAAATAGATTAGTTATATATATTTGTATGGTTAATTAAAATTATTGTATTTAGTTAAAGATCACTATTGTAGGTTTCATCATGATGAATCTACGGATTAAATTTATGTAATTATTAAAAAGAAATTACCCTATTTTAGTAAAACCCAATGGGGTTGTTATATTTTGGTATCATAGTTGAGGCTCAAACTCTAGGACTTAATGTGTCCACTAATGCAAACATATTCTCTTATTAATCAAGAAGGATAATGGTACATGATAGACCTAGAGGTGAGGGTATTATTTACACAAAATATGGAACTTTAGGAGAGGTAGTTAAGCCTACTCTAAGATTTGGGCAACATGGGATTACTTCTAGGCCCATGGGTTGCCTATAGCAGTGGTAAACCTCTAGGTTTAAGGGCTAGCTCCCTAGATTTTTCTTTGCTTACTTATCACCTACACTACTTGCTTACTTGGATGGAAAAAGATAGAAGGAAAAATTAAATTAAATTATTCTAATGAGGTGATACACCATAATTCTCTCCACTAGACTACCATACCATTACACTATGAAATATGACTCACAATACTAGTCTCAACATCCTAGATTGCTCTAACATCAATATTTTAAACATGGAGGTGATATGCATTGCACTAATCAAGGTGAGTGAACTAGATGTCATATTTTAGACATTAATTCTACTTATTACACTTAAAAATAGACAAATTACTTTGAATATACTTCATTTGACCTATTAGAGTGTAAACTAATTGCATCAAACATGGAAGAGAAAAGAGAAAGTAATGATAAATACTTATCACATGACATTCCACTACACATCACTTCACACACTTAAACAAGAATATTTGAACTCAAAACTAGATTGAAAATATTTATTTCAATGTCAAATATAATATTCAAAACAATAGGGCTTCACCATACAAAATCTAAAATGGCTTGCATTTATAGGATATGTGAGAAGAAAGAGAAGAAGTGAAGTTACAAGGTCACAAAGACAAGTGTCAAATCTTGAAAACTAGCTACATTGTAGGAGAATGGAGTGGATAACAAAAAATCAAGGTCTTCTTAGACATGTGTCCATATAAAGCATGACAAATTGTTCAAACTGACATAGAGGCTATTCAACTAGCCTTGTTGAAACTGCCTTCATGATGAAACATCCCTTAACCACTTAAAAATAAAATAGGAATACTTGAAACATATACACTATCTTAAGGAGGTTGAAAAGGAGCTATGACATTCATAAAATGATTCCCTAACTGATAGCCTTCCTCATGACACTTGGGTTCACTATCTACAAACACCTACTAGCTCTTTTAGCCTCAATATTCACATTTGTCATCAAGGTGACCTTAACTTACTAAATAAAATTTATAGAATAAGTGTTAATACACTTTAATATAATCCATTTGTCTTCCACTCCATCATATAGACCTTGAAAGGATCCATAATTGGACTTCTCATCTTCTCACTAGGCAGTCACTTGTCATCTTCACTATTTATCCAAGATTACCTATAATGAACTATGTAGAAAATGTATTTATATGCTTATCTGTCCCTCAATATATTTCATCCACTAATCCCTCTCTGCACCTATAAAATAAGTCAAATCAAGTAAAAAACCCTGATTTTATCCTAGTTGTATAAGTGATAATACAAACCAATTGGGTTTCTAAGAGCTTGAGAGAGATTTCAACAAGTTCAAATCAATTTATAAGCCATTTGACCACTTTTTAATGAATCTCCATTAGTTTCTTCTCCATCGGGTTCTAGATAGGGTTTTAAGAAGTTTTGGTTCTTAGTGATAGTTCATAAAAGCCAAATGTTCAATCCCTAAACCAATTTCACAATTTTGGAGTTTATGAACTGTTGACAAAATTTTGCCCCAGGCAAAATTTTGGTCACCTTCTTCCCTTGATATTCGAAGACAGTCATTTCCAGGTTGCACAAGTTCAATGCCATGGTTCTTCAATTGGTTCAATCTTTTGTCTCAGCCCCTTGGTTCATCGGCATTCAGTTCATCCATCTTCAATTTCAGATAGGCCTCATTTATTGGTTCAGCCTTGGTTCATCAGCCTAGTCCAAGTTCAATACCCTAGCGGAGGGCAAGCACTTCAATGGAAAAGATCGGGTAAGTCCCAAATTTTTTTATATTAAAATTGGTTTAAGTCCTGAATTCCTTTAGACTTTTTGTTTGAAGGAATTCCTTCAGACAAAAAGTCTGAAGGAATTCAGGCGCACTTCAATCAAGTCAAAAGGCCTGAGAAAAATCATCCGTGGACAAAATGTCTGTGATAAATCATCCACAGACAAAATGTCTGTGAGAAAACATCCATGGACAAATGTCTGTGGGGAAATTGTCCATAGACAAATGGTCTACGGGAGCCTGGGTAGCAAAAGCAAAGGACCCACTGAAGGACCCTGAAGGGTAGGTACCCTTGCGGGGGACTCTCAGCCAAACGCAAAGGGGAAACTTTTAAAGAGCTGGAGGGTCACCTTCCCTCAGAAAGGTGCTAAGAGGAAGCAAAGCTGTAGAGAAGCCATAAAGACCCAGTGACATTTTGACGAGGACGATGACGTCTTGAAGGGCGTCAAAGTTAACAAAATAAGTTAGCCATTGGTTTTCAAACCAATGACGGCCGTATGAATGTCAAATTTAGTGAAACAAAATGGCCGTTTGTTTTCAAACTGAGAGAGAGCTAGCCAAGGGGCCAGAATGCAACGACCTACTAAGAATTTGCCCTTGAGGGCCAAATGAGCTAGAAGAGACAAAATTGAGAAAAAACAAGGATACAAGCATGGAATGAGAAAGTAGTTAGTCCAAGTGGCACCAATTTGAGAAGTGACTCTGGTAGGTGAAACAGTTCCTGTGAATTGATCATTGGGGATGCAAACAGTTAGCAATGCAACCGGTTTCTCCATTTTACATTTAATGAGTAGACAAACTATGTATTGACCTTGAAAAGGTAGACTTCAAATAGACAAAGCGCATAGCTCATTAATGTTTTGAGCGACTTGTTCTTCCCAATAAAGGGACGCGATAGGCCACTTGTAAAAAAGGAGCACCAAATGGGCCTCCTTGCTTCTCCTATATATTGAAGACTTGTCATTTTAAGAAAAAATATTTCACATTTGTAAGGCATATCCCTGGCAAAATTTCCACCTGAATCAATAAATACAATTTTTTACCTCCATCTTGGATAGATTTTCTATGTATGTCTTGAGTGTTTATTTGTGTTCAGTCATTGTCTTTTGATGCTTTCACAGGTCCAACACCAGCATACCTATTGTCTACAAGGTGCCATATCTACAGCTGATAGAAGAAGAGCAATATTTGGAAGTGCAAAAAAGAGGGAGTTACTTACAGTGTGCATTTCACAACACCTTGGTGAATCTCTATTTTCTATGTTTTCATGAAAGCCTCTCTGCCAGTTCCTTGCAGCCTAGTCCTTCTGCCAAGCCTAAAGTGTATGTATGTATTTGTTTGGTTTCAAGTGTGGATGTGAGAAGGTCATTTCATTTTGGTGTATCACCTCCTTAGAGTAGTTTGTATTCCTGCAATCTTTCTCCCTTTTCATCCCCCCAGTTTATATATCTATACATGTATGTATTTGCACTTGCTGGAACAAGCATGATGCATCAAAGGGAGCTAGCCCTTATCTAGAGACTCTCCCCTCTAGCTTCACCAATCCCATAGGTGAGAGGGTACTTTCCATAGTTGTGAAGAGAAGGTAGGAGCTTAGCCTCCTGCCAAGGGTGCAATCTCTTGTATCAATAGTTTTGGCATGCTTAGTGGGACATAGTTTGACAACTCAATAAAGTCTCAGGATTGATGCTAGTCTTGTTACAGCAAATCAAATATTTTTAGCATCTAGTGACTCTGAGTTAATCTACTGGTTAAGCAGCCTATTGCCATTAGAAATCATTTTTTGTATGTATATTTCCTTTGCACAAAATCATGGGTCTTGTTTTCCTTCGTATGATTATGATCAGGCTCCAAATATTTATGCAATCCCCTCAAGTAGCTCTCATAGTTGCCCTAAAATGATAATGGAAGTGGCCCTAGAATTAGAGATTAACAGACTGGAAGAGCAGTACAAATATCAACAAGAGTTGATGTATAAAGAGGATTGCTTGTTTGGGCAAGCACAGGCCTTGTAATCCATGGAGGAGGAGAGATAAAAATGGAGAAATCCATTTATTCAAGGCAGTCAACCTTATGTGCCCCCTCCTATCTTGGAAAAAGCCCCCTTTTTTACACCAAAACCTTTCTATCAAATAGCACTTGCTCACTCTAGCTCATCAAATACATCTTCTCTCAATGATGTGCGCCTGACCTTCCAACACTAGAAGACATCAGAACAACCTCCCATGGAAATGAATCTTATCAATTCCTTATACTATGAATTTTCCATTGAGGGGGATGCCACCAGCCAGCACATCCCTTTTCTAGAAACTCCTCCAGTGCATCAACAGTCTCTTCCTTACATTCCTCAACCTCCCCAAGTTTTTTAGCATGATGTGCAGATTCTAAGTTGGAGGAAGGATTGCCAGGAACCAGCCCAGAGCTTTGAAGATAATCACACTGGTGACCTAAAATAAAGACTCTTTCAGGATAACCTAGCCAAGCAAATTGAAGATTTTGAGGCTAGGATGAAGCTGCTTCTTGAAAGAGATAAAACCTTTAGACCTTGTGGAGGAGCCCCTGGACCTTGGAGAAAACAAAGTTGCTACCTGTTCATAGGAGCAAATTTCCAATTTTGAAATCCTGAATTGGGGAAAGACAATAGAGTCATGGGGCAGGAAGGGGAAGCAAGGTTTTTCTCAAAACCTTGAAGACGCTGAGGCTGCCCTTGCTCATGATAATGCTGATAACCTCTAAGAAAAGCTTTTCCAAGAAGATCTAGCCAAGAGAATAGTGGATTTGGAATCCAAATATAGTTTCCTCAGCCAATGTGTGATGGACGTCTCAGACCAAACAACACATTCTATGTCTGAACACACCCCACCTACACATTTCCAAGAGAGATATCAGGCCATACCTAATATTGATGAAGTGCTAACCAAGTGGAAAGAGGAGAATCATTCGATTCTAGCTCAAGGACTGCCTCCTCTTCCACATTTTTCCTCCACTTCACCCCTTCTCAAGGAAGAACCTATTTTGCAGGAGGCAAGTGAGGAGCAGAAGATCCAATCTACAATTATTCAAGAGGCTGTCATGAGCGACAACAAAGGCAGAATCATCATTGATGCTCCTTGTGAAGACCTTATTAGTAATGGAAAAGATGCAGGTCTTGCATATATGTAGATGTTCTAGCAATATGAAGAGGAACAAAAGCATGGTGAGCTCTCTTCCCCTCTATTTGATGAACTTCCTTGTTATTTTGATGATGAGGATGACTACACTGAGGAACCTGAGTTAGAGGAGGATCAAGGGAATACCTTTAAACATCTATAGGTCATGGTCTTTGAGGGGGAAAAAGAGAGGTCTGTCTTCCTAGAGGAAAGCCTTGAAGAAGAAAGTTTTGAATAGAGAGGTGATGTTCTGTGGGATGAGCAATCATTTTTTGAGTCCATTTCAGACATCACCACAGTCACCCTTCTTCAAGAAGGCCAAAAGGAAGTAGAGGATGAGTCTGACAAAGTCTTCAACAAGGCAGAAGGAAATAAGTCAGACCATGATACATTGCAGAGGGAATGTGCAGATCAAAGGGCTTATGGTGATGAGCCAACAGCCAGTGATTTCTTGGTGAGGAGCACCAATATGAAGGACCAACATTCAACAAGCCTCTAGGGACAAGAAGAATACATGTATGTTGGAGGCATGTTTGAATCTGATCTACTCAGACACAGGCCAACTCAGGTGGCAGGAAAGAGGAGTAGGTCACCAACTCTCTTTTTCATTCAACTACTTTCCCGACACCATAAGTCTTCTTACTAGGAATGGGACTTGAGAAGTTTTCCATTTGATCCAGGAGGGAGGTTAACATTCCTGGTTAGCTGTATATAGTAGTTTGTTTTTAGTTTATTTTCCTACTTTCCCTAAGTGTAGTTTGCATAGGTAGTGTTTTTTTTAGCCTTGTGTGTTACCCTTTGCGTGTGGGGTAAAGGCTTCATGTTTGATTCTTAGATCTTTTGGCGCTATTGCTAATTATTTCATAGTTGCGTCTGACTCCGTACCCAATGGATTTTCAAGGCAACTAGATTATAAGCATAGCAGGCATGCTTCCCCTGTGAGTCACCAATTTGTTGACCAACTTTTGCCCCAGGTAAAATTTTGGTCACCTTCTTCCCTTGCTATTCAAAGACAGTCATTTCCAGGTTGCACAAGTTCAATGTTGTGGTTCTTCGATTGGTTCAGTCTTTTGTTTCAGCCCCTTAGTTCATCGGCATTCAGTTCATCCATCTTCAATTTTAGATAGGCTTGGTTCATTGGTTTGGCCTTGGTTCATCGGCCTAGTCCAAGTTCAATACCCTAGCAGAGGGAAAGCGCTTCAATGGAAAAGACCGGGTAAGTCCCAAATTTATTTAAATTCAAATTGGTTTAAGTCCCGAATTCCTTTGGACTTTTTGTCCAAAGGAATTCCTTTAGACAAAAATTCTGAAGGAATTCGGATGTGCTTCAATCAAAAGTCAAAAGGCCCAAGTGAAATCATCTGCAGACAAAATGTCTGTGGGAAATCATCTGCAGACAAAATGTCTGCAAGAAAACATCCACGAACAAATTTCCACAGGGAAATTGTCCACGGACAAAAGTTCTGTGGGAACTCGGGTAGCAAAAGCAAAGGACCCACCGAAGGACCCCGAAGGGTAGGTACCCTTGCGGGGGACTCTAGACCAAATGCAAAGGGGACACTTTCAAAGAGCCGAAGGGTCACCTTCCCCCAGAAAGGTGCTAAGAGGAAGCAAAGCCATAGAGAAGCCATGAATACTCGATGACATTTTGATAGGGACAGTGACGTCTCGAAGGGCATCAAAGTTAGCAAAACAAGTTAGCCATTGGTTTTCAAACCAATGACGGTCGTATGAATGTCAAAGTTAGCAAAACAAAATGGCCATTTGTTTTCAAATTGAGAGAGAGCTAGCCAAGGGGCCAGAATGTAGTGACCCGCTAAGAATTTACCCCTAAGGGCCGAAGGAGCCAAAAGAGACAAAATTGAGAAAATACAAGGAGACAAGCATGGAATGAGCAAGCAGTTAGTCTAAGTGGTGCCAATTTGAGAAGTGACTATGATAGGTGAAATAGTTCCTATGAATTGATCATTGGGGATGCAAATAGCTAGCAGTGCAACCAATTTCTCCATTTTACATTTAATGAGTAGACAAACTGTGTATTGACCTTGAAAAGGTAGACTTCAAATAGACAAAGTGCACAGCTCATTAATGTTTTGAGCGACTTGTTCTTCCCAATGAAGGGACATGATAGGCCACTTGTAAAAAAGGAGTGCCAAATGGGCCTCCTTGATTCTCCTATATATTGAAGACTTGTCATTTTAAGAAAAAATATTTCACATTTGTAAGGCGTAGCCCTGGAAAAATTTCCACTTGAATCAATAAATACAGTTTTTTACCTCCATCTTGGATAGATTTTATGTGTATGTCATGAGTGTTTGTTTATGTTCAGTCATTGTCTTTTGATGCTTTCACAAGTCCAACACCAGCATACCTATTGTCTACAAGGCACCATCTCTGTAGTTGATAGAAGAAGAGCAATATTTGGAAGTGCAAAATAGAGGGAGTTACTTACAGTGTGCATTTCATAGCACCTTGGTGAATCTTTGTTTTTTGTGTTTTCATGAAAGCCTCTCTGCCAGTTCCTTGCAGCCTGGTCCTTCTACCAAGCTTGAAGTGTATGTATGTATTTGTTTGGTTTCAAGTGTGGATGTGAGAAGGTCATTTCATTTTGGTGTATCACCTCCTTAGAGTAGTTTGTATTCCTGTAATCTTTCTCCCTTTTCATCCCCCCAGTTTAGATATCTATACATGTATGTATTTTCACTTGCTAGAATAAACATGATGCATCAAAGGGAGCTAGCCCCTATCTAGAGACTCTCCCCTCCAGCTTCGCCAGTCCCACAGGCGAGAGGGGAGTTTCCATAGTTGCAAGGAGAAGGCAGGAGCTCAACCTCCTGCCAAGGGTGTAATCTCTTGCATCAACATGAACCTCTGTAACTATCCTTATCTCCTTGAAACACCATGTAATGTGTTTGTACAAATATGATCACTTGAAGATGGCTTATTAAGCTTTAGAATGCATTTTGGGTACCCTTGAGAGTGTTTAGGCCAAAAATGACCACTTTGTGTAATCCCTTACAAACTAATGGTTCTAAATCATCCTAAATTCTCCATTTAAGACTCTCAAGTGGACTAGTAAGTTTAAAATTCTCTTATAAGTGGATTTGAGCATCATTAGGGTTTAGATCTATTTTTAGGCCTAATAGGCCTAACTATGTTTTATGACCTGTGACCACCTCTGAATGGTTTCTCAAGACTATGAGTTGCTATTCACCTTTTTTCACCCCTAAATAACTTATTTAAATAATTCTATAGTGTTCCAAGGCTCCCCATCACATTCTCCTACCATCTCCACACCATGCTTGTAGTCATCTCACTCTTAGAGTGCCCTTTATCTAAGATAAAATAGAAGGCATCTCCCATATTTTATTATCCTAAATAAGGTTATTAATGGATTGAATAGGTCTTAATGACCTTTTATACAAATTTTTAAATCTATATCAACTCTACAACTCTCTCAACACTCTGAAACCTAAGACTAACTTCTCAATTCCAATGACTATCTCCAGGGTCTGTATATAATGTTAGACCCTATTTTTTCAACCTTCCTTGACCTTGAGCATCATATTAAATTTATATCACCACTTTGAGAGTGGAGTCACTCATATTATCCATTTATATACCTCTGATTTCTATCCAATACTTTCCATTAGCACAAGCTAACTTATGGCTATGTTAGACTGCATGTCCCTTACTAAGGAATACAAAGGATTACTATAGGTACTCATTATTACTTTAGTACTATTCTTATCATTCTCCTTATAAATATCATGAATTCATTATGGCCCTTTCTAACTTGGATGATAAAATATACCTACAAACCATGCTTTCAACTTATTGTGTCTAACCATCAACACTTTGTGGGTTTACAATCAGACTATAGATCTTGTTTGGAGTTATATGCGACATGTAGGTGGTTTGATCATTATGTTCATGCCCTAAGATCCTACTGAATTAAATTATATAATTTTACAATTGTCTAAACTTAAATCTTGTCTTAAGTCTATGGTCAACAATCAAAATGCCTTTCTCCACTAGCATGAGTTAGTCTGTCCACTCAATCAGACTATGTTACTTGTAAATGTGCATTATATGGAAGTTGAAAACTCCTATAGGTGATCATTTATGCATTACATATGTTTTATTAGGCCATCCTCCACTAATTTGAGCTCATATCATGTTTAGAGACCATATTTTCCCTCAATACTCTAGGTCACTGCAAGATTGGTTACTTTTAGTCATCTTAGCATAATGTTTACTGAGTGTCTCAGGTCAAAACTTACCTAAGTTAGAAACCACTCAAACACCACTCTCTCTTGATTAAGCAACGACTTTATGGTATAAAATCATTACCCCTAGGCATAATCTATAAGATGGGAACCATTTAGACTCACATAGACCTCTAAATCTTCATAAGATGACATTGGTTATGGGAAAAACCCTCATTTAGAGAAGTTAAGGTAAGTCCTCTCAAATGAAACTTTCCTAACTTGAAAGCATTGAAATCTAGTTTGAGTGAACATAATGAATTTAAAATTATCACAATGACCATATCTATACTTTTATACCTAATGGAGGTCTCTATTAAATTCAAACACCTCATATCGACATTCTAAGACCTCTATAAATTAAACCTAGACCATTGATGGATACTACCTGTAGGTTTGCATGATATAAGACTGTATATGTGTAATTGGTTCTCAAAACCAATATCTAATCACTTGGATAGTTTAGTCTTATTATTTACACTTTGAGAGTTACTTCATCATCTTAATATCTCCTTGCTTCATTTACATGAATGATAAAGGCTTCCTACCACTTGATTATGGGTGACTGTCACATGGATTTTTAACTATGCTTATGTCTTGGTTTTTTCACTCCATATAGAATAGTCTTGATACCAAACCTTCAAAAGGATAATTGATCACCATGAAATGAGAGGTTTTAAATATATGCAATTATAAATGGATCATGTTTATAAATCAATCCTAGATTAGAGAAGATAGAGCATACCTACACTTTCGATTGGGAATACATTTGTTAATCAAGGGCATGACCAATATGGGGATCCACTAGACCTGATTAGGGAATAACTTGTCATAATACACCATTCTAGGAAGGGTTTTAAATCCTATAATATAACATATTCATGCAATAACCCTAAAATATTTTTAGGTTTAATGTTCACTTTATATCTAATAAACAAGAAAGTAAATCTAATCTAGTGCACACCAAAGCTTGTGGCACAGCATGAGGGGTTAGTAAAGTAATAAAAACATGTATAATATAATCTAAATTAAGATAAGTATTAGTAATATCCTAATACATGGAATATAAATAGTATCATTATTCAAGCCAATACTTATGATACTTCTATCTACTAAAAGAGAGGAGAACAAAGTTATAATATACTTACCTGAATGTGAACCCATCAAGAATCAATCTATCCCTTGGATAAAGGGGATTTTAAAGAGGTTATTTTGGCTTGTAAATATAAATAACAAAGGTCAAATAATCCAAGACTTAACCACAAGACTAGATTCTCCAAGTATAAACCCTAAGCTAAGACTTCTCAAGTAGAACGATGGAAGAACAGATTGTAAAGAAGCATGAGAAAATAATAAATATTGATTTAATATTGAAATAATGAAAAAATTATCTTATATTAATATGCATATCTCACCCTAAATCCTTCTTACTATGTCAATTATACACGTTTGACCCATTCGACCCTATATATTTTTAGGAGGTAAATCACTAGGTCTTGATCTAGGTTAGCCAAAGGGCAGATGAAACTCCAAGTGAAAAATACCCTAAATACTATAGGGTTGACCTAATCGACCTTGTATAATAATTTAAGGTTGAAAATTTTATAGGGTTGACCCAGTCGACCTAGTATAGTCAACTGGTGAAAGGGAATTAAGGTGAGGAAAAGAGGGATGAAAAGAGCAAAAAGACTAGAGGAATGTGAAAGGGAGGAGTAATATATTAGGGAATGATTTTAAGAGATAGATTAATTGGTAATAATTTGTAAATAAGGGACAAAAATCCTATGAAGCACCAATGGTTTGCCCACCCCTTTCCTAGTGCACCCCTTAGGGCATGCACTCAAAGAGATTAAGTCTTGATAGGTTTCTGCAAGATGTAAGGTGTTAGTATTTGATAAAAGGTTAAAAATATTATGTGTATGCATATTCCCCATTATAATATCATTGTGTGTCATGAAGGTCTAATAGGGGATGGTGCTTCGAGAAAGAATATAAAGACACACAACATTGAGGTTAAATAAAAGTTCTAGTATTTTTAAATAAAAAATAACTAAAATTAAATGACTAAAAAGGGAAAATAACTAAAAAGTAAATGTGATGTGTTCCTTTACTTAACTTTATCATGGGATGGTTGTTTTATATGTTTTTAGTTTTGATTGTGTAGGGCACATAGACTACTTTTGACAAACCCAAGAATATAAAACTAAAGATCAAAAACAAACAAACACAAGAAAAGCCAAGATAGATGGTGCTATGAGGATGGGACATACTTGGGAAATTTGTAAAGCTAGGTTGATAAGTGATATGTTATACTAAATTACCAAGTCAAAAGTAAGAGTAAATTGGGTAACCAAAAAGCCAAGGTTACTAAAGACCGAAAACCTCAAACTAGCTATCCTTAACTAAGAAAGGCAAACTCACCAAGTCAAATTAAGGATACATGCCAAACATGATGGTAATAAAATAAATCAATGGTAAAATAATAAATAAAAATGGTAAAACAACATTCATGAGTGATAATTAATAATCTTTCTCTCACTCAACAATGGAAAAAGGTGCATAAAAATGGAAAATAACATTGATGAGTGAGAAGTAACAAGCCAACCTCACTCAGCAATGGAAAAAGGATATGAACTCAGGTGTCCATAACATCAAGACATAAAAAAAATGATAAATGGTAAATTTTAGAAATGTAATTCATGGTGTAAAAAAAGAATAAATCCATAGTTACTCAAACATGTTATTTTTCTCTAAAGATAGATAAAACTGAAACAAAGTAGTGCTAGCATGTTTTTAAGAGATGAAGAAGAAGGAAGTAAAGAAGAAGGGAAAATATATTTGGAATCACAATTTATCTATCAAGTGGGGAAATGAAATGGGTGGAGGGGAGAATTAAGGAAAAACCAAGGTAGAGGAACTATTTATCGAAGTCAAGACACTCAAATCAAGTTTGTCAAAACAAGAAGACTTTTGACCTTAAGGACTATGAATAAGTTATATTAGCCACACAAGTCTTGGGTCAATAAATGAAGTATATAGATCATTACATGAAGGATATATGCATGAAAAGTAAAATGGACCTACCTTCCCACAATGTGTTACCCATTCCTTAGGAACCCTTATAGAGTTGTTGGTCTACTACAAAGATTGGATACTTGTGTGATAAATTAGGTAACACCATAGAGTTTTTTGAATTCCCCTATTCCAATCTACTGGCCTACTACACCCCAAAGAACCTTGGCTCTATGTGAGGCCAACTATGGAGTTTGAGCTTTGATTAGATATATAAGATGCACTTGTAATCATGTATTTTGGTGTGAATTTGACTTTTGAGATTTGTATGTTGCCTTTTAGATACCATTGCCTTTTATTTTAAATGATTTATCTTTTATTTTTTTGATGTATTTTTCTATTCCTACTCCATATGGATTTGGAAAACCAAACATGGGTGCTAAAGATGACTTTCATTTGAATACTTGGGATAAGGTGTCTAAGAGAGATAACTTCAAAAAGCATTGGGTCTAAGAGTCTCATAAATCTAAGTAAATTAAAAGTGTTATCTTAAATTTGACCTTTTTTTATATAATGTGGAGTGAAAGAAAGGGGAAATAAAGAGGAGTGACACATGGAACAATTTTAATTACTTCAAATTGTAAAAAATGTGACAAAGGGAAAAAAGGGATACAATGACAGTAAGATATGATTTATTATCATAAGAATGAGGGAAATGAAGGAAAACATGCTAACATAGATTGTTTACAAATTCCATCTAATAAAAGAAGCAAAAGCTAACATTTGAGAAAAAATATCATAAAAAGATGAAAAGATGGTAATTTTATGAGGAGGACTAGGTATTATCTGTGGTCTTATAATGCAACTTCATAAAAGAGAAACCCATGAGGGTGATAATAAATAAATGAAAAATCATAAGGGAGAAAAATAAGTAAAAGATGGTAATTTTGTGAGGAATGTCAGGTCCTATCCACAATCTTATGAAGTAAATCACAAAAGAGAAACCCAAGGGGTGACAAAAAGAGAAAATGAAGGAAGATTAAGAAGACTATGGTACATCAAGAAACCAAAAGACCAAAAGAGAGCACTAAAGGTTTGTGAAAGGAAGGAACTTATTATAGAGGGAGATACCATTGTAAGTAACCTACAAAAAGTGTTAGATAGAAGTAGATAGAAAGTATGAAAAGAAGGAAATGTGTAGGCAAATTACTTTTTAAGAAATTATGCATTGGTAAGATCTTTAAAAACATGGCCTTCATTGGTTTGAAGGTGATAGGTGCTTGGACCAAGTATATCTTTGACTAAATATGAGTACCACCATTTTTAGGCATATTTACCTACTTTATCATGGGTGTATTATAATTTAAGGATAAAATCACCAAAATTAAATGTGTGGCATTTAACATGTCTATTATGTTTTCTAGCAATGTGAGCCTTGTATTGGCAGTTATGTTGTAATGCAAAAAAATGACATTTTTCAAAAAGATCAAGGGAATGAATATAATATTAATGTAATTATTCATTAGGAATAATACCATGAAGACATATATAAATATAGAAAACTCAAATTCTAAAGGAAGAACTGACTCATAACCATAGACTAGAGAGAACAGTGTTTCCCCACTGGTAGTACTTATGCTAGTTTGATAGACCCAAAGTACAGGGTAAGGATGAAGATGCCAATCCATGCAAGTTTCAAAGATTGTCTTTTGAAGAATTTTGTTAAGGATTTTATTAGTGTCCTCAGCTTGACCATTGCATTGCATATGATAATGCATAGAAAATTTGTGATTGATATTAAATTTGTTGCAAAGTTGTTTAGCATGTTTGTTTTTGAAGTTACCACCACTATTTAAAATGATGGTATTGGGAATGCCAAAGTAGAAAATTATTTACTTAAGAATGAATATATAAATGGTAGGGTCAATGACATTAACAAGGGGCATAGATTCTACCCACTTGTTAAAATATTCAGTAACAATGATGATAAAGACATGCCCATCTTGGGAGTGAGGTAGTTTACCAATGAGATTGAATCCCCATGTGGAAAATGGCCAAAAAGATTCGATGGTTTGAATTTCAACTAGAGGTGAATGGACTAGATCATCATGAAGCTGACAAGGATTACATTTTTTAGCATAATCAATTGCATCCTTTTCAAGATTAGGCCAAAAGTAACCCATACATAGGAATTTACATGTTGTAGCATGTCTGCTATAGTGTCCATCACAAATTCCCTTATGTGTTTGTTCAATAAGAGGAGGGACCTCATCTTGCATAACACAATGGAGCAAGGTAGCTACAACATTTTGATAGTAAAGTATGTTATGTCAAAATACATACTTGAAAGTTGTTTACAAATGTGTGGTTTTTCATGAGAGTCTAAATTAGGAGTATAATTTTGATGTTATAATAATTGAATGATGTATTGGTACCATGGGTTTTATTAAATGGTAATATCCTTGATATGATAAATAATCAAATTTGGTGGTTGAGTAGAAGATGGATATTTTCTTATTTGTATAATAAAAATAAGATTAGAAATGACTTGGTGTAGATGAAAGAGAGATGATGAAGAGGCAAGTTAATCATTAATGGAGTTTTGATCTCTAGGAATAAGATCAATAGTGAAATATATGAAATACTTAGCAAGAGTGGTTGAAATTTGATGATATGTGATGAGGTTCTCACTTTTACATTGATAATCACCACTAACTTGGTAGAAAATAAGCTAAGAATCACCTAAGGCATGAAGGCATTAAATATCTAAGTCAAGAGTAGATCACATGCCCAAGATGAGAGATTCATACTCAATGATATTGTTGGTGACATCAAAGTTGAAGCAAAAAGCTAAAATAATGATCTTTCCAAGAGGACTTGTGAGAATGCAACCTTCCCCAGCTCCTTGAAGGCATTTATCACCATCAAAGTGAAGGGTCTAAGTATCCTCATTTAATTTGATATTAATTTTAGGAAGCTCCTTGATAACCACTTTTGATTTAGTAGTACTAGAGGGAGTAGTGGATTCATCAAGATTATTAGCTTTAAGATCAATGATAAATCTATGAAAATAATCTTTGAGAGAAATAGCTTGATCAATACCTTAGATCTAAAGGATATTATCATATGGGACATTATCTTGAAGAGAAGAAGTGGCTAGTATGGGATCTGTGTTAAGTTGATCAGTTATGATTTGCCCTTTGACAACTTTTTGAGTGACAATGTAGAGATAAAATTACATAAATAAGACCATCCATTTACTAATTCTATCTCCAAGAAGAAATTATTTAAAGAATAAATGATGAAAAGGGTCAGAATGAATAATGACATAAGTAGTTTGGCAAAGCATGTAGTGGTGAAGCTTTTAAGCTTTGAAATAGATGGTAAGACAATCACACTCAATTTTGGTATAACATGTCTCATAATAAACGAGGCCTCAACTAATGTAGTAGATAGCATAATCTCTTTGCATATCATCTTGTTGGACAAGCATTACCCCCACTAAAGTAAGTGTGGAAGAAGTATATAAAATCAAATGTTTATCATTGGAAGGAGGATGAAGTGTAGGTGGATGAAGCAATGACTCTTTCATGTTATCAAAGGTGTTTTGACATGGATCCATCCATGCTAAAGTAGTACCTTTCTTGAGAATGGAATTGATGAAGTGAATTATATATGCCATTTTAGGGATGAATCATTTAATTGCCCCAAGTTTTCCTAAATAAGTATGAATGTTAGGAATATAATCAGGCATGGGCATGTTGATGATAGCATTAATTTTTGTAGGGTCAACATCAATTCCACAAAGAGTGACTAAGAATCCTAAAAAATTTCTAGATGTGACTCCAAATACACATTTGTAAGAATTAAGGCTAACTTTATATTTAAGGAGATGATCAAAGATGATAGCAAGATCAGAAAGATGATTCTTACAATGTTTAGATTTAACAACGAGTTCATCCATATACGTTTCAAAAATTTTGTGAATGAGATCATGAAATATGTGATTCATCACTCATTGGTAAGTGTCTCTAGAAGTTTTGAGCCTGAAGGGCATTTTAACAGAGAAATAGGTGCCCTATTCCATGGTGAAAGTAGTCTTATGTTTGTCTTCGAGGGAATATGAATCTAATTATATCTCAAGAAGCCATATACAAGAAATAACATTTCATAACCAACCATGGAATTAAAAATTGAATAAATTAAAGGTAAAGGGATGTTGTCCTTGGGACAAGAAAGATAAATATTGTGGAGATCAATACAAATTTGAATGACCATATTGACCTTCTTTCGAATGGGAATAATGTTGAAAACCCATTCAGAATAATGCACTAGTTTGATAAATTTAGCATCAAGTAATTTGATTATTTCCTTATGACATAAAGTGGAAACTTTAGGTGGAAATTTTATTTATTTTTGATGCATAGGCTTGGCATCAGGATAAGTAATGATGTTATGCACCATAATTATAGTGTTAATTCTAGGCATGTCTTCATAAGACCAATAAAAATCCTCATGATATTTTTCAAATAATAAGCTAAAATTATCATGTTAAATAGGTGAGAGTTCATGAGAGAGAGTAATTGGTCAATGACAAGATGGAATACCATATTCAATGTGAGTGGTTTCTTCAATAAGCATGGCATTACCATCTTAAAAGTGGTATGGTGTATTAGGTAAGGAAAAAATTGGATTTGTTTTAGGATCAATGTTATCAATGAAGTTGTTAAAGCAAGGATTTTTAGTCTTAAAATTTCCAAGTTTATGATGCTATCAAGGAAGTTGAGGTTCTCGGGCATAAATTAACTCAAGGATAGCTTAGTCACTAGGTAAGGTACGAAGAGGACCATAATACTTGACATCTACTTTAATATCTAAAGTTTGAATTCCATGTTGATCATACTCAAAATTAATTTGACAAACATTGGTTGCCTTGGCATCTAGTGTAGTTTTAGGAGTAAAAGAAGTAGATGGATCAGAAGAGGTTGGAATATCAATTGGTTCAATGCTGGGAGAAGGACTAGATGTAATGATTAGATTGTTAGGTGGTAAAGGAGATATAGAAATTTATGGAGGTTTAGAAATATTTTTCTATAGCACCTAAGGAGTATCGATAAGAGGAAAATTGGTAGGAGGCGCATGACCCTTAGGATCTAAGGTATGATCCATAGAAATGGTATGACCATCCTAATTGAAGGCATGAATTTGGGATAAGTTTTTTTGGTAGTGTTGGACATCCAAATATATAGATTGAACTTGGGCCATGATATAGTTATCATTATATTTTGGAGAAATTTTACATGCTTGAGAATCAGGAGGAGTTTTAGCTAAATCTTGATATTATTAAATATATGAGGAGACATGATGAGAGGATCTTCAAATAATTTGGCCACTTCAAAATCATTTCAAGTGAAGGCATCTTCAGGTAAAGAAGGCTCCTAAAAATTGCATTAAGGGGGAAAATTGGTAATCTCATTAATAAGAGGAATAACATGATCTATGGGTAATAGAGAAGGAGGAAGCCATTATGAAATGTAGGGAGGTAACTTGGTAGTATTTCAAGTATGTTTCAAATCATTGTGATCATCATCATCTCAATCTACAAGAGTAACTTGTAAATCAAGATTCATGTTAATAAACTTGGGTAAAGGATAAATATTAATCTTAAGAATGGTAGGAATACTATATTGTGATTTAGGACTAGGAAGTTGAATTCTCCATGGGTTGGGATCAGCTTCATGCTTATACCATTTTCCATTATGTAAGAATTTAACATATTGACTACCATAAGAAGTAATGGCCCTCATTCAATGAGTCCATGTATGACCAAGGAGTATGTTATAAGATAAAGGTAAATCAAGGACCATAATCTTAGTTTGAATAGTATTAGGTCCAATGGTTAATGGAAGCCAAATGAAACCAAGTGGATTTTGATTAGTCTTATCAAAACAATGACAAGTAATATGGGTTTTCTTGAGATGATCCTTGTTATAACCAAGTTGTTGGATGAGTCATAAAGATGCTACATTAATACCAAAACCTTCATCAACTAGAACTTTTTAGATAAGAGTGGTATTAATGGCTACTTTGATGAAAAGTGGTGGATCATTAGCATGAAAGAGAATTTCATCATTGATCATGTCCTCTTCGAGGAATTCAATAGAGAGCTTGGAAGGACACATAGTTTTAATGGTATTTACATTGGTAGGTTGAGATTCAATATAATGTGGTTATTCATATCTAGAGGATGGATCTTCAATTTATTGAAGTTATTGCATAAGGAATTTATGATGATAGGGAGAATTATGAACTCCATAAGAGGAATCTTACAAGTATATAATTGAGTTCTTCAGGAAAGTTCCAATGAGATTTATAAGAACCAACATGAGGTTTAGGAGGTAAATTAGACTTTGGAGGAATAGATGTGGTTGGAATATTGGAAGGATTAGATGGTTCCTCTTGGGATTCTAAAGAAACATTAGTAGTGGTAGTATATTTAAGATTTTTTTCCTCCAAAGATGGCTTTTTGGGATTGGTAATGTGATCTTTATGAACTGGTTTACGATTGATATTGAGAATTGTTAAAACATTGATCATAATCATAGTTAATGGCTCAAACATCCTTGGTATTTGATTGATTATTGTAAGTAGATTTTTGGTTATTTGAGGTAGAATCTTTGGAAGTTTGTCATTTTTAAAAATCAACAATGTATTCTTGACGATGAAGATTGATCATAGCTTCATGATTGAATGAATCACTAAGCATATAGGAGATAGAAAATTTAGTGAGCCCTCTAAAAATTCATGAGAATGCCTTATGTTAGCATAGAAATAAAAAAATAGATTGGGGCATACCACTTAGGAGGAGCATTAGGATAGATGAAAGGTTTTGAGGGTGGTAAAAAAAATTCATTTATTAAACTGAAAGAAGTGTATGAGAAGGTGAAGGAATATCAGTTTTGGAAACTCCTAGTTTGGTTTAAGGATTATTACTAGTGATAGAATTAGATGTTTGGTAAGATCCTCTAAGAAATTTAGGATTAGGTTTGAATTGTTTCATAAGAAAATATTGACGTTTATCTTGATCAAAAGCTTCATGTTCAAACCTTATATTGAAGAGTGGGAGTTAAAGCTATGATAAAGAGTTTGAATAAGTTATCATCAATCATGCTATGATCAAATTTATGAGATAAATATTTACATCTTTTGATAAATTCATGAGTTTATTCAGTGGGAGATTCCTTAGAATTGATGAAGTGGCTAAGAATTTTTTTTGGAAGATCATTGTGTTGAAACTCTTTAACTAAGGGATTAACCAAATCTTCAAGTTTTTAAATAGAATGTTGGGGAAGTTGATAATACCATTATAATACATAAAAAATGAAGGTTTTCACTAAGAGTTTAGTTGTGGTGAAGGTATTAGTTTGGATTTACTCCTTGTAAAGGTTGCCAAAGGCTTTGATAAATGAGGCAGGCTCTTTAGTCCCATCATATTTGATAGTTGGAGATATGTTAGCAATATCAATGGATATAATGAAGGGGGGAAAAAGATAATTTTGAATGGTTTGAAGCATATTATTATGAATTATAGGTTGATGAATGACATTACCTGAGGCATCCTGAAGAGGTGGAAGAATGCAATTGGGATTAGCTTGAGGATGCATAGTTGGAGGTTAATTAGCCCTAATGATTAGATCTTATTGAAGTTGCATCATTTGGTTTGTGTTATTATTTTTCATTATGTTCATTTTTTGGATAACTTGGGCTAAAAATTGAGTTAATTAGGAGGTGGGTTGGTGTTGGTAGGAGCACCCCCCAAATTGGTGTCAGGGGGATGATTACTAAAAGAAGGATTATTAGTGGGATTGTTAAGTAAACTTGTATCAATTATTCCCACATTAGTTTGAATATTTTAAATATGAGAAGTTTATTGGTAAGGAAAATATTAAATCCATCAACTTCATCTTGAGGTGTTATTTCCACCATATTATAATTCATAGATAAAGGAGGAGAAGAGGTGCCCCAAGAGTGATGGTGCTCTTGGGAGGAAAAGGGACAAAGAAATGAACATCCCATATAGTATCTAATTGGATTAAAGCTATCTAAGAAGATTATGATAGGATACATCATTATTATTGAAGGGAGATGAACATAATGTAAAGAATGGAACTAGATTGACAAATAAGGAAGGCAGAAAGCAGTACAGGGTCGACTAGGTCAACCTAGCATAGAAAATAGGGCCTATAAATAGTATAGGGTCTATTGGGTCGATCCAGTATAATAAATAGATATTGGAAAAGGAAAAGTTAGGGTTTATAAATAGTATAAGGTCAACTAGGTTGATCTATTACAATGAATAAAGGCTAAAAAGGATATATGGTTGACCCAATATAGAAGATAGGGAAAGTTAAGAAGCCTATAATAGGTTGTGAAATGAAACAAGATAAATTTTTCAAGAAAATTGAAAAGAAATGATAGAAATAAAATAAATAGTCAATTAGATTAATGTTGGCCAATCTAATTGAAGCACACAGCATAAACCCTTACACCAACATTGGCTAATGCAAGTTTTTGCAATACAAAATATAATTAATCAAAGAGTAAGCAAACAAATTGACAAGTAAAGAGCTAACAAATTGGTCAACCTGAATGTTTATTATATTATTAAGACATGATTTTAAATGTTATGGGAAGTTGGATATAAGTAAGGAACTATAATAGAAATCTAAATATGGTTTCAGGTAGTTTGGGTTGAAAGGGACTATAGTGGAAATGATATAGGCTTAGTATTAGGGCCTACCCCCTCACTTCACACACCACAATGATAAGGGTGTTAGGTGTTTATCTAGAATATACCATTAACCATGCTTTATACTTAACCAAAGTATCAAGTCAACTTCCCCTTTGATGATGAAATCCAACTAGGTGTGCCTTGGGTAGACAAATGTTAAAATGATTGTTTAGATTTTATGATTTGGTTGTGTGTGCATAAAATATAAAATAGTGAAACTAAATGATTAATTGAAAACAACCTAATTAAACTATGTGATCTATTCTAGGCATGAAAGCAATAAGAAAAGAAAATGTGAACTAATTACTAGCATATAAGGTTAATTACACTTTTGAAACAGGGTATAATGTTGATATGGTCAATAATGTATGAAAAAAATATAGAATAGGGTTGATAGGGTTGAACATGTAAAGTGAAAGTAAGGTCTAAAAGTTAATAGGGTTGGTAGAGTCAACCTAGTTATCCATATAACACATAAAACATAGAACTAGGTTAGTAGGGCTGATACAATTGACTTGGTGGATTAGAGATGTAGAGAATGAAGATTCATGTTCAAAAACCTTGATATATTATTTTAAATTATAGTAACTAGATTGAATCAGTCAATCGAGAAGTACAAAAACTTATTATTGAGTTCCTAAAATGTACATGGGTGACTGGGTTGACCTAGTATGTTGAACCTAATGTCTAAAATAGTACAGGGTCAACTGGGTTGACCTAGTATGTTGAACCTAATGTCTAAAATAGTACAAGGTGAACTAGGTTGACCTAGTAGTTTAGACTAGAAGTTTGAAAAGATAAAAACCTATACTAGGTCGACAGGGTTGATCTAGTAGCCTGTACCTAAAATCTTTTATATATAAGTTAGATACTGGGTCGATAGAGTCAATCTACTATGGCAAATATATGATAAAATAATGATGAAAGAATGAAAGAAATGAAATAAGGTAAACAAATACTATAAGGGTTATTTCATTTCAGGCTCACCTAGAATGTGTACAATTAGAAATGCATCATATCTATAAATCAATCCTGGCTCAGAGAAGATAGAGCATACCTACACTTCTAATTGGGAATACATTTATTAAGTGGGAGCATGACAAATATGGCAATCTACTAGACCTGATTAGGGGATCACTTGTCACAATACATCATGCTAGGTAGGGTTCCAAAGCCTAGAGTCTAACACAATCATGTAACAACCCTAAAAGAGTCTTAGGTTTAATGTTTAATCTATATCTAATAAACAATAAAGTAAATCTAATCTAGTGTACACTAAAGCTTTTGGTATAACATGAGGAGTTAGGAAAGCAATAAAAACATGTATAAGAGAATATTATTTAATCTAATTAAGAGTAAGACACTAATACATGGAATATGAAGAGTAATATTATTTGAGCCAATACTTATGCTACTTCTATCTACTAAAAGAGTGTAGAATAAAGTTAGAATATACTTACCTAAATGTGAACCCATCAAGATTCAATATCTACCTTGGCCAAAGGGTTTTTTCAAGAGGTTTTTGTGGTTTTTAATGATAACTAAAAAATGCCAAAGCATCTAGGACTTATCCACATGACTAGATTCTCCAAGTAAATCCTAAGTGTATAAACCCTAAGCTAAGACTCCTCAAGTAGAATAGTGGAAGAGTAGATTGTAAAGAAATGAAAGTGAATAATAAATATGATTTCATATTAAAATAATGATGGAATGATCTTGTATTTATAGGTGGATCTCATCCTAAATCCTTTTGAATATGTCAGATATATACGGTTGACCCGATCAACTTTGTATGTTTTTAGGAGATAAATCACTAGGTCCTGAGCTAGGTCAGCCTAAGGGTGGATGAAATTCCAAGTGAAAAAAACCCTAAATATTATAGGCTCAACCTATTTTACCTTGTACAGTAATCATAGGTTGAAAACTATACAAGGTCAACCAATCGATCTAGTACAATCAACTGGTGAAAGGAGATCAAGGTGCATAAGAGGGATTGAAAGAGGAAAAAGACTAGAGGAGTGTGAAAGGGAGGAGTAATATCTTAGGGAATGGTTTTAATATCTGGTTGAATTGGTAATAATGTGGAAATAAGGGAAAATAATCTTGTGAAGCACTAGTGGTTTGTCCACCCCTTTCTTGGTACACCCCTTAGGGCATACACTCAGAGAGATTGAGTCTCAATGAATTATTGTAAGATGTAAAGTATTAGTATTTGATAAGAGGTTGAAAATATTATGTGTATATAAGAAACACCAATGCATTACCTTTATTTTAAACACTAACAAGAAAATAAGCCTCTACAATTGATGGAATATTGTTTGTAGACTAGGTGGAGTCTTCTACTAGTATAATGATATGTTTATGCCTATATTATTCATATCACACATGAAAAATAGATTGAAAACTTGTTATAAATATGTCCATACACCTCAAGATCTTGTACAACATTTGACTTTCTTAGATTAATGCAAATAGAGAAGGAAAAATGAGGTGTTGGGGATGTGCAAGAAGTTTTGGGAAGCCAACCTTCTTATCAATGGTTCATATATCATAGTACACCAAACCTAAAACTATTTATATAAATTTTTATTAAATAAATAGTATTATCACCCACTACATCCTATTGTCTATACCAAGTTAAAAATAGTTGACTTTTTTAGCCATCCAAGAGAGTGATAGGAAAGATAGAATGGTTTTCATCAATTTCAGGTCTATCAAAGCTTTCTAAGCATGTAAATTAATTGAGGGGACATAAAGAGACACTTATGAATCTATTAAATATTCCAAATGTATTGTAAAAGTCATAAAACTCCTTGAAACTCCCTTAAAACTACAAGATATTCTTTTTTTCAATGTTAAACGTGACATATTATGACATAGGAAATTAGAGTATACTTGGATACACTTATCTTCCTATGGAAACCATACAAGTTCCTTTAATGAACCTAATAGTTACCTAAAATTACATAGGACTAACTTTAGACAAATATGACAAAGATAAACATATGGTTGACCTCATTAAAGACCATGGGACACATTTTACACCCTAGGTGACCTTATGACAAGTTTAAAATAATACGGGGTTGACGTAATTTGACTTATGGTCAAATTAGTCAACATTTTGGTAATTTCCTAGGGGTTTCAAGCCACTTATGCCAAAGATCAGTAACCTTATCCTATCCATTGGGATATGGAGTCATCTACACATTATACTTAACATTGAATTCCTTCTAAAATGACACAAAACCACACCAAACAAAGAGAAGAGAACACACAAAATAATATACCAAAGAAAACACACTTGTGTTCTCAAGAACACTTAGGGAAAACACACACAACATAAACAAGGAACATTTATCCTAGTATGTACAAGACTTCAAACACTTGAGGTGAAGAAAAATTACCATTACTTCAAAAAGGATTAAAGATAGTACCTCTTACAATATTGTTTCTCCATGAAACTAATCCACCATATGAAGCATACTTATCAATAAACATTTGCTTATGTATATGTTCAAAAGACTTAATATATTTATATCATTTTTTTACTATAATTATGTCACTTAGATCTCTCAATAATTCACCATAATTCCCTTTAAAAGTCTTTCTTGGATTTGCATCTATCTTGACTTTGTCATGTCTAATTGGCACTTCCCAAACTGAATCTTGGGAGTCATCAAAGTCACCTCAACTTTAACCTATTTTAGGACATGATGTACTTGATGTTTAGAACCATCAAGCTTGTCTTATTTTTGCTTCCACACATATAAAAGTGATTCAACCGCAAGTTGAGGTTTTGACTAGTCCTCAAACACTTGAATTTTTTATTTGGCTTCAGTATACTCCTCTATAACTGTAACCTTCTTCGCAGTGACTAGACATTCATTCTCATACTTGGTAAGACATTGTAATTCATGTTTTATAAACTCATCAACAAACTTACTATCAAGTACACACTTCTTAGGAGGATAAGTTGACTTACTTATCTATTCAAACTCTTGAACTATGGCATGAAACTATTACCATAGGTCATCTTCCTCTTCATGATTGTCACCTTCATGGACTCCACCAACTTTTGGAAAACAACTATCAATGCTTACCTTAGATTATCCCTCACCTTCTTCATAGATGATGTATGTGCTAAGATAAATTTGTTCAAATAAAGTGTATGGATCATGTATATAAGTGTCTACACCATACTCAACTATGAAAAGGTTAGTTATACCCTCAATCTTATAATATTATTCATCATCCATAGTAGACTCCTCTTGATCATTGATAACATAATTGAGGTTAGAGTTTTCTTCCACATAGGGCTCAATATGAAACTTATCCAATGGTTGAGTTATAATGGTTACCTTTACTCCATACCTTGTATTGAAGGCTAATAAGGACCAATCATATGAGAGGTAGCCTCCTATATTGACTATGAAATCCCTTGAGAGGCAAATAACAAAGTGAGAAAGTAAATCAACCACTATTATGTATTTAAGGATAGGAAATCTAAGACAATCATGCAAGAAAACACTCAAAATTTTAATAAGCCCCATTAACCTAGCTAGTGTCCCATCAATTTGTATCATTCCCTTATTATATGGTTTTTATTTCAAGCCTAAATTATCTGTGACAAGATTGGGCATCATCGAGGTACTTGCCCCAATATCTATAATATAATTATGAATAAGCTTGTCTCCAATAATGGGAGTGAGGTAGAAGGGTGGAGGATTTTTAGGTTTGGAAAAGGGTTAAATAATGTGAGTGGGTGCATTGGTGAGTGCAACATCACCATATCTTAAAGGTTGAGGATTGAGGTGAATTTGGGATAGCTATTCTTAAATGATCTCATTTTGACCAGGCATGTGAAGTACTTCCAAAAGAGAAATATATGTCTTAGAAATATTCAAAGAATCAATAATGTTCAAAGAAAGAAAATTTACCTTTTATTACATTATTGAAGGAAAAGAAGTTACTTGATCTTGAGGCATTAGAGTGCTTTGAGTCACTCTTCCAACATTCTAATTTAATAGGTGCAAAAGTTGTAGGGACTATCACACTTGGACTCACACCTTGCTGCCTTGTAGGAGGATTACTTGGACTTGTGTCAACACCATGAACATCTCCTAAATCCTTCCTTTTTGATCTAGTATTATCTATAACTAAATAATTCTAAATGAGGAAAAAAGTATCTTCCACTAAAAAAATTTCAAGGTTCACTCCTTGAGGTTTCCATCCTTCATTTGCTTACATAAGGTTTTCATCTTATATAGACAATTGAGGAGTAACTCCTCTTTGAGATACTAAAGCTTTTCCACCATAATCATTAGCATCCATGAATTTTCCTTACTACCATTCTTCTCTTTGGTCCAAGTTACTATGCACTGAGACTATATCTCTTGTGTTAGAAGTAAAAGTTAGATTATATGCATTGGCTAGCCTATTAAAGCTAGGTTGTCCTTTCCCTTTTCCTTGATCATATTACTGCGGTGGGACCCTATTTCCTTGTTGATGATAGGGGTATGGGTTTTGGTTAACTCCATACTATATATTTAGTTTCATAATTTGAACCTCAAAGTTATATGTAATCAGAATTGCATGGTGCGCATGAATCGATCCTAGATCGGATAAGATAAATCAGACCTACACTTCTGAGTGGGGAACACACTTTTTAAGTAAGAACATGACCAATATGAGGATCTAATAGACCTGATTATGGGATCACTTGTATCATCTATAAAAATACATCATGCTAGGAAGGGTAACGTTCCAAAGACTACAGTCTAACACAATTACACAACAACCCTAAGATAGTCCTATGGTTTCTATATTCACTTATGATAATAAACAAGAAAGTAAACTAATCTAGTGCTCACCAAAGCTTGTGGCATAAAGTAAGGGGTTAGATGCAAAGAAATCAAATACATGTATAGGGAACTTCAAATAAAG
Source organism: Torreya grandis (assembly GCA_037957365.1). Lineage (NCBI taxonomy): Eukaryota > Viridiplantae > Streptophyta > Pinopsida > Cupressales > Taxaceae > Torreya > Torreya grandis. Next base: position 3,616,321 of record JARHVA010000486.1, on the reverse strand, counting down.
TAAGTATGAGTAACACCCTAATACATGAAATGTAAGGAATAATATTATTTGAGCCAACACTTATTCTACTTCTATCTACTAAAAGAGAGGAGAAAAAAGTTAGAATATACTTACCTAAATATGAACCCATCATGACTCAATCTCTCCCTCAGATAATGGGGCTTTGAAATAGGCTGTTGTGGTTCATAAGGATCACTTTGTTAGGCTAAATCATCCAAAGCCTATCCATAAGACTAATATTATCCAAATAATAAACCTAATATAAGAATCCTCAAGTAGAATGGTGGAAGATAATATTATGAAGAAGCACAAGCAAATAATAACTCTTGATTGAATTCATATGGAAATGATTGAAATGACCTTGTATATATAGGAGTATTTGAACCAAAAATCACTCAAATATGTTTGATGTGCTAGTTTGATCAGGTCGACCTAGCACATTATCAAGATAATTCTTGAAGTTTATGCTAGGTCAACCAGATGGAAACTAGGCCTAAAGAGCTAAAGTGACCCCAAACTATTCTAGGTCGACCTAGATTACTAAACAAGTAAAAATGTTACTAAGGGAAAGAAGGATAGAAAGAGGAAAATACTAGAAGAATGTGCAAGGAATGAGAGATATATTAGGGAAAGGTTTTAGGAGTTAAATTGATAGGGAATAATATGGGAGTAAGGGACAACAATCCTACAAATCACCAAAGGTCTATCCACCCCTTTCTTGGTACACCCCTTAAGGCATGCACTCAAAGAGATTGAGTCATGATGGGTTACTTCAAGATGTAAAGTGTTATTAATTGATAAAAGTATGAAAATATTATGTATATACATATGCCCCAATCAAAGCTCATAATGTGTCACTAAGGTGTAAGAGGGGATGGTGCTTCGAGAAAGAACATAAGGACACACATAATGTTGACATTAAAAAAAATGTAGTATTTTAAAAAGCATAAAATAACTGAAATTAAATGATAGAAAAGGAAATTAACTAAAAATTAAATGATGTGTACCTTGACTTACCTTTATCACATGATGTTTGTCAGCTATAATTTATTTTTGATTGTGAAGGGTGCAGAGACTGCTTTGGCAAACCCAAAAATACAAAACTAAGGAGCAAGAACAAATAAATGTAAGAAAAGCCAAGATAACTGGTGCTATGTGGATGGGACATACTTGGTAATTTGGTAAGCTAGGAGAAAAGCGTTATGTTATACCAAATGACCAAGTTAAACAAGATTAAATTGGGTAACCAAAAATCCAAGGCTACTAAAGATAAAAAAACTCAAACAAGTAAACCTCAAGTAAGAAAAAGCAAACTCACCAAATCAAATTAAGGATACATGTCAAACAAGATGGTTAAAAGAGGATTCAAAAAAATAGTAAAACAACATTGATGAGTGAGTAATAACAATCCACATCCCAATCATCAATGGAAAAAGGGGATGCATAAAAGGGAAAATAATATGGTTGGGTGAGTAGTAACAATCCACATCTCACATAAAAATGTAAAAAGGGTGTGAACTCAGGTGTCTATAATAGTAGAATAACAAAATTTAGATAAATGGGAAAATGAAAGAAAATTAGTTTTAGTAAATATATATAACATGATGAAAATGATCCATATTTTCTCAAAAATGTTGTTTTGCATCTAAAAATACATAAAAATGAAACAAAGTAGTGTTAACATGTTTTTAAAAAATGAAGAAAAAGGAATTTAAAGAAGAGGGAAAATAGATTTGGAATCATAATTTGTCTATCAAAGGGGGAATGAAATGGTGGGGAGGGGAGAATTAAGGAAAAACCAAGGTAGATGAACTCTTTATCAAAGTCAAGACACTCAAATTTAGTTTGTCAAAACAAGAGGACTGTCGACCATAAAGACTCTGAAGAACTTTTCTTAGTTACACAAGTCTTAGGTTAACAAATGGAGTATATAGGTCATCCCATGAAGGATATATGCATGAAAATTAAAATGTACCTACCTTCCCATGATGTGTTCCCCACTCCTCAAGACCCCTTATAGAGTCATCGATCTACTGCAAAGATTGGGTACTTACATGAGAAAGTAGGTAGCACTATAGATTTTTTTAAAATCCCCTATTCCAATCTACTAGCATACCACATGCCAAAGGACTTTGGCTCTATATGTAGATGACCATGGAGTTTTAGCTTCGATTGGACATAGGAGATGTGCTTGTAATCATGTATTTTAGTGTGATTATATTTTTAAGATTTTTATGTTGCCTTTTAGATATCATTGCATTTTATTTTCAAATGATTGGCTTTTAAATTTTTTTTTTCATTTTTAAAAATTCCTCCACCATATGGATTTGGAAGACTAAACATGGTTATAAAGATGACTTTCATTACAAAACTTTGGGGCAAGGGTACTAAGAGAAATAAAATTAAAGAGCATGGGATCTAAGAGTCTCGTAAATCCAGGTGAAATAAAAGTGCTATCTTGACTTTGAACTTATTTTTTCCAAATGTGGAGGTGAAACAAAGGGTAAATCAATAGGAAAATGAAAAATGTAACAAATTTGAATTTCTTAAAATTGGAAAAAATATGACAAAGGGAAAAAATGAATACAATGATACAAAGGTGTGATTCCTTATCATAAGACTGTGGGAAGTGAAGGAAAATATGCTGAAATATATTGTTTATAGATTCCATCTAGAAAAAGAATCAAAATATAATGTCTAAATAACAAGGATCACAAATAACATGAAAATAAAGGTAATTTTATGAGGAGGTCTAGGTTTTATCCATAGTCTTGCCAAGCAACTCACAAAAGGATAACCCAAGGGGTGATAATAAGCAAAAAGTGAGGGAGCCTTTATATAAAGCACCTCACAAAGAAATACCCAAAGGATGCCAAAAAAAAATTTGAAAGTAGTAAAATTATGAAAAGGAAGAAATGAGAAATAAAAATAATGATCATTTTATGAGGAGGGTTGGGTTTTATCCATGGTCTTACCAAGTAACTCATAAAATAAAAGCCCAAGAGGATGCCAAAATAGCATTGGCAAGCAAAAGAAAAAATGAAAAGATAAGTGATGAAGAATATGGTACATCAAGAAACCAAAAGACCAAAAGGGATGAATAAAGGTTTGAAAAGAAAGGAAATGAAGACTATGGTACATCAAGAAACCAAAAGACTTAAAGGGAGGACTAAAGTTTTGAAAAGGAAGGAAACTATTGTATAAGGAGAGACCCGTGCTAAAGTAACTTATAAAAATTTGTTATATATATATATATATATATATATATATATATAGAAAGCATGAAAATAAGGAAAAGGATCCTACGTTAATGGCTATATCAAGGATGGGCATGTGAGAGACAAGTCTATGTGTCTTGGAAGGTTTTTTGGAGTTGAATTAGTTTGGTAGCATGTAATGGAGAATAAGAGTGGGCATCTCAAGATGCCCCAAAGTGTAAGTGGATGTAGGGATGGGCATAAAAAGATGCCCAAAATTATAAAAGGAAATGAAGGTGGGAATTTAAATATGCCCCAAAGGTTAAAGTAATGTGTGGATGGGCATCATAAGATGCCCCAACAACTAAAAAGAGGAAGAAAAGATATAAATGCATAAGAAGAAAAGAGAACCCCATAGAGTGTTTAAATGGATTCAGGCTATCCAATAAGTTTATAATGGGGGACATGATTCTTGATGACAAAAGGAAAACAATGCTAGGTAATAAGATTAATAGACATAGATAAAGAACTAATTCAGGCAGACAAAGAACTAAATTAGACATATAAGGAAAGTGAAAAGCTAAATTAGAAAGTATAGAAGAAATAAAATAGTAAAAGGTCAACCTGATTGACCTAGCACAAAATAAAGGGTTTTAAAATAGTACTAGGTCAACTAGGTCAACCTAGCATAGTGTATAGAGGTCAGAAAAAACACTAGATTAACTAGGTCGACCTAGTATAACAGATAGGAAAATTGTTTTGTCTATATCTTTAGTTCTACTCATCCATTTTAAAAACTATAAAATGTGTTGGATTCATAATGAAGTAGATAATGTAAATAAGGAAAAAATATGTCATAAAATTAATGATAAAAAATAATAAAATAAGTGAAAGAAATCTTGTAAGGTTTTGATTCATGTTGGGTTCACCAGAATGTAATGAAGGTGAAGCCAAAGTGGAGTTAATGGAAATGTGAAGACAATTCAACTAGTGGTGGAATAGGATTCATGTCACGTTCACCAAAATGTATGAAATCAAAATTACATGGTGCACATGAATCAATCCTAGATCAAAGAAGATAAATCACACCTACACTTTCGATTGGGGCACAGACTTGTTAAGTGGGAGCATGACCAATATGAGGATCCAATAGAACTAATTAGGGAATTAGTTATATCATCTATCATAACACATCATTCTAGGTAGGGTTCTAAATCCTACAATCTAACATAATTTCAAAACAACCCTAAAAGATTCATATGGTTTCTATAATCACTTATGATAATAAACAACAAGTAAACTAATATAATAATAAGAAAAGTAAACTAATATATTGCTCACCAAATCTTGTGGCACAAAATAAGGGGTTAGATGTAAAAAAATAAAATACATGTATAGGGAACTTTAAATAAAGTAATTATGAGTAACACCCTAATACATGGAATATGAGGATTAATATTATTCAAGCCAACTCTTATGTTACTTTTATCTACTAAAAGAGAGGAGAAAAAAGTCAGAATGTACTTACCTAAATGTGAATCCATCATGACTCAATCTCTTCCTTGGCTAATGGGGATTTTTAAGAGGTTGTTGTGGTTTTTAAGGATCACTTTGTTAGGCCAAATCATCTAAGACCTATCCATAAGATTAAGATTCTCCAAATAAGAAACCTAATCTAAGACTCCTCAAGTAGAATGGTGGAAGAGTAGATTATGAAGAAGTGTGAGTGAATAATAACTCATGATTGAATTCATATGGAAATGACCAAAATGACCTTATATATATATATATATATATATATATATATATATATATATATATATGTATGTATATATATATATGTATATATATATATATATGTATATATATATATATATATGTATATATATATATATATGTATATATATATATATATATATGTATATATATATATATATATATGTATATATATATGTATATATATATATATATGTATATATATGTATATATATGTATATATATATATGTATATATATATATATGTATATATATATGTATATATATATGTATATATATATAGGAGTATTTGACCCAAAAATCACTTAGATATGTCAGTTGTGCTAGGCCAATTGGGTTGACCTAGCACATTATCAGACTAATGCCTAAAGTTTGTGTTATGTCAACCAGATGGAAACTAGGCCTAAAGTGACCCCATATTGTGATAGGTCAACCAAGTTGACCTAGCTTATTGAATAGGTAAAAAGGTAAATAAGTAAGGGAAAGAAGTGTAGAAAGAGGAAAATACTAGAGGAATATTCAAGGAAGGAGAGATATCTTAGGGAAAGGTTTTATGAACTGAATGGATAGGGAACAATATGGCAATAAGGGACAACACTCCTATGAAGAAACAATGGTCTATCCACCCCTTTCCTAATTCACCCCTTAAATCATGCACTTAGAGAGGTTAATTTGAGATGAGTTATGACAAGATGTAAAGAATCAATAATGGGTAAAAGTGTGAAAATATTATTTGTATACAAAAGACAATAGATCTTGCTTGCCAATCAATGGTATCTTCTTCCCTTTTAGGGTAGTTATAGACTTGGTATTTGAGAAACACTTGGATTATTAGCATAAATATTGGGTAAAAGAGGTATGGATACTTTTGAAGGTAATTTCATAGCTTATATTAGGTCATTCTTAGATCTAATGGCTAGGTAATAAGCTTCAGGTAAGGTGTAACCACCCATGGACTACAACATGATGGCTATGTCAGTTTTAATAACCCTTAGATATGTACAGAAAATAAAGCTTATAGGTGGTCTCATGGGGCAAGGCAACCTATACCAATTTATTTGGAACCTCTCATTAAAGTCAACATAGTATCCTTAGAACCTCTTTGAATCACATTAATATGATGAATGAGTGCTGTGTGATAACTTTTTCCCTCAAACCTTGAACTCAATAACTCTTCAAAATCATCCCAAGTGGTGATACATCCTCTCAACAATGTCTTATACTAGTTAAGTGATTTTACTTTAAGGGACATGGAAATTAGTTTAATTTCAATAATGAATTTAGTAGCATTATGAAATCTACAAAATCTAGATATGTCTCTACTATGCTCACTAGGAGTGACATGACCTTCCCCATTTTAAGTGGGAATAGTCTATGAAGAGTTAGGGAGTATATCATCATATACATTGAGGTGTATGTGATTTTTATTGTTAAATACTAGGAAGGCATGCTTCTTAGCCATATTATCCTCAAGTTCCTCTTCACTCTCTTGATCTTATTGGCTTGCAAATCCTTATTATTCTTTAAAGGTCAAGATAGGTTGAGGGTGTTAAACTTCTAGGACATGTTTAGGCTGAAGGAGTGGGTTTATGGGATTGATACCTCTACCAGTAGTTAACTTAGTAAGTACCATGAAGTATGAAAAAAATAAATGATAAAACTTGATCTATAATTAGATATTACCTTAAATGGAGTCAAAAATGCTAAGTAGAACACTAATGAAGCTGTGATGTTGTCAATATAAACATTCACCTTGACAAGATGTACTTGAGACAATAATCCCACTGGGCCTATCAAAAACCTTATCACCAAATATTTCACCCTAGGAGAGGTAGTTCAAGCCTACTTCAAAATTTTAGAAACATGGGACTACCTCTAGGCTTGTGGGTTGCCTATAATAGAGGCAAACCTCTAGGTTTAAGGGCTTTCTTTGTAAATTTCTCTTTGTTTGATTGCCACTTACACTGCTTGCTTACTTGGATGAAAAAAAAAAGAAACATGAAAGTAAACTATTATAATGAGGTGATACACCATAATGATCTTTATGAGACTACCATACCATTGCACTATGAAATATGACTCACAACACTAGTCTCAACATCCTATATTATCTAACATCAATATTTCAAACATGGAGTTTATATGCATTACACTACTCAAGGTGAGTGAATTAGAGGTCATATTTTATACACTAAGGCTACTCCTTACAATTAAATATATAAAAAATCACTTGGATACACTTTATGTGACCTATTAGAGTGTAAACTACTTGCATCAAACATGGAAGAGCAAAGAGAAAGCAAGGATATACACTTATCACTTGACATTCCACTACACACCACTTCAGACACTTAGACAAGAATATTGTGAACTAAAAAATAGATTGAAAATATTAATTTCAAAGTTAAATATAGTATTGAAACCAACAGGGATTCACCATACCAAGTGTGGATTCTTTACAAAAGCCAAAATGGCTTATATTTATATGCCATGTGAGAAAAGAAAGAAGTGAATTTTAAAGGTCACAAATCCAAGTGTAAAGACTTGGAAACTAGTTTCATTGTAGGATAATGGATTGGAGAACAAAATATAAATGTCTACTTGGACAAATGTCCATATGAAGCATGACAAATTCTTAAAACTAGCATAGAGTCTCTTCAACTAGCCTTCTTAAAACTGCTTTCATGATGAAGCATCCCTTGATTGATTGAAATTGAAATAATAATACTTTATACATATGCACTATCTTAGGGAGGTTGGAATTAATCTATGATAGTCATTATATACTTCCCCAACTAATATCCTTCTTCATGACACTTGTGTTTACTGTCTGTAGTCACCTACCTGATCTCTTGGCCTCAATCGTCACATTTGTCATCAAGGTGACCTTAAGTTACTCAAGGTAATATATGGAAGAGGTTTTAGGAAACTTTTTTATAACCCCTTTTTCTTCCAATCCATCAATCATACCTTAAAAGGATCCACAATTGTACTTCTCATCTTCTCACTAGGCATTCACTTATCATCTTCACTATCTTTCCAAGGTGCCTATAGTGAACTATGTATCATAGGTATTTATATGATTATATGTGGTGAGTGATGAATAAATTTAGTTATAATAATTCCCTACATACCTCCTACAATATATTTCATCCACCAATCCCTCTTTTTACCTATAGAATAAGTTAAATCCTATAAAAACCCTAATTTTATCATATCCATACAAGTGATAGTAAAAACCAATTCAGTGTCCAAGAGATTGAGAGAGTATTTAACAAATCAAAATCAATTTTTTGTAAATTTTACCACTTTTAAATTCATATCAAGTAGTTTTTTCTCCATCAAGCTCTAGATAGGGTTTTAGGATGTTTTGGTTCTTAGTGATAGTTCATAAAAAGTAGACATTAAATCCTTGAACCAACTCCACAATTTTGGAATTCATGACCCTCCTAAACTATAAATATCTCCTTGAGGCACCATGTAATTATTAGTGTAGGTTTTTATTTTTCCCTATTTATTAATTAGGGAAATTGTATTTCTTGTGCATACATGGAGTTTTCCTACATTTGTGGGATAGGCTAGCTTATGTGGAGGTGTGTGTCATAGATGTGTCATAGGTGTCATAAGTAACTCCCTTGATGGGAGTTACTTCTCTATTCTTAGCACCTTGTCACCACCTTTCATGGAGGAGTTATATTCTATTCTTGGGGTGCCTTGTCCACCTTTTGTGGAGGAGTTACTTTCGTACTCTCCTATTTTTAGTCCTCAGTTTGGCCATTCCATGCTAATTCAGATTTGGTTTTCTCCATTTTGTCTTATGCAATTTATCTTCTTGTTATTGTCAAATTGCTTTAGCATCTTGTGGTGTGCACTTGTTTATCTTGTGTGATCACATCTTCATTACACTCGCGTTATCCAGATTTTGGTAACAACTCTGATATGGTATCAGAGCTTTCCCAGTAATCTTGTGTGTGATTATGCTTTTAGCTTATTTTGGAATCAAGAGGAGTGGAGTTCTCTTTATTTTTTAATTCTAGATTTAGTTTAAAATAAAAAAAATCTGTCAATATCATTACTGGTATCATTTTTGGCCTTTGGGTGTATTGGTTGTCTTCACTTTAGGGGGTGGTTCAGCTGTTCTTGGGCACCATTGTTATATGGATCTAAGGAACTTTAGAGTCAACAGCAGTCAGCACCAACAAAAGCACCTACCTTCTGCATTCTGCACACTTTTCTTGACTTTTTGATTAAAAGTGGCGCATCCTTTCTTCCAGCAAAGCACCTAGTTTATGGCTTCACTTCTACACCAACCTCCTTTCCAGCAAGTTCCAACAAGTTGCAGTCAGTTCCAACAGTGATTTGTATGGCACCCAGGTCAGCCTTTTTTGTTTTTTTCAAATTTTTTTTTTTCAGAACTGCACTTTTTTTTGGGACACCATTTGCTGTTGTATGCTATTCAGAAATCAGCTTCTGCGCCCATTTTGGGTGAAATTTTCAGCCAAGCCTCAATCTCCAGCAAGGCACTTCAGTTCTTCCCTCAGACAGGATGTACGACACCTTACAGTAGGTTTTTTTTGTCTTTTGTACAAGATAAATTTTGACTGTTGTTTTTGGACGCCCCTTCCTACTTGGCGTCCCATGTGGCACCCTAGGTCACTTGTCATTCTGTCCAAACTATCATTGCTTTAATTTTTTAGTGAAAAATTGGCTTGATAAAACAAAAAATAGTCAATTTGACTGAATAATAAATTTTTTAGACAGTTTGGTAATTTTTAGAGTTTTAATTTCCACTTGTATCTTCGACCTACGAAGACGAAGGGTGAGGCCTGGGTTGGTAGGAGGCCAATTCCCCCTCACACAAACCTCATTTGGATTCTTCATTTTGTTCCAAATCCAATGAGTGGTTGGAAGGCCACTTTCTCTCCCCATAACAGGTATTTTTTTAATGTTTTAGTGCTTTTTTTGCAAAAACACTAGTTTACAGGAAAATTGTAACTTTAAAATCTTGCAAACGGTAGCTCGGTTTTGGGTGCCTTTTTTTTCAAAAGTGCTTGTAATTCAATTATCCATAGTGTAGACTTTTTATTTTTCAAAAATGCACTAGTTTATAAAGTGCCAAAAATTTGGGTCTCTCGGGACACATTTTCAGTTGAGTCCGACGTCCTGTTTGATTTAGTGTTGCACTGATTTCTCTAAGACGCATTTTCGGCTGAGTTCGACATATTTTGAGCATGCACTTGCATATTTTGGGGGCTCAATATTTCAAGGGGGTGTGATTGCTTTTTCACAACTTGAAAATTTTCACTTTCATTCTCCTTTCTGCATAAATTCACAACTTGCAATCAACACAACTTCACCTAAATTCAGCTAAAAAAAATGGATTCTTTTCAACTTAAACCCCTAACACCCTTCAACTATCATGAATGGAAAGTTAAAATGTCAATCATTCTTAGGAGCAAAGGGTTGTATAGGATCACCATGGGTACATAAGTAGAACCCAACACAAATGTTGAAAAGGTCAAGTGGTACAACTGTAGTGATGAAGCCTTTAGGTTACTGAGCTTGTCTATGTCTCTAAAACTTTTCTTCCACTTAGAATCCTCCCAAACTCCTAATGACATATGGGACACCTTAGAAAAGTTGTTTGGGAAGCTTGATGAGATGAGAGGTCATGAGCTCGAAAATGAACTCATAAGTCTAAGTCCTAGCAACTTTGACACCCTACAGGACTTCTTCACTAAGTTTAAGGCCCTTAGATTGCAATTAAAAGAGTGTAGAATAGAGAAGAAATATGATCAACTCATTCTTTCTATTCTTGCAAATTTAGGTCCAAGTTATTCCATCTTTATCTCCACTTTCCATGCCACTAAAAGTGCCCTTGGCACTGCATGGAAAATGCCTTCTTTGGATTCATTCATTGCCGACTTGACTAGGGAGCAAGATAAGCTAATTCAGATGGGCACAATGAATTCTACTCAAACCCAAGTTTTGATAGCTGGAAATGGTAAGGATAAGACTTCAACAAAGAAGAAGAAGAAAAAGAACAAGGACTAGGAGAAGAAGAAAGAAAATACCAATCCTGCCAAAAACAACACTGAGACTTCATCTTCCAATGCTAAACCTAAGAAAGAGAAGGTTAAGTGTGCATATTATAAGAAGATAGGGCATGATGAACACAAATGCATGAAGAAACAAATAGATCACCTAACTCATCTTCTAGAGAAGAACAACATAGGTGTTCATGAGTCCATCAAGCAAAATTCATCAACCCAAGATTCTACTAAGGCAAAAGGCAAGGGTAAAGAGAAAGAAAAGGGCAAGGCCCTTGTAGCTACAACAGCTTCCACATCTTCATGGGTCATTGACTCGGGTGCTTCTCACCACATGGGCTCTTCACTAGTTGAGTTTTCATCTTTAGAGCCTTGTAGCATGACTTCAATTAGTTTGGGTGATGACACATCAATTTTCATTGCAGGGAGAGGGTCAGTTGAAATGGAAGGAGGAACATTCAATAATGTTCTAAGTGTTCCTTCTCTTTCAACCAATCTCTTATTAGTGTACCAAATCACTCACATTGGTCGGGGCATGAGAGTTGAGTTTTCACCAGATTCAATGTCTATCAGGGAGTTGCATAGTGATACTACAGTGGTAGTGGGAAGGGCTGATCACCAAGCCAGGTTATACACCTTTTCACATTTTGCATCAGATTCTTCTCCTACAACATTACTGACTCATTCAGATGGAGTTATCAAATTGTGGCATGAGTGATTTGGCCACCTTAACTACCGCTACCTTGAGCAACTTTTTAAAAATGACATGGTCATTGGCTTGCCTCGTGTCCAATTCTCAAAAGGACTTTGCGAGGGGTGCTCCCTTGGGAAGCATCCTGAAGCAAAATTTGACAAAGGCAAAGCTTGGAAGGCTTCACAACCTTTGGAGTTAGTCCACAGTGATGTATCGGGACCCTTTCCCAAACCATATTTCACAAGGGCCAAGTACATCCTCACTTTCATTGATGATTTCTCTAGGTACACTTGGATATATTTTCTCAAACAAAAGTCTGAAGTGTTTGAACATTTTCTAAACTTCAAGGCTCTTGTTGAGAAATAGAGTGATAAATCCATCAAGGTTCTTCGAACTGATAATGGAGGGGAGTATGTCAGCATCAGGTTTGAGTAGTTTTGCACCATAGAGGGGATTGATTTGCAATGCACAGTCACCTAAAGTCCTTCACAGAATGGGGTTGCAGAACATAAGAATAGGTTCTTGAAAGAGATGGCTAGCTGTATGATTCACTCCAAATCCTTAGCACCATAGTACTAGGCCAAAGCCATCAATTGTGCTTGCTACATTCAGAACAGGGTTCCTCACAAAGCTTTGAAAGGGATAACACCCTTTGAAGCTTGGCATAAAAGGAAACCCGATGTTGAGCACCTTAGAGTTTTCAAATCCCTAGCCATGGCCTGCATTTCAAAGAAGAAACACAAAGCTATGGAACGCCAGTCCAAGCCTTACATCTTTGTAGGATATCCAGATGGTATTAAGGGATATCGCCTTCTAGATCCAGTCACACATGAGTTGTTCATCAAAATAAGTGTCCATTTTCAGGAGAGTCTTAGAGACTCAACACTTGACACTTCTTCTCCCTCATCGAATCTACTTCTTCATGATGATTCCTCATCAAATTCAGATCAGCCATAGCAGGTTCTTGAGCCAAAGTCATCTTTTTCTTCTTCTTCGAGTTTAGATAGTGAGGATAGTGATGCAGTGTCATCCACCTCTAGTCAGTCAGAGGATGAGGATTTAGCACCTGACTTGCCCACTTCTGGGCCACTTTGGGCTAGACAGACACTTGAGAGTGCTAGCACATGGGTAGGAGACCCCGTAGATGACAGACGTACTAGGGGGGATTTTTAGAGAGATCCACATGCCTTCTTTGATTCAGTTTCAGATCCACAAACTTTTCGAGAGGCATCAGGGGTACTTGAGTGGGATAGTGCTATGGAGGAAGAATATTCTTTCTTAATCAAAAATCACACTTGGGATTTGACTTCACTTCCTAAGGGAAGAAAGATGGTTTGATGTAGGTGGATATATCAGACCAAGTTTGCAGCAGATGGGTTGGTTGATAAGTATAAGGCGTGATTGGTCGCCAAGGGTTTCTCATAGGTAGCAGGCATTGACTACTCAGAGACCTTTGCACCTATTGCAAAGATGACTTCTATCCGACTCAGCTTGGCTATTGCCGCAACACATGGTTGGGATGTGCATTAGATGGATGTGAAGAGTGCCTTTCTTCACGGAGACCTTGAGGAGGAGATCTACATGGAGCAACTGCCAAGATTTGTTTAGGATTCTTCCTTAGTATGCAGACTTAGGAAATCTATCTATGGCCTCAAATAGGCCCCTCGAGCTTGGTATGCCAAGATGGATTCCTTCCTTCTCATAGTGGGTTTCACTAGGTGCCATTCTGATCCTAATGTCTACTTCTTGTGGCAGGATGATTCGCTTCTGATTTTGGTTCTATATGTTGATGACCTTTTGATCACCAGGAGTTCTTCATCGGCTATTACAGTGGTGAAGGCATCTCTTCAGGATATATTTGACATGATAGACTTGGGTTTGTTACACTACTTCCTTGGAATCAAGATCTCACATTCAGATTCAGGGATTTCTCTTGCATAGCCTAAGTATGCTCTCGACTTATTGGCTTGATTTACATGGCTGATTGCAAGCCATCTCTGACTCCCTTTCTATCAGGAGTCAAGCTTGAGACTGATTGTTCTTCACCATTGGTTGATGCCACTCGGTATCGAAAACTTGTTGGTAGTCTCATCTACTTGACTCACACCAGGCCCAACATTTCATATACAGTGGGACTTGTCTCCAGATTCATGCAGGAATCCCATGAGCTGCATTGGAAAGTAGCTAAGAGGATCTTGCATTACATATAGGGTTCACATAGATACATGATTCATTACAGATTTTGCACAGAGGTTGACTTAATTGGATATACAGATTCAGACTGGGCTGGTGATTCACAGACTCGTAAGTCCACTTCTAGTTACAGTTTCTCTCTAGGTTTAAGTCCTATCAGTTGGTCTAGCAAGAAGCAAAATGCTATTGCTATATCATCCACAGAGGCAGAGTACAGGGGAACTATTAATGCAGCTACTGAGGCTATTTGGATTTAGGGGATTCTTTTTGAGTTTGGCATTCCTATCATGTAGCCCACCATCATTTATTGTGACAATCAGAGTACCATATAGATTTGCAGGAATCTAGTTCAGCACCAGCAAACCAAACACATAGAGATTCACATGCATTTCATTCGGGAGCTTATTCATAGTCAGGTCATTGACTTGATATTTTGCCAGTCTTCAGAGCAAGTTGCAGACATCTTCACCAAACCTTTCACTCAGAGCAAGTTCATTCATCTATGAGCTCTTCTTGGGGTGCGGTCTACATCTGTAGTAGCATCGTCTTCAGGGGGGCCTTCTAGCCTGTTCTTTTATTTTATGTCTCTCTTTTGGGGGGGAGTTTTTTCCTACAGGTTTTCTCCTTTTCTCTATCTTATGGGAGATTGAATTTTTACATGGGTACCTCATCAGGCCTAGTTGCCGGGACCCATCTTATATTTCCACACTTCCCACCTAAGCTGCGCTTATGGGGGGGTATTAGCGTAGATTTTTATTTTTCCCTATTTATTAATTAGGTAAATTATATTTTTTGTGCATACATGGAGTTTTCCTACATTTGTGGGATAGGCTAGCTTATGTGGAGGTGTGTGTTATAGATGTATCATAGGTTTCATAAGAATGTCATAAGTAACTCCCTTGATGGGAGTTACTTCTCTATCCTTAGCACCTTGTCACCACCTTTCATGGAGGAGTTACATTCTATTCTTGGGGTGCCTTGTCCACCTTTTGTGGAGGAGTTACTTTCGTACTCTGCTATTTGTAGTCCTCACTTTGTCCATTCCATGTTAATTCAGATTTGGTTTTCTCCATTTTGTCTTGTGCAATTTATCTTCTTGTTATTGTCAAATTGCTTTAGCATCTTGTGGTGTGCACTTGTTTATCTTGTGTGATCACGTCTTCATTGCACTTGCATTATCCGGATTCTAGAAAAAACTCCGATATTAATGTGTGTGTGTGTATATATATATATATATATATATTACCACTTTAATATGGCCTATTGAGCTTTAAAAAGTAATCTAGGTACCCATGAGAGAGGTTTAGGCCAAAAATGACCACTCTGTGCAATCCCCTATAAACCAATGGTTATAACTCATCCTAAACTCTCCCTTAAAGGTTATGAAGTTTATTATGAAGGTTAAAATGTTCTTAGAAGTTTATTTGAGCATCATTAGTGTTTAGACCTATTTCTAGGCCTAATAGTCTTAACTGTGTTTCATGACCTATGACCACCTCTAAATATTGAGTAAGCATAGTAGAGCAAGAAATAATGCTCAAAAAGTTAAAAAAAATAGAAAGAATGGATAAATCACTATATTATTTTATATTAAAAAAATATAAATCATATTTTTAATATTTATTCAACTCTTTACATCATTC
Source organism: Torreya grandis (assembly GCA_037957365.1). Lineage (NCBI taxonomy): Eukaryota > Viridiplantae > Streptophyta > Pinopsida > Cupressales > Taxaceae > Torreya > Torreya grandis. The sequence continues at coordinate 3,600,768 of JARHVA010000486.1, read as the reverse complement.
TATAGTGTTCCAAGACTCCCCATCACATTTTCCTACCATCTACACACCACACCTATAGTCATCTCACTCTTAGAGCTCCCTCTATCTAAGATAAAATAGAGGGAAAATCCACTATTTTATTGTCATGACTAATGATATTAATGGATTTAATAGGTATTTATGACCTTTTATACAAATTTTTAAATCTATATCAACTCTATAACTCTCTCAACATTTCAAAACCTAAGACTAACTTCTCAATTTTGGTGATTATTTATAGGGTTTGTATACAATGTTGGAGCCTATTTGTTCAAAATTATTTTACCTTGAGAATCATATTAAATTTATATCACAAATATTAGAGTTGTCTCACTCATATTCATCCATTTCTATACCTCTGTCTATTAGCCAAGACTATCCATTAGCATAAGCTAACTTATGATTGTGTTAGACTGTATGTGCCTTACTAAGGAATACAAAGAATTCATGGAGTTAATAATTATTAATTGAGTAATATTATTTTATATCTCCTTGGACCTATCCTAAATTCATTATGTACATTTATAACTTGGATGAACAACTAGACCTACATACCATGCTCTCAACTTCTTATCTTTAACCATTAACACTTTATGGGTCTACAGTCAGACTGTAGATTTTTTTTGGGGGTATATGAGACCTTTAGGTGGATTTATAATTATTTTAATACCATATTATCCTCTTTAATCCAATTATATAATTTTAAAATTATCTAAACTCCACTCTTATCTTAAGGTTATGCTCAAAATTTAAACTGCCTTTCTCCACTAGCATGATCTACTCTATCTACTCAGTCAAACTATGTTACCTATAAATGTGCATTAGATAGAAGTTGAAATATCTTGTAGGTAATAATTTAAGAAATAATTGTGTTTAATTAGGACATATTAAACTTATGTGATCTCATCTCATCACTACAATATTGATCACTTTTAAACATCTTAGCATAGTGTTTACTAAGTGTCTCAGGTCAAAACCTACCTAAGTTAGAAAACACTCAAACACAACTCTCTCTTGCTCAAGAAACCAATTTATGGTATAAAATAATTATCCATAGTAATATTATACAATTTGGTAACTATTTATACTCAACAAACCTTGAGATATTCATCATAATATGGCATTAATTATGGGCAAAACCCTCATTCGAAGAAATTAAGTTAAGTTGTCTCAAATGAAAATTTACTAACTTAAAAAAATTGAAATTCAATTTGACAAAACATAATTAATTTACCGTTTTTACAATGAATTACAGTGTCCCATCAATTTGTAGCACTCCCTTTCTATATGGTTCATATTTCAAGCCTAACTTATCTACCAAAAACTTGCGTATCATCGAGGTACTTGTCCCACCATCTAAAATATAATTATGAACTAGATTTTCTATAATAATGAGAGTGAGGTAGAAGGGTGGAGGATTTTTATATTTTTAAGAGGTTTCAAAAATGTGAGTGGGAGCATTGGTGAGTGTAACATCACCATGTCTTGATGGTTGAGGACTGAGGCGAATTTGGGATAGTTGTTCTTGAAGGAGTTCTTTTTGATCGAGCATGTGAAGCACTTCACAAAAATAAATAGATGTCTTAGCACTCTTAAAATAATAAAAAATGTTAAAGGAAGGTACATTTACCTTTTATTTCATTATTGAAGGTGAATAAGTGCATTGATCTTGAGGTGTTGGAGCACTTTGAGTCACTCTTCCAACATTCTAACTTGGAATAGGTGTAGAATTTTTAGGGACTATCACACTTGGACTCACACCTTGATTCCTTGTAGGAAGATTAATTGGACTTGTGTCAACACCATGAACATTTTATAAATCCTTCCTTTTGGATTTGGTATTAGTTGTAATTAAAAAATTATGATTGACGACAAAAGTATCTTCCACTAGAAAATTTTTAAGGTTCACTCCTAGAGGTTGCCATCCTTAATTTGCTTGTATGAGGTTTTCATCCTCTACTAATAATTTAGGATTAAATCCTCCTTGATATACTAAAGCTTGTCCTCCATATTCATTAGCATCCATGAATTGTCCTTGCTACCATTCTTCTCCTTGGATCAAGTTACTATGCACTAAGACCATAACTCTTATGTTGGAAGTAAAAGTTGGATTATATGCATTGGATGGCCTATTAAAGTTAGGTGGTCCTTACCCTCTACTTTGACCATATTTTTGACATGGGAACCTATTTACTTATTAAGGATATGGGTAGGGGTTTTGGTTAACTCCATACTATAGATTTAGTTTCCTAACTTGAGCCTCAAAGGCATTAGATCTTGTCTTTCAATCAATGGTATCTTAGGAAAAAGAGGCATGGAGACTTTTAGAGGTAATTTTTTGGCTCGTATTAGGCCATTCTTAGATCTAATGTATAGGTCATAAGATTCAGGTAAGGTGTAATCACCCATGGAATGCAACATGATGGCTATGTTAGTTCTAATATCCTTTTAGATATGTAGGGAAAACAAATCTTATAGGTGGTCTCATGGGGGGAGGTAGCTTATACCAAGCTCTTTAGAATCTCTCATTAAATTCATGCATAGTTTTCGTAGGACCTCTTTGAGTCACATTAAGCTAATGAATGAGTGATGTGTGATCAATTTTATCCTCAAACATTAAAGTCAATAACTCTAAAAAATCATCCCAAATGGTAATACATCCTCCTGAAAATGTCCTATACTAGTCAAGTTCTTTTCCTCGAAGGGACATGGAAAGTAGTCTAATTGAAATATTGACTTTGATAAAATTATAAAAGTTAAAAAAGTTATATATGTCCCTAATGTTCTCACTAGGAGTGACATGACCTTCCCCATTGAAAATGGGAATAATCTTGGTAACATTAGGGGGTATATCATCATATGCATTGAGGTGTATGGTATTTTTAGTGATAAATGCTGGGAAGGCATGTTTTCTAGCCATATTTTCCTCAATTCCTCTTCACTCTCTTGTTTTTCTTAACTTGAAAATTCTTCTTTTTATTCAAAGGTCAAGAGAGGTTGAGGGTGTTTAACTTCAAGAGGAAGTTCAGGTTGAAGGAGTGGGTTTATGGGATTGATACCTCTACTAGTAGTTGACCTAGTAAGGACCATGAAGTATGAATAAAATGAATGATAAAGCTATGTATACAACCAAATATTACCTTGAATGGAGTCATCAAATATTGAGTAAAACACCATTGTAGCTATGATGTTGTCAAGACCAACATTCACCTTGACAAGATGTACCTAAGACAATAATCCCACCTAGCTTGTCAAAACTTTTATCACCAATTATTATACTCTAATAAATGTAGTTAAAGCCTACTATAAGATTTAGGAAACATGGGATTACCTCTAGGTCTGTGGGTTGCCTATATCATAGGTAAACCTCTATGTTTAAGGGCTAGCTCCCTAAATTTCTCTTTGATTGATTATCACTAACACTATTTTCTTGCTTGGATGAAAAAATATAGAAGGAAACATGAAAGAAAACTATTATAATGAGGTGATACACCAAAATTATCTCCACTAGACTACCATACCATTACACTATGAAACATAACTCACAACATTAGTCTCAACATCCTAGATTGATATAACATTAGTATTTTAAACATGGAGGTGATATGCATTGCACTAATCATGGTGAGTGAACCAAAGGTCATATTTTAGACAGTAAGGCTACTCATTACACTTAAATATAGATAAATACACTTGACTACACTTCATGTGACCTATTAGAGTGGAAACTACATTCATCAAACATGTAAGCGCAAAGAGAAACTAAAGATATATACTTATCACTTGACATTCCACTACACACCACTTCACACACTTATAAAATAATTTTTTAAACTCAAAACTAGATTGCAAATATTTATTTCAAAGGAAAATATAATATTCACACTAGCAGAGCCTCGCCATACTAGGTGTGGATTCTTTACAAAATCCAAAATGGCTTGAATTTATAGGACACATAAAAAGGGAGAGAAGAAGTGAAGTTTAAAGGTCACAAAACCAAGTGTCAAGACCTAGAAACTAGTTACATTGTAGGATAATGGAGTAGAGAATATACCATGAAGGTCTTCATGGACAAGTGTCCATATGAAGCATGACAAATTCTTCAAATTGGCATAGAGGCTCTTCAACTAACCTTCTTAAAATTGCCTTCATGATGAAGCATCCATTGACCAATTGAAAATTAAATAGGATGACTTGACACATATGAAATGTCTTAGGGAGGTTGGAAAAAAACTATGACAATCATTAGATACTTCCCTAATTGATATCCTTCCTCATGACACTTGTATTCACTATATGTAGTCACCTACTAGCTCTCTTAGCCTTAATATTCATATTTTTCATCAGGGTGACCTTTATTTTTTCAAGTAAATATATGGAATATGTTTTAGGAAACCTATCTATAACCTCTTTTTCTTCAACTCCATCTAGCAGACCTAAAAATGATCCATAATTAAACTTATAATCTTTGTACTAGGCAGCCGCTTGTCATCTTCACTATCTGTCTAGGATTACCTGTAGTGAACAATGTAGTAGAGGTATTTATATGATTATTTATGGTGAGATATTAATATACGTAATTATAATATGTCCCTATATACCTTCAATAACTTTCATCAACAATCCCTCTCTGCACCTATAAATAACTTAAATCCTACAAAAAACCCTAATTTTTCCCTATCCATGTAAGTAATAGTATAGACTAATTGGGTGTACATGAGCCTAATAAAGTATTCAACATGTAAAAATCAATTTCCAATCGATTTGATCACTTTTGAATGCATCTCCATTAGCTTCTTCTCCATTGGGTTTTAGATGGGGTTTTAGGAAGTCTTGGTTCTTAACAATAATTCATAAAAATCATACATTCAATACCTAAACCAATTCCATAATTTTGGATTTTATGACCCTCCTAAACTACCACTAGCTCCTTGAGGTTCCATTTAATGCGTTTGTATATATATGATCACTTTAAGATGGCCTATTAATATTTAGAATGCATTTGTGGTACCCATGAGAGAGGTTTAGGCCAAAAATGACCACTCTATGTAAACCTCTATAAACCAATGGTTCTAACTCATCCTAAAATATCCCGTGTATGATCTTAAGTGTATTAGGAAGGTAAAAATGGTCTTAGAAGTGGAGTTAAATATCATTAGGGTTTAGACTTATTTCTAGGCCTAATAGGCCTGACTGTGTTTCATGACCTATGACCACCTTTAAATGGTTTCTCAAGAACGTGAGTGACTATTCAACTTTTTCACCCCTAACTCAACTCTTTACATCATTCTATATTATTCCAAGGCTCCCTATCACATTCTCCTACCATCTATACACCAAGCCTATAGTCATCTCACTCTTGGGGTGCCCTCTATTCGAGACAAAATATAGGGCATATCCCCTATTTTATTTTACTAAATAAGGTTATGAATGGATTAAATAGGTCTTGATGACATTTTGTACAATGTTTTAAATATATATCATCTCTACAACTTTCTCAACACTCCAAAACCTAAGACTAACTTCTCAATTCTGGTCACTGTCTGCAGGGTCTATATACAAATTTGGAGCTTATTTGTTCAATATTCCTTTCCCTTGAGTATAATATGAAATTTATATAACAAATTTGAGAGTTTTCTCACTCATATTCATCCATTTTTATACCTCTTCCTATTAACCAAGACTTTCTATTAGCACAAGCTAACTTATGACTGTGTTAGACTTCATGTGGCTTACTAAGAAATATAGAGGATTCTTATAGGTACTCATTAGTAATCAAGTAATTTGTTTCTCTCTCTCCTTGGACCTATCTTGAAGTTATTATGGCAATTTATAGCTTTCATGTGTTAAACATTGTCATTGCTTAAGGAAGAGATTGTTAAGCATTATCATTAAGTATTGAGCTTTGATATTTAATATTGTCATTGATGTCAAAGGTTATTATGAAGATGCATGGTTATTAATTGATGTAAATATAATATCATTTATCAAAAAATTTATTAGTAAACTAATATTTTACTTATGTATATGAATGAGTTATTTTTCAAGCATAGTGAGTGTTATTACTATATGAGAGCAGTGATGAGAGAATGTTGTTTAAAGAATGTTCTGATGTCAACCCAAGTAAAATCATTGAGATTCAACATGAGTGAGTACAAGTTATTTTTTCAAGTTTAAAGCATCTTTTAATGCTTTGTATAGACATTGTTATATGGTATTTTTTGGTATCATAATGAAATAAGTGAGCCCCAAAGAAGAAATTTTGTGCTTTGAAGATCTATATAAGTAGTTTTATAGATGCTCAGAATGATATATAAAGATAAGAATCCTATAAAGAATACCTAAAAGTATTTTAGCATGATATATATTATTTAAATCTATGAATGAGGTTTTGAGGACCTTACAATTGATTAAAATCTCATCTCTGAAGATGATATGAAGATCCCAATCGAGCTTTAAAGATCTGTAAGTAGCTCTAAAGAAGTTTTGTTGAGGCTCTAAAGAAGCCTTATTGTAGTTCTGAAGAAGAGTGAGTGTATGATATTTATTGATCATACACAAGATACATTAAAAAACTTGAGAGTTTCAAGGTGAAATTTATAGGATGGCTAGAAGGTTAGATTCAAGGCATAATAAGACTTATTGGTCAAGGTTTAGAAAACAAGAAGAGCAATGATGGCCAAATGAGCTAATAGGATCAATTTTCATGACATGAGTGAGTAGGTAAACTTTGATAGAGGTGATTCAAGTTATTTTAAGTATGTTCATGAATTTTTAGGTCATGGTTTGCAAGAAAAGGCTTGAAAAAGTATTTCAAGGTTTTTTCAGTGTTTTTTTGCACATGCAAAATTTTCATGAGAACTTAAGTTGTTCATGGTAGATGAGGAAACTTTATAGATAAAAAAATTGAGATTTTTTTTGGAAAGATAAGCTAAGTTTTATGAATGATCATTAAGACTAGAAGTTGATCTAAACCCTCATAAAACCCTAACAATGACCTGATATTGAAGATCTTGTTATAAAGAGCTTAGAATGGTTTGATATGGTTATAAAAGTGATTAGATTTTAAATTTAACTCTACCAAGAATCTACATGTGTGATTGGTTTCTTAGGTGAATGAGAAGACCATTTTAAAAAGTGTTTATCTTTCAAAAAGTTGTTATAAGAGATAGATTTGATCAAGTCAAAATTACTAAGTGGATGAAGATCAAAGTGTGAGACTTGTAGTTATTTTTCATGAATATTTATGGATAGGTTACAAATCTCAAGTGTGCATGATTGGTGATCCAAGTTAGCCAGTCACTAATAGACCTAGTGGTGCAGATAGTAAGGACATCAAATATATGTGAAAATATGTTTCTTGGTGTGTTTTCATGTGAAAGTGATACATTAAAATGCATGATGTTATTATTTGGGTCTTTAATTATATATAAATTATTTTTATAATATCTTAAGTCAATGAAATATGTTGAAAAATTGAAGCCGTAATGGATAATCTAACTGAGTAAAGTCTGTGAGAGAGAAGGTTAGAAGATTGGTCTATAAGACCAATAGATTTCATTAGATCTAATGATATAATTAATTGAAATTTATCTGAGGATGTTATAAGATCATTTTCATTCATTTAAATCCATTTAATATATTTAATCATGTGTTATATGTTCATGTTTTCTTGACTGTGTTTTAGAGTCAGTTGGTAGTTCTAAGTAAACATATTGTAGAGAAGTATTTAATCCTATTTACCTTGAGTTGAAGCATCAAATGAAGTATGTATGAACTTGAGGTCATGATCATTATGAATAATTAATTTTTTCCCATTTTTATTTATAAAAATTAAATACATGCCTCAATTTTTTAATACAGAGTTTATGTATATGTGCATGCCTTTTATAAGTAGTGATTTGAAGAAGGGTTCAAGTGGTAGTTGGACCTAAAAGGTATTATGTACCTAAATTAAATTTGGATAAGGTATAATATATTTTTATATGATTTATTCATATCATTTTAGGTTTTTGGATATGCTTCAATAAATATCAAAGGGTAATGTGTGGCTAAGAAGACCTATTAGGTCTCCATAAGCCTAAAAGAGGAGTAAAGGCTAATTGATGTATGAAAAACCTATTGTATTGATTGATTCATGATTAAGTCATGTTATTTTAATATTTTAAGACATATTCATGTTTTACCTAAGTTATTTAAATGTGGATCTGATGAAGAAAGATATGATTAAGTGACTTGTATAAAAGCAAGGTAGTTTAGGCCTATTTGGTATGCTTAGAGGATGTTAAGTGTGGAAGAGAATAAGAGGATGAGAAAATATATATGTCATTTGAGATAATAATGAGTTCATGTGGACCATAAAATTAGTGTTATGAATATCTAATAAAGGCTCTGCATATGAGTATCAAGGTTAGAAGACCTAATCAATCCATGAAGAGGGCTAGTTGAGCAAAGAGAGTTGAAGGTCAGTTTAAGAGGGATTGAAGAGAATAAAGATATAAAAGAGTATATAATCATATGTTATATAATTAATAATAGTTTCTTAAGGTGATAAAATAATCAATTATCTGAGTTGGTGCTGAATCATCTAGGGGGTTGGTGCCTCCTTGCAAGTGGGTGCTTGTTAAAGCTGAGTTGAGTTAGTGTTGAGCTAGTTAGGGTTGGTGATCCATGTATAGTTGTTGATTCAATAAATATTTATTATTTTCTTATAATAATTTATTCCATTTGATTAATTAGTGTTTTTTCTACCCCTAGAGTTTTTTCCACACATATGTTATGTTCATGTTCATACTCTTATGATTTGATGCTTATGATTGCTAAGATGTGCATGCATGTTAGAATGGTTCATACATAGTTAAGTGGAATTAAATTAAAAGTTTTGAATATTTATTTATCACATCTCAATCATCTTATTTCCAATAATTATTATTAGACTAGGTCATTTAGAACAAGATTTGTTGTTCAATGGATCTAACTATGCCTTTTTGAATGTCATAATGAAGATATATCTGATGTCACAGGAAAATGATATTTGGCAGTCATTTATGGATTGGTATATTTAACCTCTAATTCCACCAATATATGTAGTAGAAAAGAAGCCTAGTGAGAATAAATCTAAGGTAATGAATGCCATTCTATATGACCTATCAGAGGTAGAACATGTAAAAGTAATGCATTTTGTTTCAACCAAAAATATATGGGAAAAAATAAAGGCCATATATAAAGGAGACACCAAGGTGAAGATGCCAAGTTTTAGACCTACAAAATATAGTTTGAAAGACTAAATATTAATTAAGATGAAACTATTGCATCCTACCTATTGAGGATTGATGAAGTTGTCAATATCATAAGAGGATTGGGAGAAGAATTGAAAGAGTCTACTATTATTCAAAAGGTATTGATATAACTAAATCCTAAGTTTGAATATAAAGTGTCTGCAATAAAAGATATGCAATATTTGGATAAGCTATAGATGGATGGGCTTCATGGCATCTTGAATACCTATGAGATGAGAACTAATGAAAGAATACCTCATAATAAGGAAGCTACTTTCAAGGTTGAAAATAAGTTAAAGGCCAAGAATATCAAAGATGAGGTATGTTCAAATATTGATGATGATAAAATCATAGCTATGTTTTTTTATAAATTTAAGGTTTGGCTCAGGTAAGTAAAAGGGTAAGTTACCCTTCAAATGTTTTAGTTGTGGTAAGATTGGTCACTTTGTAACCAAGTGTCCTAACTAGGATAGATCTGAGCATAATGAATAACATGATGAATCTCATGGAGATGATAGAAGAGTCTATAAGTCTATTAAGAACATGATAAATTCTAAGAAGAATGATGGAAATAAAGGATCATTAAATAATAAGAAGTGTTTCTATACCAAATAAGATATCTCATCTGATGTAAGTGATTTAGACACATCTAACAGTGATGATAGTAGTAATGAATCTAAACATGAAAATAATGAAAATTTGTTCATAGGAATAAAATTAGATAATGAGGGTTGTTCAAATGGGAAAGGTCTCATGATTGATGTAGAATCATATGAAGAGGTATACTATGAAAGTGGAGAAGTTGAAGTGGATCTTCAAGAAGAGATCATGAGTGACCTAGAGGAGTTAAAGAGTTTAAAGAAAAAGAATAGGAAACTAAAGACATTTGTTTAGGACTATGAGGATCAAATTGGTTTATTTGAGGAAACGTTGAGCAACACTTCCAAGGAGTATGAAGATATCATCCAATAATTTAAAACCCATCTAGAGTTATGGTAGCAATCCTAAAGACTAAAGAGGAAGATTAAAGTAGATATGAAACTAAAATAGAATTGTTGAAATATGAATTGGATCAAGCATATATCAAGGTGAAGAACTTTGTGAAATTTTTAAAGATCATTGAGGCCCTAGATGATATCTTGAGTAATTATAAGTTTGCAAGTGAGTGTTGTTACATGAGAGTAGTGATGAAAGAATGTTATTTTAAGAATGATCTGATGTCAATTTGAATGAAATCATTGAGATTTACCATGAGTGAGTAAATTCAATTTATCAAGTGTAAACCATCTTTTAATTCTTTGTCTAGACTTTATGAGATGGTATTTTTAGGTAGCATGATGGAATAATAAGCTCTAAAGAAGAAACTATGTGCTATGAATATATATGTAAGTAGTTCCAAATATAATTTGAATAAGCTATGGAGATAAGAATGATCCAAAGAATACCTCACAGTATTTGAGCATGAGATAGATTGTTTGAGGCTTTACATGAGGTTTTGAGGACCTTTAAATTAATTAAAAGTTCAAATCTGAATATTTATATATACAACTATGAAGATGTTACAAATATCCCAGTCAAGATCTAAAGATTTATAAGTGATTTGAATATTTTATATTGAATTTTTGAAGAAGAGTGAGTATATGATATTGATTAAGAACACACAAAATACATTGAAATAGTGGAGAGTTTCAAGGTGAATTTTACAGGATGTCTAAAAGTTCATATTAAAAGCATAATAAGACTTTTTGGTCAAGGATTAAAATAAATAAATAGAGATGGTGGCTAGATGATAGGATCAGTTTCCATGACATGAGTGAGTAGGTAAAATTTGAAATATGTGATTCAAGTTGTTTTAATTATGTGCATGATTTTTCAGGACATGGTTTGCAAGAAAAGGCTTGAAAAAGTATTTCAAGGTTTCTTGAGTGCATAGAATGAAGAGTTGTCTACCTGAGAAGGTTTTCATAGTGTTCATTGACATGTGTATCATTTTAATGAAAACCTAAGATATTCATGGTATATTTATTAAGGGTTATATATCAAAACTATTTTCATTTGTTTCTAGAAAGAGGAACTAAGTTTTATGAATGATCATTAAGACTGGAAGATGTTCTAAACCATCATAAAACCCTAACAGTGACCCAATATTGAAGATCTTGTTATAAATATCTTATAACTATTTTAAATGGTCAGAAAATTGATTTATGGCTGAATTCAACTCTCCCAATAATCTCTAGGTGTGATTGGTTTTTGAAGTGAGAAGACCCTATAGAAAATTGTTTATCTTTCATAAATTTACTATAGAAGACAAAGTTGATCGAGTCAAAGTTTCTAATTGGATGGAGATTAAAGTGTGAGACTTATTATTTTTGTTCATAAATAGTTATAGATAGGTTATATATATAAGGTGTGCATGATTAGTGATCCAATTTGGCCAGTCGCTAATAGACCTAGTGGTGTAAAAAGTAAGGAAATCAGATAGATGTGGAAAGATGTTTCCTGATGTGTTTTCATGTGAGAGTGATGCATTTAAATGTATGATGATTATTTTTGGGTCTTAATTTATCTATAAATGTTTATTAGAATCTTGAAATTTAGTGAAAGAGGTTGAAACATTGATTCCATAATGGCTTATTTAAATGAGTAGAGTCTATGGGAGAGAAGGTCAGAAGATTGGTTTGTAAGACCAATAGTTTTCATTAGATATCATGATCTAATTGATTGAGGTTGATATAAGGGTGTTATAAGATATTTTTAATTAATTTAAATACATATAACATATTTAATCATGTGTCAGATGTTCATGTTTCCTTGACTGTGTTTTGGAGTCAGTTGATAGTTCTGAGTGAACATCTTGTAGAGAAGTATGTGAGCCTATTTACCCTAAGTTGAATAATTAGATAAAGTATATGATGACCTTTCATTCATGAGGATTTTGAATATGTAATTTTTTTCCATGGTTATTTGGAAAAATTGAGTACATGCCTTAGTTTTTTAATACAGAGTTTATGTATATGTGCAGGCCTTTTATAAATAGTGATTTGAAGAAGGGTTCAAGTAGTAGTTGGATATAAAAGGTATTATGGACCTAAATTAAAGTTTAATAAGTTATAATGAAGTTTATGACTTATTATTTCCATGTTAGGTATTTTTATATGCTTCAAGAAAGATCAAAGGGTAACGTGTTGTTAAGAAGACCTATTAGGTCTCCATAAGCCTAAAAGAGGAGTAAGGGATAATTGATGTATGGCCGACCTATTATATTTATTGATTCATGATTAAGTATTGTTATTTTAAAATTATAAGATTTATTCATGTCTAACCTAAGTGATTTTAATGTGTATATGACTAAGAAAGATATGATCAAGTGACTTGTATAAAATCAAGGTAGTTTAGGCCTATTTAGTATGCTTACAGGATGCTAAGTGTGGAAGAGTAGAAGAGGATAAGTGAATGATATAGATCATTTGAGAGAATAATGAGGTCATTTATACCATTATATAAATTTTGTGAATATCTAATATAGGTTCTTCATATGAAGATCAAGGTCAGAAGACCAGATCAAGCCATGAGAGGGCTAGTTGAGCAAAGAGAGCTAAAGGTCAGTTTGAGAGGGACTAAAGAGAGAAAAGAGATGAAGGATTAGATCATTATTAGTTATAAGATAAACAAGGGTTTATAAATGTGATCAAATAATTAGGTGGTTGATTTGGTGATAAGTCATCTAAGGGGTTGGTTCCTCCTTATAAGTGGGTACTTGTTAAAGTCTAGATAAGTTAGTGTTGAGCTAGTTGGGATTGGTGTTCCATATGGAGTTGGTGATTCACTAAATATTCATGTTTATCTTATATGACTGTATTCCATTTGATTCATCAATGTTTTTTCTTCCCCTAGAGGGTTTCCCATGTATATGTTATGTTCATTGGTTTCATGCTCTTATAATTTGATGCTTATGATTACTAAGATGTACATGCATGTTAGAATGGTTCATACATAGTTAAGTGGAATTGAATGAATTTTTTTGAAGAATGAATCATCCCCCTAGTCATCTTGTTTCTAATAGGATGAATAACTAGACCTTTAGATCATGCTCTCAACTTCTGATCTCTAACCATCAATGATTTATGGGTATGTAGTCAGATTATAGATCTTATTTGGGGGTATATAAGACTTGTAGGTGGTTTAAAAATTATGTTCATGCATTGAGATCCTTTTAAATCTAATGATATAATTTCAAAATTTTCTAAACTCAACTCTTGTCTTAAGTCTATGCTCAACATTCAAAATGCCTTTCTCCACTAGCATGAGCTAGTCTGTCTATTTAGTTAGACTATGTTACCTATAGATGTGCATTAGATGGAAGTTTAAAACTCCTATAGGTGCTCATCTATGCATTACTTGTGTTCAATTAGGGAATCCTCCACTTATGTGAGCTCATATCATGTTTAGAGACCATAGTTTCACTTAATATTATAGGTCACTACAAGATTGGTTGATTTTTGTCATTTTAGCATAGTGTTTACTGAGTGTCTTAGGTTAAAACCTGTCTGAGTTAAAAACCACTCAATTACCACTCTATATTGATCAAGAAACCACTTTATGGTATTAAATCATTACCTCTAGGCATATGATAAAATATGTGAACCATTTGTACTCACACAGACCTCAAACTCTTCATCATAAGATGGCATTGGTTTTGGGCAAAACCCTCATTTAAAGAAGTTAAGGTAAGTTGTCTCAAATGCAACTTTCTTAACTTGAAAACATTGAAATCTAGTTTGAATACACATAATGAATTTAGTATTGTTACAATGATCATATCTATAATATTAGACCTGATGGAGGTCTCCATTGAGTTCAAACACCTCATATCAACATTCTCAGATCTCTGTGGATTGAACACAAACCATTGATGGATACCTCTTATAGGTCTACATGATATAAGATTATATATGTGTAATTGGTTCTCACAAGAAATATATAATCAATTGGATAGTTTAGTCTTAATATTTCCTATTTCAAAGTTACTTCACCATCTTAAGACCTTTTTGTTTCATCAAACTGAAATGTAAAGGCTTACTACCACTTGACTATGGGTGATAGTTACAGGGCTTTCTGACTGTCTTTATGTCTTGGTCCTTTCACTCCATATAAAACAATATTGAGACCAAACCTTCTAAAGGAAAAATGATCACCATGGTATGAGAGGTTGGAAATACCAATGCATTACCTTTGTTTTGAAGACCAATAGGAAAACAAGCCTCTACAACTGATGGAACATTGTCTAAAGACTGAGTGGAATATCTTACTAGAAGAATGGGATGTTCATGTGTATATTACTCACACAATACATGAAAAATAGACTAAAAAATCATGATAAATATGATCATACTTCTTAATATCATGTACAACATTTGACTTACTCAAATCAATGTGAATAAAGAAGGAAAAATGAGGTGTTAGGGATGTGCAAGCAGTTTTAAGAAGAAAACCTTCTTAGTATGGTTCATGAAGCATAGTATAGCACACCTAAAAATATTGTCATAAATTTGGAGTAAAAAAAGAGTATTATCACCCCCTAAGTTCACTTGATTTGACTCACATCCTCTTGTTGATACCAATCTAAAACCAATTGACCTTTTTAGCTTGTCCAAGAGAGTGATATGAAAGATATAATGGTTTTGATCAATTTTAGATCTATCAAAGATTATTGAGAATGGAAATTAATTGAGGGGACCTAAAGAGACACTTTTAAATCTCTCTCATGTGCCAAATGTATTGTATAGGCCATATAACTACTTAGAACTCCCTAAGAACTACTTGATCTTCTTATTTTCAATTTTGAACCTTCAAGATGCCAATATCAAAATGGTTTCTTTGTAATATTATGACATGTATGACATTAGCGTAAATTTTGACACACGTGTCTTCCTATGAAAATTGTAAAATCTCATTTAATGACCCCAAAAGTGGCCTAAATGACATAGGACTAACTTTAGACAAATGTCACAAATATAAACATATGTTTGACCTCATTAAAGACCACGAGATGAATTTTACAACCTACGAGACCCTATTAAAATTTTAAAATACATAAGGGGTTGACCTAATTTTATTTTTTGTCAAATTAATTAATAGGCACCTCAAATACCAACCCTTTAGTGGATCCAAAATAGTTTGTCACTAATCAAGTAATGAAGTTGAATCAGATCCTTGAAACTAGGGACCGAATCGTAGACTTAGAGTAGGAAGTTCATGGTCATGTTGAGGATAATGTTTAGGAAGAATCTAAAGATTATCTTGTTAAGTAGAAAAATTCTCAATATCAGAGACATGAAGAAGTGCCACAAGATGCAAGAGATTGAGTAGCTATAAAATTGTGAA
Source organism: Torreya grandis (assembly GCA_037957365.1). NCBI lineage: Eukaryota > Viridiplantae > Streptophyta > Pinopsida > Cupressales > Taxaceae > Torreya > Torreya grandis. The sequence continues at coordinate 3,585,088 of JARHVA010000486.1, read as the reverse complement.
GAGATATAAAAAAGGTGAATCCACCTAAGTACAATGGAACCATTTTAATATTTGGAGCTGAAGCATGGATAATATATATGGAAAACTATTTTGAGATAAGGAATTACTCTAAAGTCACCAAAGTAGTTTGGGGAACATATCAGCTTGTTGAAGAAGCAACAACTTGGTGGTATAATAAGAAACTCAAAATGAACCTAGACTACCACCACTTGGGAATAATTTATGACATTTATTAGGTCATGATGACTTACTTAGCTATATTTTTATCAAAAGTTGACATATTTTTAGAACTTTAAGCAAGGAGACCTTTATGTGAATGAATACTAGGATCAATTAACTAAGCTCCTAAAGTATGTACCTTAGTATCAAGTGGATGAAAGGTTTAAAATCAAAAAGTTCATTACAGGATTAAAATCCCAAATTGGTTGAGTTGGATGTGCATGGGCTATCTACCATGAATCAGGTCTGCAAGAAGGTAGTCAAGAAGAAATCTCTTACACAAGTTAGAGATAAGTTCAAGAAAAAGTTTGGAAATTCAAACCCAACTTTTAAAAAAAATAGAAGCAAATAAGTGGAGACTCCAAGGGTCAGCTATAGAACTAGAATGTTAAATTCAATAGTAGCTCAGGAAATAGAAAACCTAGAAATGGTTTCAAAGAAGGTTTTAAGGGAAACTAATAATCTGATAGGAAAGGACCACCTAGAGTTTGTTTCATTTATGGAGGTGACCATTATACTCGATAGTGTACTCAAGATAAATTAGGTGGAAATAACAAGGGTTATACTTCTCATCAAGAAACTTTTTAGTAGCACATTCATGAAATTGTTAACAATCATCAAGTTAAATTCCAATCTTCTCATATTTTACTATCAGGTATTTTATTTGGTCATTCAGTTTACATTATGATTAACACTATGGATATAAAATGTTTTATATCTCCTATAATGCTTAATAAGTTATCTAAAATTTTTGGAGTAATGGAAAATGCATGATCAATATAATATGGGAATGAGTGAAAGGTCAAGGTTGACAAGTGTCTAGTGGAAATTGAGATCAGGTTGCCTAAATTCACTATAATAGTGGATTTGTATGCTACACCACTGGGGTGATATGATGCAATCCTAGGAGTCAATTAGCTTGTAGATCATAAAGTTAAGGTTGATTTATATCTAAATAAGTTTGAATGTCAAGATGATTTTGGAAATTAGACATAGCTTTAAGGTGAGAAAAGGGAGTTGAAGTTAGGCAAATTCATACAATTCAACTCAAGAAGGCTTAGAGGAAGGGATACCAAACATATATTGTTAAAATAAATGATATAGAGGAATCTAAGGAACCATCCATCAAGGATTATCCTTTTATAAGAAACTTTTAGGATGTGTTTCCATAGGAATTACCTAGATTACCACCCAAATGTGAGTTTGATTTCTTGATTGACATCATATCTAGCTTTAAACTATAATCTAAGGCACCATATAAGATGATAACTATAAAATTGGTTGAGTTGAAGGCTCAACTTTAGGATTTGTTATAGAAAGGTTTGATTTAACCAAGTGTGTCACTATGGGGTCCACTGGTAGTGTTAATCAATAAAAATGATGGTACTCTTTACCTGTGTATTGATTATAGGATGTTGAATAAAGCAAAAATCAAGAATAGATATCCACTACACTACATTGATGATCTCTTTGATTAGATGTTAGGGGAAACAATATTTTTTAAGATTGATCTTAGAGTAGGGTATCATCCATTGAGAATCTAAGATGAGGATATTCCCAAAATGGTGTTCAAAACTTGATATGGGTAATATGAGTTCATGGTGTTACTTTTTAGGTTGAAAAATGCTCTGGTAGCATTTATGAATCTCATGAATAGATGTTCAGGGATTATTTGGACCACTTTGTGTTTGTTTTTTTATATGACATCCTCATATATTGTAAGGATGAGGAAAAACACCCTTTAGCATCTAGAACTAACTTTGCAGCATTTATATAAGCACAAATTATATGGTAAGTTGTCCAAGTGTGTAATTTTCTAAAAGAAAGTACAATATTTAGGACACATTATCTTTACAAATCAAATTTTAGTGGATCCATTAAAGATAAGAGCCATAATTAAATATCCAGCACCTAAGAATGTGCATGAAGTAAGGAGTTTTATCAGATTAGTAGGCTATTATAGGAATTTTGTTTCAATTTTCTCAAAGATAACTAATCCAATTAACTTTTTTCAACAAAAGAATTAGAATTTTATCTAGTCATACAAGTGTGAGAAATCCCTTTAGGAACTAAAAAGGAGGATTAATTTAACACCTATGCTAATATTTCCTAATCCTAATGGTTAGTTCTCAATAGCCATGGATGCATATGGGGATGGACTTGGAGGAGTTCTTATGTAGGATGGTTTATTTTTAGCGTATGAGTCTAGAAAATTGAAGCCTTATGAGGTAAATTATGCCCCTCATAATTTAGAACTTACTACAATAGTGCATGCCTTCTAAGTTTGGAGGCATTATCTTTTAGGGAAAACATTTGAGCTCAATACTAACAACTTGGGACTCAAGTACATCTTCACCCAACTAAACCTAAATGCATGTTAGAGAGGTTGGTTAGTATTCTTATATGATTAAAATTTTGATATTAACTATATCAAGGGTAAAGAGAACAAAGTTATTGATGCCAAAAGTTAGTGATGCCCTAAATTTTAGAAGGTAGATAACATCCTTGGATACTATTAGGAGTACTTTTTGTGATCAGGTAATCAAATTATTGCCACGAGATGAATTTTATGATTAGTTGTAAGATAATGCTCAAAATGCTAAGTATAAAGGATACAGTTAGAGAGTGATGGTATTTTGAGGTAGAATGGTAGGATGTATGTGACTAATAAAGAGAATTTGATAAGTGAAGTGGTAAGAGTAATTACATAACACCCCATATTTTAGACATATAGGTGTAACTAAGCTCATGGTTGAGCTAAGACCTCTCTACTTTTAGAAAGGAATAAAAAATGATGCAATGGATTTTATGTCTCATTATTTGAAGTGATAATGTGTGAAAGTTGAACACATGCATTTAGTAGGATTATTATATCCTCATGACATACCAGAATGGAAGTGGTAGGTGATTAACATGGAATTTTTCCAAGGGTTACCATTATCATGGAATTAACATGATATGATATTAATTAAAGTTGACAAACTAAGGTAGCTCACTTCATAACAGTCAACTTGACAGATGATGCACCTATACTTGTAAAAATATTCATAAAATAGGTGTACTAATTTCATGGATTTATGGAAAAGATTATTTTAGATCAAAATCTGAGACTAACTTCTATACTTTAGTTGAATTTAAATTTAGCTCTGGGCATGCAATTGAATTTCAACACTACTTGTCACCCAAAAATAGATGGATAGACAAAGAGAGTTAACTAAGTTTTAGAAGATCTCCTTTGTATGTATTTCATATATCAATAATATAAGTGGGATGATTACCTTCCATTGGTTGAGCTTGCTTACAATAACTCATACCAATCAACATTGATGATGGCCCTATTTTAGGCACTATATATAAGGAGGTGTAGAACACCAATAAATTGGGACATGTTATAGGATAGGGTAGTCTTCAGACCTGAGATGCTTGTGGAAATGGAAGAGCAAGTTATAAAAATTAGGGAGAGGTTAGTTGAGGCCAATGATAGACAAAAAATATATGATGATTTGAAGAGAACAATAAGGAATTTTTTTTTATGTGATAAAGTGTCTACAAGTTAAGCCTTAGAAAATCTTGATTAAGTTTAGAAAGTTAGCAAATCTTTCACCTAGATATGTGGGACCCTTTGAGGTTTTGAAAGTGGTCAATCCTATAATGTATAGGCTTGCATTTCCACTAGCTCTAGCTCTTTTACATAATGTTTTCCATGTGTTTTATCTTAAAATATATGTTGTTAATCCTTCACATGTGTTGTATTAGAATTTTTTATAGGTTCTAGATCCTAGGGTGGTCACCGTAGAACCAATAAAATTAATTGACACTCACAAACTCAGTTTGCATAATATATAAGTGTCACAATGCAAGGTATAGTGGGACCAATATTCTAAAGATAGTGCAATTTAGGAGGATTATGATGAGTTTTACATGTTGTTTCCATAATTTTTTACTTAATATGTTGCTAGATATTATTTATTTTATACTGAATTATATTTTAATTTCAGAACTTATGTTTGAATAAGTGTCATCAGGATGACCAATTTTAGGGGGGAAGGATGTCATATCCTAATTTATGTCTAGACTTAACAACCTATTGATTTGCATATTTTTTGGTTCTTATTTGAGTAACTACTATTTTAGTTAAGCTAGATTTCATATGTTGATCTATGGACAATTATATGTTGCTTAATTTACATGATTGCTAATTGTGGAGTTAGTTGTACTTTTATGTACATGATGATCATGTTTGTTAGTTTATTATAATATTATATTATTTAAAGATAACTACCTTGATTTTTTTGAGGTGGATGTAGGATAGATCCATCCCTTAAAGTGTGACAAAGGTAGGGCATCATCAGAGAGGGTGGCGTAGGTGGAGGCATTGGTGGATGACAAACTAAAAATAATAAATTTCACACACCAAAAATAGATAATATGTAGTTATATTCATTTCTTGAATTTGATAGCTTTTAGTATGTCTTTGATTGGCTAATGTGTTATCTACATTTGAATGACTGCTAATATGCTTTCTACGATGACCTTGATTTCTACTTGATGCTTATATTGATCTGGTTGTGTCATACATTATGTTTTTGTACTTAGATTGTCTCGTATGATGATATTTATATGATGAATAAGTGAATCCATGTATGTATTATCATGACTTACCAATGTCTTTGGATATGATTGAGTGTAATTTCATAGTGTTTTGTTGGTATACATTGTTATAGTAGTAGACATGATTCTATTACTTTGCTTGATTTGTGTGTTAAGGTGATTATTATTATCATGCTTAGAAGGTTATTATTAATAATAATAATAATGTTAGAATGAATTTTGTAGAATTCAATTGCATTGTTAATAACCCTTTGTTAATTCAATGCTAGTGGTTACATTATTTAATAAAAATTGGAAAGTCATTACTTTTGATTAATGTTATAATGTTTTATGTCTTTGTGAAAGTCGATTTCACAAGCAATAATCATAATTAAAAAAGTGATTTTGTGAAGTCAATGTGCATGTATAAATTTTAAATGGATTATAATTATTATCATATTATTTAATAATGGAAAGTTTGATATTAAGGTTTTAATTTGAGCATTGACTTAAGTTATCAAGCTATAATGCAAACAATCATAGAGTTTGGGACTTTTGCCATGAGAAAACATAGGAGGATATTTAGTCATCTGTGAATTTTTTACATGCATCAAATTAACCATTAAATTTGCTAAAGAAATGGGAGTTCAAATGGTATAGAAATAGGCATGCATATGGATAAAATAAAGAGTAGAGAAGTTATGGGGGATGACTCAACATGGTATAGAAAGAAGAAGAGAAAGGCTAGATAAATTTGGTGAAAGGATTGCAATATCATAATTTTGGGACTTCTTACTAGGTTAGTTTCATTTTAAAATGCATATGTATGTTATGAATAATTATGGTAAATATATATTTTAGTTTTATTATTATGAAATTAAATAAAAAGGGCTAAATGCTAAGCCCTGTGGATGGATTGACCATCCATAGAATCGAGCATAGAACCTAGAAAACCCTAGGTTGAATGGCTTGGGAATTGAGTTCACTGCAATATTATATAAAAATACAGAGTTTTATTGAAGAAAAATTATGTGTATTAATTTATTACAAATTTTAAAACATTAGGAAAAATTTAATAGGGTATATTATTTTACTACATAAATGTATTATCTTATATCCTGTAGAGATGGGCTTAGTAATTTAATGTAATGATTGAACTAAATTGGTCAATATAAACACACATAAATATGTGTGTGTGTGTGTGTGTGTGTGTATATATATGTATATATATATATATATATATATATATATGTATATATATATATGTATATATATGTATATATATATATATATATGTATATATATATGTGTGTGTGTGTGTATATATATATATATATACATATATACATATATATACATATATATATATATACATATATATATATATATACATATATACACTGATTCACCTCCCCCTCTTAGTGATTTTGCTTCCAACACTACCTAGGTTAAAACTAAATCCCCATGCATATATATATATATATATATATATATGCATGGGGATTTAGTTTTAACCTAGGTAGTGTTGGAAGCAAAATCACTAAGAGGGGGAGGTGAATCAGTGTTTTAAAAAAATTCATTTAGTTATACCCAATCATTCATGAACCAATAAAGTGACATTGAGTATAGTAAAGCATATGATCTATAATCAATAATATTCAAGTGTCATAATAGTAGAAATCACACTTGTAATTGGATCGAAACCTTAATTCAATGATTTACTTAAAATTGACATTTTAATTAATTATGGAATTAAAATCAATTTTTAAATATCCAAAATAGACACAATTTTAAGAGTGCAATAAAATAAGAGACCAATTCAATAGAAAATTCCACACAATTTGATAATGAAGTTCAACTATAAAGCCTACGTCTCTAGATCCACTCCAATGGGAGATCACTCCTTATTAATTATAGAAAAATAACTTTACAATAATAATAAGTCTTAAAAAATCATTTTACGATCTTTAAATCTATCCCAGATACTCTCAAAATAATAATATTTTGTTTGAGGCCTTCAAATAATCTCCAAATCTCTCTACACTCTTTACATGCCTTAGAATTAATCTCCACGACCAAAAGATGGCTTCAAATACAATTTTGAGCTCAATTTATAGTGTTTGAGCTCTTTGGTGCATTGGTAGGTTCCTTGTCATTTTATCCTAAACACCATGGTTCAAATCCCTTCTTCTACAGTTTTGAGCTTGAGGCATATCATTTTATCCCATATTTGGGATGTGGGTGTTTTAAAAAGTGTTTAAATGCCATAATATTTATGGTATACATTGCCAAGTGATTGGCATTACCTTTGATTTTTTGGGAATGGTGGTGACATGGGGAAATTTTGTGGAGGTATATGGCATATGGTGGGTAAAGTGTGTGGGGACCATGGTTAGCATGTGGCATGATGTTTGTGGTTAGCACGTGGCATGAACATTCGATAAGTTTGGTGCATGGCATATATGTGGAAAGTTGGAGGAATTTTGAGGGAATTTAACATGAAATATATAAAATTAGATTTATAAAAAATGGTGGAAATCTATGTGGTGGATTGAGGACCCACCATGTGGTCTGATCTCCATTTACCACTTGTTGACATGAACCCAATTTTTTTTTATTTTCCTGGTTCATTCTTCCATGCATCATAACTCAAGCATATGGGATCTATTTTTCAAACCAAAAAATGTATCAAAAATATCTTGATGAGTCCTTCACCATGAAAATGATAAACTTGAAATTTTAAGACTTTATTTTTAGAGAAAAATATAGAATCTCTTGGATTAATCCTCCCCACTAAGAGCTTTTGGACCTCCAAAAGTTGATTAATTGGTAAAGAGGTGAGGGTATTTCTCCCTCACTTTTTTGGATTCCATCCATTTAGCCTTATTTGGGTGCATCCCTTTTATACCAAAATGAAGATATTCAACCTTTCCCCTTCATGATGTTCGAACCTTCCTATCAAGTATTGTATCTTCCTGCAGTTCTATTAGATAATCAAGAGAAAAATCATCAATAAAAGGAATATATGCACTCTCATCATGATCTAAAATCATTGGAGGCTCATACAATTTTAGATTTTCCACATTCACAACTGAATAAATCTACATATAAGATGGAAAATCCAACCAAAAAGTAGTTTTACCAATCTTTTCCATAATCAAGAAAGGACATTACCAGACTAGTTTCAACTTTTTACCTTCACCTATCAGTCTTTCCCTACTGATGTGAAGCCATACCAAATCACCTATAGCAAATTGGTGATCAACATGATGTTTGCCATGTCTTTTTTTGTACTTTGCCTAACTTTTCTCCAACTGATCTCAGATAGTTTGGTGTACCTACTGTATCTTTGAAATGAACTTCTTGGATTTAATAGCATCTTTATGTTCATCAGTAGCTAAATCCTATCCATAACAAACATCTAGAGGATATTTAGGAAAATATCCATAAGAAACTTCAAAATGAGATTTCAAACTATAAAAATGAATTTCATGGTTGTAAGCATGTTGTATATAGCATAAATTCTCATCCCACAACTTGGGATGTTTACTACAATAACCCCAAAGAAAATATACCACTATGTAGTTTACAACCTCTATCTAACCATTAGTCTATGGATGAAATGCAGTGCTCTTATTCAACTTAGTGTCCATCAATTCCCATAGTGTTGACCAAAATTCCCCAAGAAATCAAGAATATTGATAAAAAATAATAGAAGTGGGAAAATCAAAATGAACCCATACATGCTGAAAGAATAAGTGTGTCATACCTTCCCTTGTAATCTATTTAGTGCAAGGAATCAAAACACACATCTTTCTAAATCTATCCACTACCACATATAAGTAATCATGTTTCCTCTATGACATAGGTAAAACCCCTATAAATTCCATGAAAGTACTTTCCTAGGGATGGGTAGGAACAAGTAAGGGAGTGTAAAGTCCCAGTTTCATGTTCTAGGTCTACTTGTGACACAAAGAACACACCCCTTGATATATTTGGCAACATTTTCCTACATACGGGGCCAATAACAATACATTTTAAAATGTGCAACCATTTTACCAACTCCAAAATTACTATAAATAAGAGAAGTATGTGCTTCCCTAATCATGTGAACCCTTTCATTTTGAGGAATAAAAAGTTTACTCAATTGATACAAAACTCTATTATGCACATGATAGTCTGACTCTTCTACCTATTTACCACTCATCAGGTCTTTATACACATCTTTAAAGTTAGCATCATCAACATAATGTTATTTATAAATTTCATGATTCAAATAACTATGTTGTAAAATAATATATGCAAATACCATAGGAGGCCTAGAAATCATGTCAACAACTTTATTCTGAATACCTTTCTTATACCTGATCACAAGATGAAACTATTATAGGAAACCTATCCAACAAAAATGCCTAGAATTTTGTAGCTTGGCTTGTGACTAAAGATACTAGAGGGTATGATGCTCTATATATATCACTATGTACTTTCCCATCAAGTAATGTTTCCATTTCTTTACACTTTGAGCCAATTCATACAATTCCTTATCATAAGCTAGATAGTTTCTTACTTCACCTATGAAGGTCTCAGAATGATAGCATACTAGTTTCTTTCCCTACATCAGAATAGCTTCCATAGCATAATCACTTGCATATATCTCAATCTCAAATGGCTAATACAAATCAAGAAGTGCTAAGACAGGAGCAATATTAATTTTTATCTTCAAAATATCAAAGGCTTTTTGCTGCTTGCCTCCCCACTGAAAGGCCTATTTTTTACTAGTCAAAGAATGCAAGGGTGATGTAATAAGTGAGAAATTAGCAATTAATTTTATTGAATATTGTAATTCACCAAGAAAACTTCTAACCTTAGTTAAATTATTGGGTTTAGGCCATTTAACTATAACCTCCACCTTTGCAGGATCAATTTTCAATTCATATCCTACAATATAACCTAAGTAAACCAAAGAGGTTTTGCCAAATTCACATTTATAAAATTTCAAATAAAGTTTATCCCTTATTAATGCATCCATGAATTTCCTAATATGAATCACATGTTCCTCCCAAGAATAACTAAAGATCAAAATATCATCTAAGTAGACTATAATAAATTCATTAAGGAATGGCCTGAAAACATCATTCATCAATTGCATGAATGTAGCTAGTGCATTACACAACCCAAAAGGCATGATATTCCACTCAAAAAATCCTTGTTTTGTCTTAAAATCAGTTTTCCAAATATCACCATCATTAATCCTAACCTGCTGATAACCAATTTTCAAGTCTAACTTAGTGAAATAGATAACATTTCTTAATTGATCTAGAAAATCATCAACACGATGAAGAGGGTAACTATTCTTAATAGTAATTTGGTTCAAACCATGGAAATAAACACACATTTTCCATGTGCCATCTTTATTTAACACCAAAATGATAGGCAAACCAATAAGAGATGTACTAGAACAAATAACTCCCTTTTCCAAAAGTTCTATTACCTGCTTCTTGATTTCCTTATTTTCCACCACTGATAACCTGTACATGCCAATGTTATGGAGAGGAGAATCCTCTAAAAACTAAATTTAATTTTTAAATTCCCTTTTATGGGGTAACCCTTTGGGATCCTGAAACACATTATCTTAACTAGAAATGATTTCAACCAATTCTTTGTTATGTTTAGGATCATAATTTTCCATAGCTTGGGAATATTCTTTTTCCTTAGACTTAGTCAACATGAGACAAAAATTCTTGCTTTAATTGACTAATATTTTCATTTTCCCTATTGTAACCAAGGAAAGACTCATCTTAACATGATGTGCTATGACTATATATTTAATACCATCCTTAAAAAGCAAGTACTTATTATCTTCCCTATAAAATATTGATTTTCTATCAAAAAGATAAGGGCTTCCTAAAACAATCCCACATATATCTAGAGGGACTACATCCAAATCAAATTCATCCATGAATTTGGATGTGATGACAAATTTCAATTTGTAAGTTTTGGTTACTTTCAATTTTGCATCATCACACACCCAACCAAGTGGATAGGGTTTTGAATGGGGAGTTGTTTTTAAGCCTAACTTTTTAACAATCTCTTTAGAAATCAAATTTGCCTATGATCCACTATCAAATAGGGTTTCAATCTTAGTATGTTTTGTAACAAACCTATGTGGAACAACTCATTTATTTTCTTATTATCATGCACATATTTCTATTTTTAAGAAGAAGCAACATTAGATGACTTAGTGCTAGAAAGAGAAGAACAATTCTACATATGCATAGTTGTGATCTTAGTTTCATCCCTGAAGTCTGATCTTAGATCTTGAACTATAGTATTAGCTTTCTTATCTTTCTTCTTAAACCTATCAAAAGGATTTAACTCAGGATGTAATTTCCAACACTTAAACTCATCATGATTTTTCTTACAATGATTTCAAAATGGCTTACCCTCTTCTTTATGAATAGTAACAGTGGATTTTTGTTTACCCTTTCTAGAACTTTTCCCTTTAAAATGCTTAACTTTAGATTGCTTACTTTTAACTTAAATAAAATATTCTTATGTCTATTTTCCTCTAGCCTCTAAATAAATGGCTTTAACATATGCTTCATCTAAACTAGTGGGATTGAGAACTAGAATCATGTGTTTTAAGTAACTATGCAACCCACCTATATACTTAAGTAATGTTTCCTATGTATAGATAGGAATATTCAAAAGTAAATCCTTTTTCCTAAATTCTTATGTATAATATTAAACACTTTGGCCTTTAGTTTGTCTGAAAGATTACCAATGCATCATGGCTTGCTACATATATCCTAAAGGATAAAATTACTTTTTGAGTGCATCAAAAAATTCCCTCCAAGTGAAAATCAAGTTACCTATGTTAATATTTCTTTCCTTCAACATACTCTCCCACTAGATGAGAGTTGTGCCTCCCACTTGAAGAGTATCTAGGTGAATTTTAGTCTCATCATCTGTAATCTTCTAGACCTTGTAATATACTTCAATTTGCTTTATCTATTTATCTATCTTTTTTACATTAATATCACCATTAAACATCAATAATTTAAACTTAATATCTAGCTTTAGTGAAGGAAGAGATTCAACAAAGTTTTTATGTTTAATGTCACCTAAAGAGGAGGAAGGTTTCTTATAATTTTTACCACCTCCATCATGCTCCATCTTAATTCATCATTCCCGATAAAGTTCCTTGACCATGTCCTTCATTTATAAGAAGGATTATCAGAAAGCTCATTTAGACTCAAAGTCATCTCGCATTTCTAAAGTACATCTTGATCCAATCTTTGGATCATATTTTGATAATTCTCCTTCACCCCACCTATATATTGACCTTGTCAACATACACTAGTAATCCACATGGTTAAATACAAATTCCACTCTAATACAAAAAATATATTTCATAATTGACAATATTCAAGTGTTATAATAGCATAAATCACACTTGCAATTGGATTGAAACCTTAATTCAATTATTTACTTAAAATTGACATTTTAATTGATTATGAAATTAAAATTGGTTTTTAAATATCCAAAATAGACATAATTTTAAGAGTGAAATAAAATAAGAGACCAATTTGATAGAAAATACCACACAATTTGATAATGGAGTTCGAATATAAAGCCTACATCTCTGGATCCACTCTAATGGGGGATCACTCCTTATTAATTGTAGTAAAATCACTTTACAATAATAATGTATTCAAAAATCATCTTATGACCTATAAATTTGTCTCAAAGATTCTCTCAAAATAATAATATTTTGTTTGAGGCCTTCAAATAATCTCCAAATCTCTCTACACTCTTTACATGCCTTAGAATTAATCTCCATGACTAAAAGATGGCTTCAAATACAATTTCAATCTCAATTTATAGTGTTTGATCTCTCTGTTTCATTGGTAGGCTCCTTATCCTTTTATCCTAAACACCATGAATCAAATCCTTCTTCTACAGTTTTGGGCTTGAGGCATATCATTTTATCCCACATTCAGGATGTCGGTGTTTTAAAAAGTGTTTAAATGCCACAAAATTCATGGTATACATTTCCAAGTGATTGACATTACCTTTTATTTCATGGGAATGGTGGTGACATGGGGAAAGTTTGTGATGATATATGGCATGTGGTGGGTAAAGTGTGTGGGGACCGTGGAAATACATGGATGTTTGTAGTTAACACGTGGCATGAACATTCGATAAGTTTGGTACGTGGCATGTAGGTGAAATTTGGAGGAATTTCAAGGGACTTTGTTATGAAATATATAAAATTGGATTTATAACAAATGGTGGCAAGACACGTGGTGGCTTGAGGACCCACCATGTGGTCTGATGTCTATTCACCACTTGTCGACATAAACCCATTTTTTTAAATTTTCCTAGTTCATTCTTCCATGCATCATAACTCAAGCATATGGGATCCATTTTGCAAACCATTAAATGCATAGAAAATTTCTTGATGATCCCTTCACCATGAAAATGATAAACTTGTAATTTGAAGACTTTATTTTTGGAGTAAAATATAGATCTTCCTGGATCATCATAAAGAACCATTCGGACAAGATAACACATATAGGAGTGGGAAACCCTCAAGGGAAAGAAAAAACACTATGATCTTTGAAAATGGGCTATAGTCCTAGAAAATAAAATACCAAATCCTATTGATCATGAATTCAACTTAGAGCACCAACCCTCTTGAAGTCAAGCACCCACTTGACTAGGCTTTAGTAAGCACCTAGTTACAAGGAAGCACCAACTCCCTAAGTGACTCAACACCAACTTATCCACCTCATGAATTTTGATCACCACACCTCTACTCTTATTTTATGGTCTTATTTCAAGACCTCCTTATTCTCAACCATGCAATATTTTATTCGCTTATGTTTCATATAATAAAATAAGCCTAAAATATCTTGTGTATATATATATATATATATATATATATATATATATATATATATATATATATATATATATATATATATATATATATATATATATAAGACACATGGTCACACACCACTTGTTTAGATACACACCTTTAATCTCTTAGGTAGGCCATATGGTAGATCTTATAACATATTATGAACATTATTCAAATGTACTTTGAACCCCTTTTGGTTTGAAACAACTAGATTAGGCCTCATTACTCTTTTAGGTCTTATGGAGACCTAATTGCATTAGGTCTATCCTCTTAGCATGAAAACTTGATCCTCTTGGGCCCAAATGACTCTCTCCAACAATAAAAAACCATCCAATCATAATTAATTAGATATTTACCTATACTGACCTCTAAATATTCTCAAAGCATGATCATGAATTACAAGTCATAACTAACTCCTTCATATACTTTGTTACATCCAACTATCATGCACATACCCTCATATCTATCTCTTCATTTCTACTTGGGTTTTGTACTATTTACACCATTAGGCATGTCTATGACTGGCTAACTTGGATGACCAAATTAGAAAACTTAAATGATATAACCTATCCATAAATCATCATGGACATATAAAATGAGTTTCTAGCTTCTTCTACCATCCATTTGCTTTTCTTGATCAATACAAATTTTGAGAGCTATAGTAACTTTTTAACAAATAAGACTGTATCTATGCATTTTCTCTCTCATCTTACTAACCACCACCACCTATGTGTATCTAGGAGAGTTGAATATATTATCCAATATATTTTCTAGTCATTTAAATCCATTCTATGCTAATTTGAATAAGATTTTTCACATCAGGTCCTTATTAGGGTTTTAGGGAGGTTTAACATAGGTTTTGGTGTTAACAATTATTCATAAAGGATTTCCACTTGAATCCAAAAACAATTCCTAGATATCTTATCTAGGACCCTTCCCCATATCTCCTTAATATATCAAATTCCCATGTAGATTTTACATGTGCCAACAAACATTTGAAAGTGCTTCCTAGGTTTGACACTACATTCTGTGAGATCGAGAAGGCCTAAAATAATGATTCATGAACCTTTACTTCAAGTATTGACATCAAAATTCATGGTCATACTGAAACTTACCTCACCTTTTTACATGCTCACATTTGCATACTTGCCTTGATATCTGATCTTCATACCTCATTAGGCTAAGCAGGGTCTAAGAGTGGTCTAGGTGCAAACCTAGACTAAAGGTCCTACCCCTATAAGATTACCATAAAAATCTCATTAATTATTTAATTAATTTAATACATGATCAAATAGTTTCTTACAACCTTCCCATGCCTATTTTCATTCATTTTAATGCACATAACTCTTCATGTCATGACTAGGCTTCCTATGCACTTTGACATCAATGACTTGTTCCTTCATGCAACCATAAGACATTAGTTTCCTTAAAATTATCACTATCTATCTCACATGAAAAAACTCTCTCATGACAACACTTTCCTATACATCTTTTCACATCACACACTTCTAGACTAGGCTTAGTCACCTTTCACATCAACCTTCACAAGATGCACCTTTGACATCAATGAAAATACTCAATAGGTAAAATATGAATGGAAGTTTGGGGATTTTTTTAGCTCAAAATTTTTAAGGATAGTTTTTATCCATTCCATTTATGTACTGGTATTAAATTTATTACATATTGGGTTAGAGTTTTACAATCCTGGTTAGGGCACAATTGTGTATTTATAAAGCCAATTTTTAAGTATTTAAACTTATTTAGAAAACCTACTCTGAGCAAGTATAGTGCATTCATGGTTTTGTTTCTTTTATATGACTTATCTAGAAAGTATACACATACATGGATATTTATATAAAATCTATAGGACTTCATTGACCTATGTATATATGTGTATGTTGGGGGGGTGGGGGGGGGGAGGAAGGGGTGTGGGTGTGTGTGTGTGTGTATGTGTAAAACTAAAGATTGTGGTGTTTGTTTAAATATGTATTTGAATCATTATTGAGACTAAAACATATAATGGGGTAGTCGACTGGTTATATGCTTAAGAGATAATTTTTTGATTCTCTGAAATGCAAATAAATCTTACTCTATACTATTTGGAAGTCATACAAAATTCATTTTGTGACTTTTATATGGATGAGTATTTACTTGGTTTAGTATAGAGGTTCCATTATAGTATGAGAGGAAATTAAATGAACTTATTAATAAGAATTTATGAGAATAAAATATAAATGATCTTATTTATATTATAAGATCATATAATGACTTCACACCACCTATTAAATTTTCTGAGTGTAGACAACCTTATGTTTTGAGATCTATTTACAAAGTTATACAACCAAAATTATATAAGTATATATGTCTTTCATTTATATACAATGATTATATAACAAAACTCATATATATACATTCAATTAGGTTTGTATTATGACAATTATTGTAAGAAGCTTTGTTAGGTTACAAATTGATTAAATTATGTTATCAATTTAATGAAAATTGTATAATATAGTTAGTTGAGTTGAGTATATAATTGTATACATTTTTTATGCAAGACATGAATACTGAATATAAAAATAAAGTATATAATCAAATTACTTTAGTTTGAATTACTTTATATTGTGAAGAATAAATTATAATGATTAGTGGATTATTTGATTATACATTGTTGACTTATTTTTTTATATACATAACTGAGTATTTTATAGGTATATAAATATACATAATACATACGATTTGTTGATTTAGTAAAAAATTAAAATATGTCGACCACATATATACACACTCAGTTAATGCTTCAAAATATTACATGATATAACAAATATATATGGGTGTATTTGTCATTTGAGTTATCATGGTTGAGTTATAGGTGGGTTTAATGCTTTGATGGAACATTTAGATATGTTATACTTAAGATTAAATACAAACCATATAATGATTAATTTAAAATGGATTATTGTTATACCTTAAGTGTCTGGATATAGGGAGATTATTGGGAGATTGGTGGTAATGATGTGTTGTCACTGATGTCAAGTGGTATTGGTGATGACAATGATATGAGAGTGCTCAGTTCAGTCTTGGTTGTTAGTGAGAGCTTGTGGGAGTAGTTGGTTGTCATGGAGCATGGAGAGAGAGTACATGTTATTTCCATGTGTTTGAGAAAGTGATCAGAGTCCTTCTTGGTGGTCTTCAAGTGGAGTTCAAGTTATCCTATACCTTGTGGGTTTGACCATGTGTGGTTGCCTAGGGGGTTTTGAGTACTTTGAGAGATATATCATGATAAGGAGCTTAGTATGCTTACAATATTCATGTTGGAAGTGTATAGGATGTTGATAAGTTAGATAGATGGTTTACAAGAGGTGGCTAGCGGTCTTCAAGATAGTTTGGCCATTGGCCTAGTTGGCCTAGGTGGGCTTGTGAGGCCGTGTAAAGGGTCAAAGAGTGTTTGCAGGTTGATAAAGCTTGTTTTTGCATGGAAGATGGTCAGGAAAGTTTGTTAAATCATGTTGATGAGATTTTATATTAGAGAAGGAGATAGAAAATCAATAAAATTCTTCATGTGTTTCAGAGGTGGCTCAAATGGTGCATTTTGAGCTTAAGAGGAAAGTTTCAACGTTCACTAGTTCATGTAGACTTTACATGGGGACCTGATCCTTTTGGGAGAGGTGGAAAATGGACCTAATAAGCCTTTCCAAGTATTTTTTAGTATATTTAGGGATAGATCTTTATGAAAATTCTTTAAGAATGTAAATTAGTTAAAACCCTCTATAAACCCTCATAATGGACTGATTGGAAAGATCTTGCTAGAAAAGACCCAAAATGGATTAGTTGACAAATTTTGACTATTTTAAGTTATATATGACTCCTTTAGTCATCTCTAGGTGGCAGTGGTGTGTCAAGAAAGTGAGTAGAATGTATAGAAATATGCTTATTTCTAAAGATTTTAGTACTACAAGTAGGGTTGATTGAGTCAACACATGAGAGTCATTGGAGATTTAATTTCAAGAATTTTTATTGAGGTATATGGATTAATTTTGGAAATTTATGTGCTCTGTGTCAATTATCTAAGTCAATAAAGTTACCCTATCGCTAATCTACCATATAGTGAAAAGAGTGACAAAAAGTCAGTATGAGTGAGAATCCATTTAGGGATGGTGTGTAGGTGAGTAGGGATGAAACCAATGGTTTGGGGTATTTTTTTAATACCTATTCCTTATGTTACCTTTATTTTTATGTGATGTTGATGACCATACATATGTACGCAGGTGCCTTTAAGATGACTTGTTTGAGTAATGAGCATAGTAAACAAGTATGTCTCATAGAATGATCTATATGTTTCATATATGAAATTATAAATATATATGTTTGTGATTATAAACATTTTAAGGTTTTTTTAGGAACAAATGAATGCATTATAATATCAATAAAGTGTCTGCACAAGTGTTATATGTCATGTTCATCATGACTAGTTTTTGGAGCTTGTAGGTAGTCTAGAGTGGCCTATTTGGAGATGCTAGTTTGAGGTGAGTGAGAAATTGGTGATATTATATGAGTGTCATATATTTATTAGATGGATCTTCTCTTTATAATTTTTCTCTGGTTTGTTTGGATTAGTCAAATATTTTTGACTAAGTTTTTGGTGTGCATGACCAGTTTGAGTAATCAATTTATTTAAGCTGGTTCAGACCTATGTGAGCTATGTGAATGTAAAAAATGTATTTGGAGGTGTTTTCTATGTCATTTATGACCTATAAATTTTATTTTTTTATGTGTTTGTTTGGTAAAATCAATAGTATGCGTCATTTCTTCTTGGCAATATTTTTTGGGTGTTTGCAAGATTTGGAACAAGAGATAAAATAGCTTGGATAGAGTAGTGGTTTGGAGTTATAGATGTTATAGAACCATTTGGGAGTAATAAAGTGTTAATTATATATATTTATTATGTGTTTTATCTCTTGGTTTAATCCCAAAGTGTTCATCTTTCTCAATGTGTGAGTAAGTGGTTTTAGGCCTATTAGGTCTATTTGGACCTAATGGTGAATTCTAAGTATATTTGATGTAAAAGATCTTTTTTGGATATTAAAAGTTTTTAATTACATTTTATTTACTTATATTAGTGGTTCTTATTCTTTTATGATGGCTATTATTCATGGAGATAGTCATATGTGGTGAATGACTTATAAGGGCTAATTGGACCTAGTGTAGCCTAGTAATTGGATAAGTGTCATTTGAAGTATGGATGACTTATGGAGTGTTTTAGTTGGCTTGATGACGTGTATGAGGAAATTTTATAAGGGTAATACAATTTTTTTAATCATCTTGGCTGACCAATATGGGTTAGATGAAAGAGTGGTATATATACTAGGTCTATTTGGCTTATTTGAGGGGAATGAGAGTGTGTGTGGAAAAAGTGAAGGAAGGAGCTCAATCAAGGAGAAGAGACAATTCATTGAGGAAAATAATAGTTTGAAGAGGATCATTCATTTTTTATTGATCATTTCATTTTCTAACAATTCATTAGACCTAATGGTCTAAAGGGTGACTTGGTTGATCAAATGAGGTAGGTGTGCATGCCTTGATAAGAGAAGCAATTTTTCAAGTGTTAGAACAAGAGAAGGTCATCATAAAGTGTATAATACATAAAATTAGTGTTTTCAATCAAATTATAGGTGGTTTAGTGGGTTCTTAATCACTTATGAGGTTGTATCCTTCTTGCTAGTTGGAGCTAGCTAAAGGTCTAGTTAGAGTTGGACTAAATTGAGGGGTGGATGCTCCTTGATTAGTTAGATCTGGTCTCAAGTCTCATGTTTGTATTATCCTTATAGGACTATAGTAAATTTGTTTTTAGGATTAAGATTGGGTTTTCTCTCCCTAGAGGCTTTCCCACATAAATGATGTGTTCATATGATGTTTGCTCTTGTTCAAGCTTTAGATGTATAAGCTTTCATGTTCATGTTATTGTATGATGAATGGATTTATGGAATTAAAATTTCATTATTAAATACTAATTCACCTCCCCCTCTCAGTATCTACTTCCATCAATATTATGATTTAAATTACATGTTTCTCAAAAAATGAATACCTTATTTCATCTTCTTCTAAGCCTTTATTGAAGAAGGTTATTGGTTGATCAAAAGTATATTTATTATACTACATGAGAATACCTAAAATTATGTAAATGTTAGCATAGGTGTATAAGAATAAATCCTTTGTGAATTCAGGGTTTAGGAGTGTAAGAGAACTAGCTATAGCTTTCTTGATCTCTTTAAAACTTCTTACTCCTTTGGTCCAACTCAAACTCTAATGCTTCTTTATCATGGTTAAGAGTGGCCTAGATAAAGTAGAAAAATTTAAAATGTATCTCCTTAGGAAATTTATCTTTCCAAAAATGCTTTGCAATGATTTCTTGTGCTTAGGCAAGGAAAGTGCAAGAATTTATTCTATCCTATTAGGATCTAAGCTTGTACCATATTTTGAAATTACATGTCCAAGAAGCCTACCTTCATGAATAGAGATAAAAAAATGTTTTTGGATTTAAAGACACTCCAAATTCCTTTCACCTTTCAAAAATTTGTTTGAGGTGAATCATATGCTCATCTACACTATTATAGAATATTTTTATGTCATCTAGATAATAAAGTATAAACTTATTAAGGATACCTTAAAATACCATGTCCATAGCTTTCTAAAAAGTGGCTCTAGCATTAAATAAGCCAAAATGCATCTTTCTATGTGCAAATGCCCTCCACTTTATGGTGAAGGCTATTCTAAACAGGTCTTATTCTTTAACCAAAATCTATTAATATCCATTGTAACCATCCAATAAGGAGAACCTTTCTAAACCTTCAACTAGCTATAAAATTTGTTCCATTGATGACAATGGATAGTCGTCTTTAAGAGAAGCCTTGTTCAAGTCATGGAAGTCAACACATAGTCTTATTTCACTATTATTTTTCCATACTGGAACAAGGTTTGCCACCCAAGTTGAGTGCTTAATTGAAAATATTATAGGTGACTCAATGAGCTTATACAACTCAGCTCTCATCAAAGGTTTAAGCTTTGGGTTAATAGGCCTTTGTCTTCATCTAACTGACCTAGTCTTATATTTTAACTCAATAGTATGTTGAGCTAGACTTGTATCAAATCCTTTAATGTCACTGTACTAACATGCAAAGACATCTACAAAACTTTAATAGAAATTAAAAAAAGTTTCTTTCTTTGAAGATGTGTAAACTTTGCCCACCTTTAACCTCTTACCATTTTTAATATCCACATATGTATAGTGTTCATCCTTGGTTGACAAAGTAAAGTTTTATTTTCTCAATTAATCATCTATATTGAATATGTTTTCAAGGGTGACCAACCCTTTAGGCAACTTGTTTGTCTTTAATTGGATAATCTAGTCACCATACTACTACAAATGCTTGTCTTGGTTCCTTGAAGATAACTCAACTTCCTCTTGTAAGAATCTGACAATATGACTATCATATTCAAAATGTTGCCAATTGTCATGGTTGTTTGAGATATAAGGTCTCACAATTTCCTTGATGTGTTATTGAATCTTTTCATTTTTTATGTCATCTAGGATACTAAATTATGATCTAATGGCAGCCACCCTATCCACATGCTTGTTCTTATTTATGGATATGGCCTAAATATTGAAAGTTTTAAAGTAAACTAGGTCCCATAATATATGATTATAGGACCTAATTATTGGGTTCTTACATATATTAAGTCCCATTACTTGGTGAACTACTAGTTCACTATCTCCAAAAACTAGTAAAGAATTGACTTTCATATTTCTTACCCATTATAAACCATGCATTAGCGATTCATATTTAGAAACACTATTGGAACAACCAAATTAAAACTTGAGAGAAGATAAATACTTTAGATTGGTTAGATAAATTAACATCATTCTAGATCTAGTGCCATGTTTGTTTCTGGATCCATCAAAATATAGTTGCCACAGGCCATCACTAGGTTAATCATCCTTCTTTAATGCTAAAATTGGTGCATCATTTTCATGAGAAAAATAGACACTAGGTCCTTATTATTCAATTAAATTATATGGATCATGTCCATGAAAATCATATGACCATTCATCAAGGAAAATATCTGAAACTCCATCTAGAGGTGATTCAGTTTCTACCTCATTATTTTCTAGTACATTATCTGAGATAACACAATTAATGTTCACCATACTTGGCATATATGGATCCAAATGAAATATTTTAATAGGTTTAGAACATATTTTTACCTTAGTAACATACCTAGTATTTAACATTAAATAGGTCCAATTAGATGACAAATATCCTCCAATATTTGAAGTAAAGTCTCTTGACAGACACATGGAAAAATAGGGAGGCAAGTCCACTACAACTACATCTTACTGAATGATAACATTGGGGAAAGAATGTAATTTTAGTTTTAGATATTTTATTATGCCTACTATCTATGTTGGTGATCCATCTAATTACAATACTCCTTTAGTGTTTGGCTCTTAGACAAGACCAAGCCTGTCTATAATTTGTTTGGGCATGACAGTGCTACTAGCTCCACTATCTACCATACAATTATGGACTAAGCAGTCACCAACTATCAAAGAGAGATAAAAGGAGGGGTTTTATTTTATTTGACATTTTTTTATCCACCTTTATCATGTTATGTACTTTTTTATCAGGTTGCTTGATTTATTAGTTTGGATTGGCCAAGATAGCTCCTTATTTTTCAACTGGTTCTTTAGATACATTAAGATCTGAATGATCTTGAATAAGCATGTCCTTTTATACTAGAATAGAAAATAAATCCCACATGATAATTCTAAAATTTGATTTCATCATTTGATTTATTATGCTGAATGAGGTTACACTAACCTTTGGCTACAACTTTTGAGCCACTAGTTGTTCTTTAGTTAGAGGCATTTAGGGAACCTTCATTGTCTCTGTATTTAAAATATTTTTTACTATAATAAAAACAACTCAATCCTTGACACTCTTAGAAATAAAATTAGGAACACTAGAGTTATTTATCACATCTTAAGCTTATTCAATTGATTTTATTTTATTGCTAGTTAGAGATGTAACTTGACCATTTGTGTTGCTAATTTCACCAACTTAGTTCAATGCAATATGATCATCCAATTGCCAGTTAACATTGATAACATCAATCTACCCTAAAACTTGTTAAGATTTTCCTTGGAATTCCATATTCAGGTCTTAATATTAACCACCTTGAAGAGAGAACTCTTCATGTGTCATTTATGGAATAGTAATATCTTGTGATATCAAGGCTTGATTTTGAGTGTCATTTGGATTGGAAGGCTTCCAACCTAAATCTTTCATCAAGTTATTTTGAGGAATAATAGATTTTGAACTTGAAGGTATATTAGGATCAAGGGCTACATATGGCTTAGTTTGGGTAATGGCTCCTTGATTTTGATAAGATTGTCTATTATCGTTGAAACCCTTATAAGGGGGTCATTGGTTATTGAAAGACTATTAAGTATTCTATTTTTTCTACTAATAAGGTCTACCTTGGTATTAATATCTCTTGAGTTGAACAATATCATTTCCAAAATCTTGTAACATGATTTTTTAGATCACCAATATCTTTAGTTTGATTAGGAGGGGCTACAACTTAAACTTTTGGAGATGGGATAGGAGATATAAATGGAGTTTGGGGAACTTGAGGAGGAGGAATATATTGAAATTATATGAATATAGGCATTATAGGCATTAGAGAAAGTTTACCATCTTTTATTAAGCTATTTTTTGCTCTTATTATAATTTCATAGGCATTTGGCAACATATTACCACCCATAGACTGTATCATGACAGTTATATCAAAATTAAAGGCCTTAAGATAGTACAAAAAAACATACTTTGGAGATGGTCTAACTAATGTAGGGATCCTAGTCCATGTCTTTTGGTATCTATGGTTAAAATTAGACATGAACTCATGGGGTACCTTTATATGGCAGTTAGTTGTTCAACCAAAGATAGATGATCAAAATTGTCTTCAAATTTCCTAATTAAAGCTACATCTAATTCATCCCAAGTAGTAATGGAAGTCAAACGGAGTTTCCTATACCATTATAATGTTTTTCCTTTGAAGGAGGAATCAATCAATCTGATAGCCACATTATCTTGAGTAACATTATGAATAAAACATAGATTGGCAACATCTTGGATATGTTCAATAGTAGTTTTATCATATTCTCTTAAGAAGTAAGGGATAAAATTTAAGGTAGACATAGGGATGTTATCATATTGGGCTAAATTAAAATGACTACCCCTATTAAATGGAACAAATACTTGATTCCTGATAACCATTTGGGTAAAAGGGATTTGGATTATGGGGACAATAGATTGGAATAAAATAATAAGATAACCAACAAATGAATATTATTTTGGAGGATAAGGGGTTATCCTAATGAATATTTATCTCTTATGAGAATTAGAAGGCAACTTAATGTGTTTAAATCGAGTACCTTTACTTGATGATATTTTTTTAACCTTTGGCATGAAAGCACTATCTGGATGATGCTATGAACTCAGCAACTTGAAGAATCTTCAAATTTTGATGATGGTATATGTCTCCTCATTTTTTAGTTTCTCAATTTTCAAAATTCAATTATGTCAAAGAAATTATGTCCCACTGGGTATGCCAAAAATATTGGTGTTTTAGATTTGTACCCTAGTTGAGTAAGGGGATTGTTCAAATCTTCCTACTTAAATCTAGTCCAATATGGGACTAATCCCAGGATGTGGGTATCCTAATAATGGATCAGACCTCAAGAGAAGGTTGGATTCCTTCTAGATATATAACCTAAATTAGACTTAATCTAATGCTTGCTTGGAAAAGGACAGAGAGAGTAACAATAATATATGAAATCATGTAAATGGGGTGATGCACTAGTAATTGGAACACTTGTACTTTGTAAAAAACACACTATGAGACACATACAAGACCAAATAATATCAATCTCACAAAAATATTTCACAATAGGGCACAAATCAATTATTAAACTAGTATGAAAGGGTATATATCCACTTTTAAGCTAAACAACAAACTATAAATTGCACTTATAATCACTTATGATAACTATCAACCACTTCATGAAGGTGAGAAAAACTCAAACATATACAAGGAAAATACATTCACTTAACTTCAGTACATGAATTTATGGATCACACTTAAATCTAGCTTATAAAATGTTGGAATTTTGTCTTTATTGCATCAAAAGGTGTCACAATACAATTTTTTGTATAGACTAAGCAAGCCAAAGCATAAGAGTCTATTTCTCTAAAAATTTATAGAGATTTCTTATTAAAAACTTTTAGATATTTTGATATGTATTAGAAGTTAGAACACACACACACACACACACACACACACACACACACACACACACACACACACACACACACACACACACACACACACACACACACACACACACACACACACACACACACACACACACACACACACACATATGAAGAGAGAAAGGGAACAGTGATGTGTTAGCATAAGTTTGAGGATGCTGACTCATGACCCTATCAATAAGGAAAAAAATCTATAAAAGAATTAAATTCCCATTACCCTGATCTAACTATGAGGTCTTCTTTTTAGAACTCCATGTCATTATCTATCTAATCTATTGATGAGGACGATGTCTTGGAATTGACAGAATTATGCCACATCTACTTTAGGTGGCCAACTATACTTGTTTATTAAAAAAGTGACCCTAATGATAGGTGATAAATCTCTCCATGGTCTGTATTTGCTCCAATATCAAACACATGTCCATTTATAAGTGAAAACCAATCCAATTATTGGTTTTCACATAGTCATAGTATCCATGAAAACCTGTAAACTACTTGACTTTACTTCACAATCACTGATCCATCTTCAATCTCTATATTTGGTCCAAATTGACCTATTTTACCTATATAGAACTCTGTTGGCAATGCTTGGTCTTGTTTCATCATTAAAATTTTCAACCCTTTATCTTTATAATGTCTAAAAGACCTATTTTGTCTTGTGGAGCCTTCATGATGATGCTAGATCTTGTAATTTTCATCTGATTTAGTTTTGACATGCTCGAGCTAGGTTCCTTTATTTTTATCTTATTTGGGTTGAATAATTCCCTATAAGATTCTATTGAAAATGTCCTAGGCTTTCCCTTTATTCAGTGGCTATCTAAATCTAACTCATATTATTGACATGTTGACCCATCTCACTCTGTTAGATCCTACTTATCCAGATGAATGATGATCATTGATCTTCTTAAGACCCATGGTTTGAAATCAAATGGCTAATTCATGAGCTCAAATTTGACATATATTCTCTTTTTATTTGACATTTACATGACTTTCATTAACTTTCACATGATCACCAAATTTAAACCATAATGGATTTTTGATGTCTTAATTTTGATGTCCATGCAGATGTCTCCCATTTTTTGACCAAATTTGAAGGCTTGGATTTTGAATATAAAAGTTCATAGATGCACCAAATTTGTAGGAGATGTTCTTCATATTAAAAGGATTGTGCCCACTTGATCCATTGGTCATATGAACTTTCTACGTGAAGATAAAAAATTCTCAATGAACTAGCTCATTTGTTCTTACATGACGTCCTAACGATGATCTAGTTCTTCAAATTTGAATACTCCATCTTTTACTCAATCTTTCAAGGATATAATGATTTTTTAAGTCTTGTGTAACCTGGTTCATGTTCTTGGACACCATGAAAAATGATTTGACCCTTCACCTAAAACTATAGACCTATCCCTTGAAAATCAATTAGATCACACTTTAAGATTGCTTAAAATATTTTAAAATATTTACAAAATCTATTAATCACCACTTGAGGTCTATCTATTCCTTGTGACATTGGGTCACTCTTCAATCAGGATCATGTTCCTTCCATTGGACTTTTGTACTAGGCACATTTTTAGTATGTAGACTAAATTTGGTCAAAAATTACCATGAACATCATAGTATGGTCTCACCTCCAAAGCCCTCAGAGTCATCTGTGTCATTTCCACATCAGCACACTTACCTTTTGCTAAGGAGGGGCATGTGTATTTATCTATGTTAATAAGTAAATGAATTCCTAACCTGTGTTTTCTAGATAATAGGTTGTGAGTCTCAAAAAAATTTCTCACGAGCTCCATCAATGCCCATTTATCATTCACATATCTTTGAAGTGTGTAAGTGCAACCACTAAGTCTTCTTACCTTAATGTAGGAGTAGGTGGGGAAATGGATGAAATAGGAACCCCATTGGGTAATCTTTATAGTGGCTACATCAAAGAATATATTTATTTCTAGTTCCTCATCAAACATTATTATGATGTAATAAATGAATGCATCATTGACTCTCCTAAAGTGTTATATACTAGCCTTCAAAGTGAGGTCAGGGTAATAGTTATACACTTTATTTGCCTCACTAGCTACAAATTTGAGGCTTTGGAAAGCTCTTCCTTTGGCCAATATATATACTAGGTAGCTAGTCATGTATAATTTACCTATTATTTTCACCTCTATCAACTACTTATGGAGGGAGTCACTGATAAATTGTGCCTAATGGATGTATTGTTTATTTTCATGGATGACCCAAATGTACTAATACATCCAATCCTAAAAGATTTTTGCATCTACCCTACCAATGATCCTATGCATTAATATAATTGTATCCCATACATCATCCTTGAAATCAATTCTTTCCAATGTCTTAGGCAATCTAGTAGAGGCAGCCTTAGGGATTCTCAACCATTACTTATTCATCACTCTTTGGCATCCAATAGTGTTATCTTGAAAGAAATTTTTGGATGATTATAGAGTTATGTCTAGGTGAATCTCAAACTTTGGTATCACAAACATTAAATCAATGAAATATGGGTCCAGACTTAAAATATTTTCCCCTTTATCATTCAAGACCTCTCTCTTATCACTATCATAATAATGTGTTAGTGTAAGGACTATCTTTTAGATTTTCACCATTAGGGGAAAATCTACTACTTGGGGCAGTTTGGAGTCATAGATACTTTGGATCTATTTGTTCTTGAATTTTTCATTAATCCTAGTCTAGAAGTCACCTAGGCCAATGTGATCTAGGTCTGCATCTATAATCTCAGTGGTTTTAGATTCCAGACTAAGAGTTAACCTAGGTCCTTTGGACTTGAAATTCATCTCTTTCCTAGACATGAATTTTAGAGAGACTGTTGAGGGAAAACCAACTATAAAGTTGGTAGGATTTGTAGGTGCTAGAAGTAAATGAAAACTCTGATAGAACTTAGAGTTAATCTATTCAAGTGAAATGTCTATGGGAAAGTGGAGATATAAAATTAGGTTGAAATTTATGATGGAGATTGGAGGTGTGAATTATAGGTGTAATTTCCATGGAAGTTGGAGTTGTTCCAAACAATGAAAAAATCCACAAAATTTTGAGGTGCAAATTGCAGTTCAAAAGTTTACAAGGACTTGGAATTATTTTGAGTAATGGAAATATCTATGGGATTATATGTTGTAATCAATAGGTTAAAATATCATGGAAATGGGAGGTGTGCTTATCAAGTTGAGAGTCCATAGGGACTATAGGGAGCTACAAAGGAATATTCTCCTAGTTTTTGGGAATATTCATGGGTATAAATTAAAAACCCTAGATTTTCACTATAAAACTTGGGAAAAAACCCTAGGATTCAACTTCTTGGAAATGTGTAGGAAAAATTATAAAATAATAAGTATGAAAATAACCCTAAACTAGATGATGCCTATGAAACATAATGAAACCCTAAAATTTGTAATTAAAACTTTTAACAATGTTTGAAGGAATGGAGGAATTCAAATAAGCTCAAATTTTAGGCAAAATGGCTTTAAAAAAACATAGAGGATTTCAAGGAATATTGTGCAATTACTAATGGTGACATGGTGTGAGGTTCAAATCATGGCTTGAGGTCATGGTTTAAGGTCATTTTTGTAAGGAGGTTCACAAATTGAGGTGAGAAATCAAAAATACACATAACAAGTTAAATAATGAATTAAAAAAACCTAATTCTACTTATTTATACTAAAAAAATTCTTGTAATTAATGCCCTAAAGTTTTAGTTGGCAAAGGTCTAGAGTCTTCAATCAATTTTTCAAATTTTCAAATTGCATGTTGACCTCTAAATTATGTGGGCAAAGATAGGTTGGCCTCTTTAAAAATAAGAAGTCAAAACTCAAGGAATAGTTTGTAAAATTTCAATTTACTCCCTGAGTTTTAGATTTTAGATAGACTATTTGGTTTATGAGAAGCAAAACTCTGCTTGTAATTTACAATTTTGAAAAATTACAAAGCAGGTTTTCAGTTTTCATCAACTAGTGTTTAGTGGGAATCAGAACTCCACTTACAATTTACAATTTTGAAAAATTGAAAATTAAAAGTGGGTTTCTAGTTTTCTTCAACTAGTGTTTAGTGAGAAGTAGAGGTCTATATTCAATTTGCAATTTTGAAAATTATAAATTGCAATCAGATCTCAGATGTTTGCCACTTAGTGTATTATAGGATCTGAAGTCTAGGAAATAATTTGAAATTTAGAAAACTACAAATTATAGTCCAATAATTAGATTATATAGGCTTAAGGAAATGGATATTTTGGGGATATTCAAGGACATTTTCCAAAAAAAAAAAGGGGTCTCCCTTAGGCTACTTGATATTTTGATATTTTTGGGACAAAAATATCAATATATTTGACAACCTCTATGAGATGATTGATTTTTAATTAGTTTCTTTCTAGTAGCCTTGTATTTCATTTGGCATGGAGTAATTTTAAGCTTAACACACTTTAATTGGTGAAGGACAAACTAGGATTTTCGTAAACAATAAAAAATAGGTAAAAATAGAACATACTAAGGAAACAAAAACTCCTAATGAGTTAACTTGTGTGAAAGCACTTATTTTGGAAAACACAAGTAACCCTATTATATAAAAAATTTATTTTTTGGAATTAATTCCAACCTCAAAATCAAGATTTGAGGTATATCGCATTGACTTGGATAGGTAGTTTTGATCCATCAAGCTTGGATAGTTGGAATGCATTAGCTCCTTTGCACTGAGTTATAATATATAGACCACTCCATATTGCATCAAACTTGGTGTGTTTTCTTGGTTTAGCCTTGTATTCATCCCATTTAAGAACCATTTATCCTTCATTAAATCTCCTATTATATGTTATTTTTTAAAGTCTTCTTTGTTTAAACCTGATTCAATTCTAGAACTTTCATTAGTTGATTCTTAATTTCTTCTAGTTTTATGAGTTCTACCAATCTTACTATCATTTTATCATTATCAATCAAGTCCAATTGATGATTGATCTTTAGAGATGGTAACTTAATCGACAATGGAACTCAAAATTCCTTCCCATATACCAACATTAATGGGGAGTTTCCAATGGCTCTCTTAGGGGTAATCCTATTATCCCATAGTGATGATTTCAATTTTATGTGCCATGTCTTTTGGTTATCCTCCATTGTTCTTCTGATAATTATTATGAGGTTCTTATTGGTAGACTCAACCAAGCCATTACCTTGAGGGTAATAATTGGAAAAATTCATTAGGTATACATTGTGATTTATATCAGATTCACTCACTTGAGTGCCCATAAAAGCTTTGGCATTGTCTAAGATAATGATGTGAGGAACACCGGTATATTTGAATAATTTAAGACAATAATATCCCCTTCTTATTATTTTGATGGCCATCATTCTTGCATAGAATGTCTACATGATAGGCCATCATGAAATTCTTTGAGCACTTTGGGGATTTGATTATGCTCGATACATCTTAGCATGACTCCATTCATATCTTTTCTAAATAATTTTCCATAAAAAAGAAAATAAGTAATGGACTAGAGTCTAAAATACCTTTTCTTGGACTACTGAAAGTCATGCAAGTACTTTCTAGTTTATAGGAAAATGGTCATGTCACAAATCCATCTATTGAAAAGAGGTGGATCGACTGGCTAAGATGTAATTTGAGCATATATTATTTTAGATACTACTACAATTGTTTTTATATTAAAATCTAGTTATTCATGTAATCCCTTCCCTCTTACAAGCTTTATGATTTTAATTTCCATGTCATATTTCATGACCTTTGTGATCCACCCTAATGTTTTTTCATTTATCTCTCAACTCAATAGGAACTCTTTAACACTTTGAGGACTCACCATCAGATGAATTTTATTGATGGAGAACATATGCCTAAAATTTTTGAGATCTTTAATCATAACATATACTTGATTCTTCACAAAACTATAATTTCCTTCATAATCCTTCAAGGATTGACTAAAGAAAGATATTGGTTGTTCTAATTGTTCTTGAT
Organism: Torreya grandis; assembly: GCA_037957365.1. Taxonomy (NCBI): domain Eukaryota; kingdom Viridiplantae; phylum Streptophyta; class Pinopsida; order Cupressales; family Taxaceae; genus Torreya; species Torreya grandis. The sequence continues at coordinate 3,553,975 of JARHVA010000486.1, read as the reverse complement.
TATACTGAGTTAGGATAGCTGAGATATTGCCTTCCCCTCCAAAAGCATAAATAATGAAATATTTCTTGTAGTTGGGGTTGTCTAGGGAGGATCTTAAGAAATAGCTTATTTGATGGCTTCAAAGTTGTATTTCCCCTCATGTGTCTAGATGAAAATGATACCCTTCTTGATCATTTTAGTAAGGGGCTTGGCCATAAAGGCAAAATTTGGAATAAATCTTCTTAAAAAGTTTATTTTTCTAAGAAAACTTTGTAATCCCTTCTTATGTCTTAAAAGTGATAATGTAGATATATTACTTATTCTTTCTAGGTTTATTTCAAGACCTTCCTTTGAAATAATGTGTTTTAGTAGTTTCCCTTCATATACTATGAAAATGCACTTCTTGGGATTGAGGGAAACCCTAAATTTGCTAAACATTTTGAAAATATTCCTAAGGTGATCTAGGTGTGCATCAACATGCTTTGAGTAAATAGTGATGTCATCTAGGTATACCAGGATCATTTCATTTATCAACCCTTTAAAAGCCATAGCCATGGCTCTCTAGAATGTTATACCAACATTAGTTAGACTGAATGACATATTTTTGTATGCATATATACCCAATTTTGTGTTGAAAATAGTCTTTAACTGCTCTGATTCTTAAACCAAGATTTGGTTATTGATAGAATAAATCTCTAGAAGAGAAAGCCTTTTAGATCCTAATATTGTTTGTATGATTTTATCCATAGGGGGAAGGGGATAATGATCCTTTATAGATGTTTTGTTTAGATCCCTAAAATCTAAACAAAGTCTAATTTCACCATTCTTTTTTATTAAATGGACCAAATTAACAATCAAGATGAGTGCTTGATAAGGAAGATGATGTTAGCCTCTATCAGTTTGGACAACCCACTCTTCATCAAGGGTTTTATATTTGGATTAATAATTCTCTACTTCTATCTAACAAGCTTGGTATTTAGATCAAGATCTGTTGTATGTTGGGCTAAGATAGGGTTAAACCCTCTTATATCATGATAACTCCAAGTGAAGTTATCATCAAAATATTGACATAACTCAATAAAGTCTTGTTTTTCAGAATCATTGCATACCTTTCCTATATTCAATGATTTTCCTTTTGAGATGACTACTAGTTCATAGTTTTCTTCATTTATGGTGATGTTCTTTTGCCTTGTAGATAATCATCTAAATTGAAGATGTTTTCTAGAGTAACCAGACCCATAGGTAGTTTGTTCATCTTTAACTAGATGATTTGATCTCCATATTGATCCTGGAGCCTTGATTAATTTCTATTAAAGAATTCAGCTTGTCTCAAAAATTTGATAATTTATTGGTCACTATCAAAGACTCGATAATTAGTTACATTATCTGGAATAGATGGCCTTACTATCAACCTTACATGATAGCTATTTTTATTCTTTATTTCTTTAGGTAGGCTATATTGGGAGCCTATCGAGCCTATACAATCAGCATCTTTATTTTGTACTCTTAATACCACTTAAATATTCAAAGTACTAAAGTCTTCTAATAAGTCCCAAACCCTATGCTTGTAAGATTTTGGAAAATTATTCTTAGTTACGCTCTTGCATCTCACTTGGTGAATAATCAACTTACTATCACCAAATATTTGTAGGGTTTTTATCCCTCTCTCCTTGGCCAATTTTAGGCCTCAAATAAAAGCCTCATATTTAGATAAATTATTTGTGTAACTAAATTAAAGTCTAAAAGAATAAAAATATCTTTCCTTCTATGGAGAGATCAAGAAAATAAATGCACCTACATTATTCTTGCTTCTCAAACCATCAAATAACAATAGACATAATCCTTGAATATCTTCAACTAGTTTTACTAGGTTTGGGATAATTGCATCATTTTCATGAATTTAATATGTACCCAACCTTGTTTCATGTACATAGTTATAAGGATCAAATTTGAAGGATTGAGCCCCATTCATCTAGATGAGTGTCTAGAATCTCTTCTATAGGGGTTATAACTTCTTGATCAATCTCCTCTTCCTAGTCCTACAGTATATAGTTCATGTCTACAAGGATAGAATTATATGGCTCAATATGGTATTTTATGATTGGTCAACTCTTATTATTACTCTAGTTCCATAAATCATCCTAAGAAACATGTAAGACCAATCCACAGATAGATATCCTCCCATTTTTGTAGTGAAATCTCATGAAAGATAGATTGTAAAATAAGGTGGGAGATCTATAACTAAGATATATTATGAAATTGAAAAAATGGAACAAGTGTGAATAATGATATTTAGCCCTTTTATTGTTCCTACTATTTGAATAGTAGTACCATCCAATTAAACCACACCTTTATTAATAGGTGTATATTTTATACCAAGGGCATCAACTATCTTCTTGGGTATCATTGAACTGTTATCCCCTGAATCTACCATGAAATTATGAATGAGATGCTTTCCTAATATGAGTGAAAGATAGAAAGGGGGAGGCTTACCATTTTTTCTCATGTTATTGTTAGTTTATGGTTAACACAAATTAATTATAGGATTAGGTCCCTTGGCTAGAACCTTGTCCATTAACTAGAATTTCTTCAATCTTTGCATTGGAATGGATAGTGAATCCCACATAGTGACATTAAATTGGTATTCTTCATCTGCTTGAGGATGTTGAAAGGAAAATTACCAACCTTTATTAGTGCCTTTTTAGGAGCTATGTCTTATTTCAAGAGATTTGGAGTTGGCACTTTTGCTTTGGGCTATCCCATGGGCATAAAGGGTGGTCTTTATACCATGTTGCTTTTTATCAATTATTTTATAACTTTGGAAGTTGTAACTTGTTTCACACTAGGGGGTTGATCAATTTCAATTGATCTTTTCTTTGAACATGTATTGGCTACCACCAGACCTCCACCATTGAATAATGCCTCCTCTTAATTCACACCACAAAAGTCTTCCTCTTGCTAGTTTAGAAGAGTAGCCTCACCTTAAACAGGTTCTTGTGTATCTACTTATTGGGAAGTGGATTCTCCTTGTTATCCTTGTGTGTTTGATATCCCTTACACCATCAAATATTGAGTAATGACACCATTAGGACAAGTATTATGGTTATATATCTAAGAACAAGGATAACACAACTCATACTCCTAATCCAAGTTGTTCTAAATAGGTATAATAGCTTTGATATCACCTGGTGTAGGTAGAGAAAGGATTTATAGAGGTTTTTCTTGTATATTTTGACCTTGTGGCAGTAAATTGCCTTGGTATGGCTGACTATTTGGCTAGTATGATGGGTTAACTTATTGATAAGGCTTGTAGTTCTAGGATTACTACCTCTTAATTGATACTAACTCATTGAAAAAACTCTTGAGTAGTGATTTAACCTCATATAGATCATTTGTAGGAGCAGGAGTCAAAACTGGTGCTTTGCTCATGTTAAAAATTGGAGTAATTGTAAGTAATGGCATAGGAGGTATTTTTATAAATAGAGGCATTGGTGGCCTTGTGTAAATTTTCCCTACTTGAATTAAATAATTTTTACCCTTATTATAATTTCATAGTCATTGGGAAGTGTTATCCCATCCATTGACTGAATCATAATAGCTATATCACTATTCAAGACTCTCAAGTAATATAGGAAAGCATTATTTGGAGTTAACTTTACTAATATTATAATTCTATTCCATGTATTTTTAAAATGGAAATTAAAGTCAATCATGTGTTTTAAGATCCTGGTGGGTGGATTCACTAAGAGTTTAGGTTTTTGGTTTAATGGTTCATTATATGTGGTATCAGAGTGCCCACTCATGTTTGAGTCTTAGGTCTTGAGTGGTAACACTGGCATGGTAGTTTTCACCTGGGATTCTACATGTGTATGGGGGCACACACCCATCTTGAGGATGAGATTATCAAAATCATGGTGGGGTGTTAAGATCCTAGTGAGTGGATTCACTAACAATATGCACTTTTAGTGTAATGGTTCATTACAATGTGTTCGTGAAGAGCCCATTGAATAGTAGTTAATTATTCAACTAGGGAAAGGTGGTTAGTTTTATCTTCAAATTGAGTACATAGTGCAGTGCATAAGTCAATCCAAACTTGGATCGAATTTGGGGAAAGACCTTTGTACCGCTGTAAGGCTTTACCTTTGAAAGAGGAGACTAGGAATGTGATTGCAAAATTATCTTGTACCACATTGTGGACTAAACAAAGATTACCAATATCTTGTATGTGTTTCATAGGAGTGGTGGAAGTTTCACCAATAAAACATGGGATGATTTTTAATGTCAAGGTAGGTATATCATCATACTGGGCCAATTAGAGTGATTTGCATTCGTTGAAAGCTATAAAATTCAAATTTTTATCCATTATGGGAGGTATGAAATTGATGGGAGTACTTAGAGGAGATGCAAATAAAATTGTAGGATATACTTTAGGGCAAGGTATAATTGATTTTGATATCCTTTTAGACAAAAATGATAATTCCATAAAATCATCTCTCTAACCTTTAGTAGATGATATTGTTTGTTTGCTTGGCATATGTAAACCTTGAAATTTTGAATCCATAAGCTAGTGGAGTCTCTAGGTGTTTTTGAAATTTTTATGAAGATCATACAATGATCATTGAGAATATTACCAATCTCTTTGTAATTTTTAGGTTACACCAAGCTTGTCAAAAACTGTTATCACATAGATTTTACACCTATTGTTGATGTCAAAGCTCACTTTGCTAAAATCTAATGATACAAAGGGAAAAAATCCAAGATGTAGGACATTGGTGAATTGAGGTGAACCTTTGGAGAAGGCTAGTTTCCTTTCACTAAACTTTGTGAAACTGATAAAATATTAGTTTATAAAAATTCCACTCTTTTAGTCTTATTGCTTCTAAACTAGGGTTTGACTGGGAAAAGAGTTATGAGAATGAAATTTACAAAACTAAAAATGGTGATTGCACCAAATGTTTTTTAGTGGATTTTAATGCTTTCTTGAATGAACACGATAGAATAAAAAATAAATTGAAATTTTTAGGAGCACAAACTCATGCAAATGGGAAATCAAAGGTAATATTTATTATTTTTCATAGAAGGGATAAGATTCTTTTATTTTAATCAAATAATATTCCAGAAAGGTATAAAATACCATAAATGAAATTTCATGACTGAAATAAGAATTATAACATCCAAAAATATTCAATCAACTTTACATAAATAAGGATCTCTCATACAAGAAAAGCAAAATTTCAATTTATTTCATTCTCCAAGTTACAACATGTAGAGAAGTTATTTAAAATGTAGAATAATAACCTAGAAAAAAAAAAGATAAAATGGGCTATGCTATATTGCCCATATTTATACAAAAGATCTCATAAATGAGATGTAGTCAACAAAAACTCTAATGCCTAGTAGAGGAGCATGCAAATCTAGAAACTTCATGAAGAGAGGCATGATCTATAATAGTTATGGCATCCATGGCATGGAGAACAAGTTTAAAAATTGATCATGCAAGAGTTGGGCATGATCTTCAGTTGGTAGCGGTGTAGATGGAACTTGAAAAACTTCATGCAACACCTTTGGTATTTTTTATTCAGTTGCAATGGATCTTCATGCAAATAGGATGCCAAAGTAAAACTTATTTTTAGAACAAAAGATAACATTAAAATAAGTTACTTTTTTGTAAAACCCTAATGTGTAATTTCTAAGTGAGACTTTTATAAATTACAAGTCATACCACTTTGTCAAAAATGGAATTGTAATTTACAATATGTGTTTTTACAACTTAAGAAATTAAAACTTTGTCAAAATGAAAAGTGTAATTTGCAAGTCTGCTTTTTACAATTTCCAACCTATCAAAATAGAAAGTGTAAAAAACACATGGCACCTTTTATAAAGAGATGTCAAAAGGATAGTTTTAATTTACAAATTATGTTTTTACAACTTTAAAATATTTTTACGATAATGAAAATAAAATATATGAGAAGACTTTTAATATAAAAAATTAATATATCTCCAACACTTCTTCTGACTCTTTATCCTTTTCAGCCTATAATTTTTCAACATATACATCAAAAGCCTTGAATATCTTCTAGATTCTATCTTCATTTGGGCCAAAAGAGTAGAGGTTGGTTATTTCTCAATCTATAACTATATCAAAAATTTCCCTTCTTAAATTTCTATATACTAATATATATTTACCTATCTAATCTAATGTGTTATGATATTTGATGTAACGATGGATAGAACTCAAGGTAAAGACTGTATCTCATGCATATTCCTTTTTTATCACTTATTTGAATTTAATATTAACCTCTTTTGTTGAAAGGAGCTGATCTTGATAATTTATTGGTTGACATGAAACTTTATTCAACAAATCTTCTATGTCATATAGCATGTGAGTGGCCTTGACATGTGCAACTTTGGCCTTGTGAGCAACATCTATATGCATCTTTATTCTAAATAGTGCATCTTTGTTTAACTCCTCTTTATCCTCATAATTTTTTAGTATGTTTTCTTCAAGGAGGATGTCCATGTCAATTGAGCCTACAGTTATCAATTTGTAATAGAAAAGATTCAATATTTCTATCTCTCACTCATAATTACTAACCAGTCCTCTCAGGGTGACCCTTCTTTCTCTCAGAACTATTTAATGGTCCATTATTATATTAGTAATTTTATTAGATTTTGAGATGATCTCTTCTACCCATTCCTTAGTGGCCCTTCCCATGCTACCAATATTTGTCACTGCATCAAATGTTGATTGATCTATGATCTAGGTGATGGGTCGTGCTAGTTTGGGTTGGCCTAATTATACAGTGGGTTTGATAAATTTATTTAATGTAGTCATAAGTTGTTTAACATTTTTTTTAGTTAATCCTTAGTGACCTTATCACTATCCATTTTTTAAAATAGGGAGTTAATGTTGGATTGAACATCATGTTTCAAACCCTCCTCATAGGATGTCCAAGGTGAAATTTTGATACCTGATAATTCCACACCACTAGATATTCTTTCTATTTGTCTGGTGGGGGTACTACAATCTCTACATATCTTTTCCCTATTGAGTCAAAAAATATTCTTGATAAGGTCTAGGGAGTAGTCTTGGTTTCTTATGTTTATTAGAGAGACCAAAATCCAATATACTTGGGTACACCATCTACTTATATTTCTTCCCCATTCTTTGTGTTAAACAAGTAGGTGTAGCTTCATATTGTGTTGACACTATCACTTGAGAATTTGTATTTTAAGATGCTACACTAGTAGGCATAATGAGAAGTGTTTTATCATGTATTGAATCTATTTTTAATTGATTAACAAATGTTTATGTAGTCTTTTATCTATTTATGGGTTGAAGGTACATATTTTCATCAAGTACCTACTCATCCCCTATCTCCACTGAATGGGTTGGGGTTAATATATAAGTGGAAGAGGTGGGGGTAATGGAAATGAATGTGTCTACTGGGGGTGTGGGAGATGGAAGTGATGAAGGATTAGACACAAGGAGTTAAAACTTAGGGACTGGTGAAAGTGTGGAGCCCAAAACCTTAAATGATTCAATAAGAGTGGTAGGGAAACTCAGGGGTGGTAAATTAGGGAAGATGAAAGGGGATGAATATGAAGCAGTAGTTATCCCAAGAATTGGGATGGCTAGTAGAACTAAAGTTAGAATGACTGAGTCTATGGCAAGATACTATTATGTAGTGTTGGTAACCAATGAGGATAGAATGGAAGGGATTGTAAATGAAATGGAAAGAATTATGGAAGGAGGGATTGAAATTATGGGAAGAATTGAAATGGAGACATGAGTATCTAATGAATGGGGAACCTAATTGTCCACTTGACTTGATTGCATTATTACCAATGGACTTATTTTTAGAGGTAAAGTGGTGTTAATGGGGGGTGGAGTCACTTATGGTGAAGGAGGAACGGCGATAGGAGGAAGTTTTGGTGTTGTATGAATGATAGAAATAGGTGGGGGTAATTATAAAGATAGGATTTTTGAATATCACTAAGATATGGGATGAAGTTGTGGTTGCTTCAACTATATCTATAGCCTCAGATGAAATGATGATCAGTTGATCTATTACTTCTCCATGTTTGCTTGACTTCCCCTTCTAGGACTTATATTTATTCTTCTTCTTATAGGAGATCAATGGCCTATGTGATTATTTTACTACTGCGCCATTGGGACCCTTCACTAATGGTAGAATTCCTTGCTCCTTAAGTTTTAGTAGTTTTTTAGTGATACTATATCTTTGGTCACTTGGACCCCATTACTCTTGATATAATTGAGTTTTTTATTAATCACATGTGTAGTTCTATATATCAGAGAGAAATACTCAAGAATAGACCACCTTATAGATGGAAGGGGTTGAGAAATGGTTTGTTTATAGTATGTTTTTTCTACCAGGGACTCATCATCCACTAAGTCCTTGGGAATTGGTGTTAAATCAAAATCTTTGACCTAATCCCAGGTCATTCTAGAGTGGTCCCTCAATATAAATTCATTTTCATCATCCAAATATTCTCAATAATCTTCAAAGTAGGGAACATGGGAATATGTGAAAATTCCTAATGTTGTTGGTGATGTTGCCATGAACATTATAGTATAGTCCCACCTTTAAATACCTCAGGGTCATTTGTGTCATTTTTACATCATCATAATTGTTTTTTGCTAAAGAGGGGAATTTGTATCTACCTATACTAATAGGGAAATGAATTCCCAACTTGTGTTTGCTGGATAATAGCTTGTGAGTCTCAAAACATTGTCTCACTAGCTTCACTAATGCCCATTTGTCACTCACATATCTTGGAAGTGTGTAAGGGCAGCCATTGAATCTACATACTCTAATGTAGGAGTAGGTGGGAAACTGAATGAAAGAAGAACCCCACTACGTAATCTCTATAGTGGCTACATCAGAGAATCTCTTTCTTTCTAGTTCCTTGTCGAGCATTATTATGATGAAATAAATGAATGCATCATTGGCTCTCTTAAAGTGTTGTTTACTAGCCTCCAAACTGAGGTCAAGGTAATAGTTGTACACTTTATTTACCTCACTAACTATAGTGTTGAGGTTTGGGAAAGCTCTTCCTTTGACCAATATATATACTAGGTAGCTAGTCATGTAGAATTTCCCTATTGTTTTCACCTCCATCAAATACTTATGGAGGGAGTCACTGATGAGTTGTGCTTAGTGGATGTATTATTTATTTTCATGGATGACATAAATGTAGTGATACATTTAATCCTAAAATATTTTTGCATTTGGGATACCAGTGATCTTGTGCAGTAATGTAATTATATCCCCTACCTCATCCTTGAAATCAATTCTTGCCAGTGTCTTAGGCAATCTAGTAGAAGTAGACTTAGGGATTCTTAGCCATTGTTTATTCATCACTCTCTTACATCAAATATTGTTGTTTTGAAATAAATTTATGGATGATTATGGAGTTATGTCTATATACATCTCAAAATATGGTATCAAAAATACTAAATCAATGAAATTTGGGTCTAGACTTAAAATATTTTCCCCTTTATCATTTGAGACCTCTCTCTTATTAGTATCATAATGTTGTGCTAGTGTAAGAACTAACTCTGGGATTTTCACCATTAGGAGAAAATTTGTTAGTTGGGGGAGTCCAGAGTCATAAATACTCTAGATTTAGTGATTCTTGAATTTTGCATTGATAAGTCACCTAGGTCAATATGACCTAAGTCTGTATCTATAATCTCAATGGTGTTGGATTCCAAGCTAAGAGTTACCCTAGGTCCTTTAGACTTAAACTTCATCTCTTTCCTAGACATGGATTATAGGGAGACTGCTAAGGTAGAACCAACTATAAATTTTATAGGTTTTGTAGGTGCTAGAAGCAGGTGGAAACTTTGATGGAACTTGTAGTTGTCTTGTGCAAGTGAAATGTCTATAGGAAAGTGGAGCTGTAAAAATAGGTTGAAATCTATGGTAGAGATTAGAGTTGTGAATTATAGGTGGAATGTCCATAGAACTTGGAGTTGTTCTAAGAAATCAAAAACTCCATGTGTAGCCAACTGTAAATTTGGTAGGGTGTACAGGTGTTAAAAGTAGGTGGAAACTCTAATGGAACTTGGAGTTGTTTTGTGTAAGTGAAATGTCTATGGGAAAGTGGATCTATAAAAATAGGTTAAAATATGTTGTAGAGATTAGAGGTGCAAATTGAAAGTCAAAATTTTTTAGGGACTTGGAATTGTTCTGAGTAATTGAAATGTTCATGGGGTAATATGTTGTAATAATAAGGTTGAAATCCCATGGAAATGGGAGGTACACTTATTAAGTCAAGAGCCTATAGGGATTGTAGAGAACTACCAATGAATATTCACTTGGTTTTTAGGAATATTCACTAGTTTAAATTGGATACCTTAAATTTTCATTATAAAACTTGGGAAAAAACCCTATGATTCAACTACCTAGAAATTTGTAGGAAAAATTGGAAAACAACAAGTATGAAAATAACCCTAAACTAGATGATGCCTATGCAATGTAAAGAAACCCTAAAATTTGTAATTGAAACTTTTAAAAGTGTTTGAAGGAATGAAATAATTCAAATAATCTCAAATTTTAATAAATATGTATTTAAATAAACATAGAAGATTTCAAGGAATACCATGTAGTTGCTAATGGTGGTGTGGCATGAGGTTCTAAGCATGGTTTGAGGTTGTTTCTTGTAGGTGGGTTCACAAGTCGAGGTGGGAACTCCAAAATTCACTTAACAAGTTAAATAATGACTTAAAAAAACCTAATTCCACTTATTTATACTAAAAAATACCTACAGTTAATTCCTTGAGGTAGTAGTTGGCAGAGGTCTAGAGTCCTCAAGTAATTTTGCAATTTTGTAATTTTGTAAATTACATGTTGACCTATAGATTATATGAGAAAGGATAGGTTGACATATTTCAAAATAGGAAGGTATGACTCCAAGAATAATTTGAAATTTTGCATAATTACAAATTCTATTTGGGGTTCCAGGTTCTATAGGCTAGGTTGTTCGCAAGAAGCGAGACCTGGATTACAATTTGCAATTTTGAAAAATTGCAAATTGCTCTCTAATTTTTGGATTTTTAATAGAGTGATTATTTTTTGGGAAGTGTAACTCCAATTTTAATTTTAAATTTTTTAAAATTATAAATTACAAGTGGGTTTTTGGTTTCCACCAGCTAGTGTTTAGCAGGAAGTGGAGGTCTAACTACAGTTTGAAATTAGATGTCTAGTTTTTGCCACTTAGTGTATTATAGGATCTAGAGTCTGGGAAGAAATTTTAAGTTTTACAAAATAAAAATTGTAATCCAACCTTTGGATTCTATAGGCTTAAGGAAATGGAGGATTTGGGGATATTCAAGGCATTTTTCCAAAAAAATTAAGAGGTCTCCCTTAGGGTACTTGATATTTTTATATTTTTGGGACAAAAATATCGACAAGTCCATACTAATAAACTCTTGCATGTAGGTTACTATTATCCTAAAATGGAATCTGATTCTTTTGTTTATGTTAAGAGGTGTGTGGCTTACCAAAAGAATGGTGATCTTATACATGGTCCTTCACAATATTTTCAACCCATCACTACACTTTGGCCATTTTCCACATAGGTTTTAGACCTCATTGGTAAAATAAATCCCAATTCTTCTGATAGCCACAAGTATATTATTGCCACCATATACTAATTTACCATACGTGTTAAACTTATGTATCTAACATATGCCACCAACAAACATATTTATAAGTTTATCTTAAATGATATTATCTACATTTTTATAATCCCATTCAATATCATCTCTGATAATGGAAAATCATTAAAAAATAAAGATGTCAAGGCCCTTTACACTAATTACCATATTAAACACAAGTGGTCCATTCCTTAATACCTAAAAGGTAATAACCAAGTGGAGAAAAAAAACAAAAACATCTTAAAAACTCTTAAATTATTTTTCATTGCATTTGGTCATGACTGACACACGTAGATTTATCCTACCTTAAGGGCATACTACACAACCATCCACACACCCATGGGGTAACCCCAAACTCCCTTGCTTATGGAAATGAGTCAAACTTACCCATTTAAGTCAAGATCCTATCCTTACATATATATTTAAAAAATATTATTGACGATGAATCTTACCACATTTCATGACTAAGTGAACTTGACCTCCTTGATGATAAATGCCTCAATGCCCTAAACCACTTATAAGTCTACCAAAATCACCCTTGCCATAGTTATAATAAGAGGATTAAATACAGGGAATTTAAAATTGATGATCTTGTTTTAAAATTAAACCAACATAATACCAATGTATAATGGGAAAAGAAAGGAAATTTTAACCAAATTAGTTGGGCACATACATATTCATTGCCAAATATGGATCTGGAGCTTACAGGTTGGCTAGGAAGATGGATAAGACATTGATGAGCCCATGAACATCATGTATCTCAAATTATTCTATGCTTGATATATTCTAGTTTTGTTGTACATATCCTAAATGTCAAAAAATAAAAAATAAATCAATCAAGAAATCAAAAAAATAAAGAAAAATAAAAATAAAAATAGTATGTCCAAAAGTCACTTTACGTAAGTAACATGGTGAAAACTAGTTTCTTGTTGAATGTGTAATTCATTATCTATATACACCCTAGTTACTTTGGAGTATCCCATCACATTTTTCACTTTTATATTTACATTTAATCACTTACTCTACCATCATCCACCCATGACATGTTAGCTTAGGGTTTGACCCTTATTCTTGTTAACCATGTCCTTATTCATGTTTAGAGGAATATCTTATATGTGAGCATTATTCTCACGTATGTATCCATAAATAAACACATGTTTCTTTATACATCCCAAAACACAACACATCTATTCAAATCTATCATACATTTATATTTTGACAACATCATCATTCACTCACTTATATTATTGGGAGGAAAATCACTCATCTACTCATCCATAAATTTTCACTACATCATCAATTTTTCATCCATTCCCATATTGGGAGAACTACATCAAGCCTGATATCCCCACTCATACTTTATACATGGTTGATTATGTAATTAGTGATCAGATACATGGGGTATCTAGTGTCAACTCAGACACCACCACCACTGCCTATCATCCCATCATCTAAAACATGATTTCTCTTTTCCATGTCACCATCCAAAATAATATGGTTTTTTTAGAATTTTTATTGTTCACCCCAAAATCTTGATTTAAAGACACTCATGAGGTTGAGTGTTCCAAAGATAAAATTAGGGAAAAATGCATGGGATAAATATATCCCCTCATTAATTTTAGGAATGATGTTGTTTCAATCCAAGGACTGATAATTTTAACCTAATTTAATCAAATAGCATGAACTATTACCACTAGAGATTCAATGTCTATTTGATAAATGCTTGGAATTCTTATTAGTTGATTGAACTTGATTATTGATTGTTATTGAGCTTGGCGTTACCAATTTATAAAACAAGGGAAAGTGTTTTAACTCCAAAATAAATGTAAAATAAAGAGGTAAAATGGAGTAGAAAAGGATATTTCTAATCAAAAGAATGTTAATACTTGAGAACTGAAGCATGGTAAGTCACAATTAAACCACTGTGTGCTTGGTTAGTAATTGCACAAATGTTTAACCACCTAGTGGGAAAGATTATAAAGGAAACTAAATTGAATGCCTGAATCACAACTTATTCACTAAATATAAAAACCTCAAAAGGCATGTAGAATATGAAACATAGGACTTTTAAATTACTTTATAGCTACAAGCACATAAAGCAAAGGGTGTTCTGAAGCAAATGAAAAATACTTAAAAGAAAACTAGATTAGCATAAGCATGATATAATTAATACATTCATTAATTAATAGATCATAACTTTAGTTCTTTATCATAGGCATAAACTCTAAATAATAAATCATTAACAACATTCTGAAGGAAGAATCCAAAGTGAAAACAAGAAAAATGATTTTATTGTGATTGTAACAAAGTTTCTTTGCACTATGTGTCAACCCTTTCAAAGGGAGAAAAATGTCTATTATATAGACATATTTATATATGAATTTCACTCAGCCTACTACTAGGGTGGTTAAAAATATTCAATGATGATTGGGGATGTAGTTGGGATTATTTTGATTCACTGATAGATTTCCCTATTTGAGCATGATTTGTCATTAGAGGCCATGCCTATTAAAGGATGAATTTTATATTATATATTCATTATATCTTGTTATATCCTTACCATGTTCATGCCATGAAATTAATCATTTCATAATAACTAATTTGAATGGAATTTATGGATCAAATAATAATTAGATTTAAATATTGGTGGTAGATTATCATTGGGATTTTCTTGGGACTAACATTTCACCATACCCTGCACAAAATTTTACATTCAATTTTTTTTAGAGGTGTATTAAATTTATAATCTATAAATAGATTTAATTTAGGCCTATTAGATCAATTCACCATTTTAATAGCCTGAAATCTATTATTTTTGGGCATTTTAGTGGATGAGGAACCAATTGCATTTTTTACTGTGTTTTCCAAACTTGGCATAGTTATCTTGGTATTTTTATAGTTTTGATGGCTAGATAGGCCATCAATATCAATATATACATATTATTTTATCACCACTTACACATGGTTCCTCCTTAGCTTCTAGTTCCCTCTCCTTTACTAATCTTTATGGTTAGCTTTGACAAGTCCCATTTTCTTGTTATATGGTGATCCTTTGGCCTTCTAATCTTTAGCTTTATTTTATAGGATTTCATCTTCATCACTACATGGGCCCAAGTTTTCCCATATAATTTTCCATAGTAATCACCATGGTCATGTGTCTTCTCCTAGCTTATTAGGATTTATATGCTTTGGTGGGTGTGTTTCTTAGGTTCACGTGTCTTAGGATTTATTTATCTTCCACTAGTACCTCTGGGCTTTAAGGATCTTCTAAATGGAACCATATGGAACAATAATAGTCCCTTAAGGGGATGGGAATTTATTAATGCCTTCCCAAGTTTATTATAATACTATCATCACTTTGGGTTCTAGGGATGGCACCATGTGGTGTAATCCTGAGCTCTCAGGGGAACTAAAGTTTTGCATTATCGATTCATTCTTGGGTCATCAAGCTCTTAGGATTGTACCCAATGGTGAAATATTAGTCTCTTAGGGGCACATAAATTTACATTACTCATATATTCTCCTTTGGGTTGGGTCACCAAGATCATTTCATGTGGCATAATCTCAGGGCTTAGGGGGTTTAAAAATACTTAGTCAATTTTGAAAATGTTTTGACTATAAATATGTTTTTCGATGAGATTTGGACATGATGAAGAATATATGAGGCCATAGAATTATTTTAAACATATGATAAAACAAGAAAATAGACCAAGTAAGGATTTTAAAAAAAATCAAGTCTTTTCCAAGTAAAGTTTATGCCATAAACAGTCAATTAATACCAAAATCAAAACCATTCATTCACATAAAACAAATATTTAATCCCAAACATTCATAAGATAAAATCTATATAAAATGAAATAAAGTGATCTAAAAGAAAAGACCAATAGACTTTATGCATGCCTAGGTAGAGAGCATCATGATTTATTGAATATTTAGTTGTGTCTCAAATGAATCATTATGAGTATTAATCCAATTTACTATGAAAAGCATAATCATTAGTTGTACTACCAAAAATAAGCCATAAATAGGTCCCAAAAGCTAAATGAATTTTCTAAAATCCTAGGTCCAATATTCAAATAGGCAAATATTAAGGCATTTTATCATGGATTAAGACTTCATAGGCTCAAAGTAAACCTAAAAATTATAATTTAATGTTCAAATATGAAAGTTTAGACTAATTTGAGAAAAAATTAAAAGTATTAGACATAAGCATGGATAGTCATTTGTAACTTAGCATCTAGATAATTATCAATCAACGAAAGGATCAAACAAAGACATCAAAATAAATCTAAAGAGGTCATCTAGATCAAGTAAATCAATATTTAATTCAAAATAAATAGTGTCCCTATTTTCATCCTAAAAATGGAGTGTGTTGGTGAAGGAAACAATAATGGTGACTTCCTACTTGGATATTCTTCCTGAGTATCATAAAGAATTTAAAATTTCTAGTTTATCATCTAAACATAAGTATTAATTACAAACAACTGATTTAAACATAGGTCAAAAAATTGGGCACCAAAGTCTTCTCCAAAACATGACATACTAATCTACTTTCTTGTCAAATACCATCAGTGTGTGTGTTTTAAGTGATTAACCCATTTATAGTTCTACACATGTAGATGGTATGGCATTCCCTTGAACCCAAAAAAGAGCATGTTTGGTGTCACTAAATTTAATATTATCGATCATATCATCATGAAAAAGGTATTTCTATTCACCCCAAATAAGCTAATGTGATTTTTAAATTGTCTCAACCTAATAGTTAAGAAGAGATAAAATCTTTCTTTGGTAAAATAAATTTTATTCACAAGCTCATTTATGTATTTAATAAAATTATGAAGCCTCTAAAATCTATGTTAAAATGGGATGCTAAAATAGAGTGGCATGTTGAATCAAATAAATAATTTCAAGACATAAAAGATGCCATAATGCAAGCACCAATGCTAGTTAGTCTGAATTATGCTAAAGACTTATTCATTTACCCTTTTGCCTCTAAGCACACCATTTTTGCCTATCTCACGTAGAGGTTAGATAGAGAATAATAACCAATTGCATTCGAGAGAACTAATATGAATGATGTAGAGTTGAGATAATATATGTTGTAAAAACATTCATACACTTTGGTCAAAGCTATAAACAAATTTAATCACTATATTCATAGGAATAAATTTCATGGAATCATGTCAAACCTAGCTGTCAATAAAATGTTGGGATTAAAAAAGTTAGGGAAGCGTAGAGGTAGATGGATGAATAATATACAATAGTATGAATTAGAGATAACATCTACCAAGATGGACAAAGGACAAGGTCTTACTTAGATAACAACTAAGATTGATCCAACAGTCACTATGCATCAATTATACTAAGAGAAAGTGTTGTAGTAGAATTGGTATACCCCAATTCTCCATTACCTTATCATTGAAATCCCACATTTTAGACTCAATTAAATGAATAAAATAGCTATCAGACTAAAAATTATGCAATATATTTTTGAATTTAGGAGTTATCTTCAACAATAATCATGAAGGCATCTACCTTAGATGCCTATTAGAAGTTGAAGCTAAAAAAATCATAGCTAATTTCCATGTAAAGTTAGGTGTTAATCATCCTACAACAAATATAATGTCACACAAAATGCTTCGAGTAGAATATTATTGGCCAAACCTATTTAAGTACATCCATGCACATGTTAGAATGTGTCATTAGTGTCAGACCTTTGCCAAAATGGAATGCACCCTACAGTGCCATTGTAACTAGTCATAGAAAGGATGTCATTTTCCTAGTGGGGCATATATTTCATAGGAGTCATTAATCCAAACTCCTTAATAGGCCACAAGTTTATTATTATAGATACATACTATTACATGAGATGGAAAAATGAAGCGGCGACAAATAATATCACTAAAAAATAAGGTGATAAAATTAATGGACAACAATGTGACCAATTGGTTTAGGACCCCAATCTCATTAGTATATGATAATGGCCCTAAATTTCAATCTACATAATTCATTGAGTGGGCATATGACAATGGGATTAATTTAAGGTTCTCATCCAATTATTACCTATAAGAGAATGGATTGGCTAAATCTACCAACAAGAACTTGATTGAGGCCATCAAGAAGTCTTCAAATAAGAAGCCTAGAGAGGGGCATTCAATATTAAAGTTTTCTCTTTATGATAAATGCATCAGACATAAACAAGGACTTAAAAAACCACCATTTATATTAGTCTATAGACTAGAGCCAGTTCTACTAGTAATGCTCAAGCTTCCTACCTATAATTTATGCTACAGTACATGGAATATAATGAAAAGGTAAATTCTAGGTTGTCATACATTGTATAAGTAGAATAAGCTCAAGATGAATATTTACTAAATTTTAGTAAGAATTAAAGAACTGTCAATTGGTGGTTTTAAAATAAATCCAAGGTGAAGATATTTAGTATTTTGGATTAGTGCTATTATGGAACAAAGTCCATGAGAAGAAAGGTAAACATCCCAAGTTTGATCCATTATGGATTGGCCCATGCCAAATAGCTGAGTATAATCTTAAGGATATAGAAGTGAATGATCTTCCATTATCTTTGAATGGGTAGTTCTTGAACTGTTACTTATCGACTATCCCTTCTACTACATCTTTAGAATAATCTTCCTAGACTAGTTTGGTAATGTATAGTGTGTATAATAGTTTAATCTCTTACCTGTTACATTACTTTTTTAGGTTAGTTTTTCCATTTTCTAGTTTATTGTTAGAGTAGTTTTAATTTGGTTTTGTGTGTTTGATTTTATCTCCTAGTTATATTTTTTATTACTTTGGGTGTGTCTTTGACAGAGATCTATTCCATGACTACAACTCATCTTGGTCTCTCCTTAGTAAAAAACTAACTCATGCTCCAACAAATGAAAAGTTACATTAAATTAAGCTGTCTATTTAAGAATATATCAATATAAATTTGAAGAGTTCCCATTTCTAGGTAGATTTACAGATGGGTCATATAGACTGATGATGAATGATGAAGTCATAAATCTAAATATGGTAACCAACATGATTTCCAAATCACCTATTCTAACCATAAGAGTATCCTACAATCTCCTCATATGAGGTAATGAATGAAAAGTGTCACGCAAGTTGAGTAGTCAAATCATGTTGGTATTTATTAATGCTCAGTCTTTCTCTTTATCATAAATTCATGGTGCATACATAAGACAATATTTTTAAATTATTACAATTGTTATTTTTAAGTAACTATAAGCACATAAACTAAATTATGTAATGTTACTTGGCTTAATAAATTATTGGAATAACATTAACAAATCTATGTGGGATAATTCCTTGTCACTAAGGGAAACATATGCAAACATTTAGTTCCCACTCTATCTTCTCAAAATCTTACTTGTAGGTGTCTAAATAATTTTAAGACATTATCTTACTTGAAAATACTTGTAATTAACTTCATTTTTTCCCATCCCTTGTTATTAGCTTAGTTTGGTTTTTGCTTGTTGTCCTTATTTTGTTATGCTTCTCATTGGCTTTAGCCTTGTTGTGTTTCTTTTTAGGCTGAACTATCTTATTTTACCTTGATGGTTCCATTGTTTAAACAATGTTTAATGAAATCAAGGGTTTATTTATGTGAAAATAACATTAATAACATTCTTGGAGTCTAAATGAAAATCTTTCTTGACCATTTTGTTGAGTTGTACTTTTTACTTTTTTATAATTATTGTGGCCTATGATTCATAACTAATTACATGGATTTAAAACATTTCCTTCTTTATTTAAAGCCATAAAATACACTCAACATAAATTTAAAACAAGCATAAAACAATATCATTCTTAATTTTTCTCAACTGATCAAGGAACTTTATGAAGTTTCCTAAATCCATGGATTGGTCCCCAACCCCTAATAGAATTAATAGAAAACCCCCCTTAAAAAGGGGAAGAAAATAAAAGAGAATGAAAATAACATGTGAAATCCTAAGATATTTTAAAGGGTTATTCATGCAACCTCCACCATGGGATTTCCATCCTATTTGGTAGTGAAGCAAGGTCTTGAGGGAGACGAGAGGTATCCTTATTAGGGCTATAGACACCTATATGGAAATAAATAAATGCCCACACCATTTAACTTGAGCTAAATTATTAAATCTTACTCCCTCAAAAGCTCTAATCATTTGAGTAGATCTAAAGGATTGTGTGTAAGTGTAGAACTATAAATGGGTTAATCACTTAGAACACACACACTAATGGTATTTGGTAATAAATTAGCTTAGTATGTCATGTGTTTGAGAATAATTTGGTGATAAATTTTATAAACTATGTTTAAAGAAATTACTTGTAGTTAATACTTATGTTTGGTTGCATGAACTAGAAATTATGAATTCTCCAAGACACTCGAGAAGTATCTCCTATAAGTAAGTCACCATTGTTGTTGCCTTCACAAACACACCTCATTTTAGGGATGAAAATAGGGACCCTATTTATTTTGATATAAATCTTGATTTTATTGGTTTAGATGACCTATTTAGAGTTCTTTTGATGTCTTTTATTGATCCCTTCCTTGATTGGCAGTTAGACAGATGCTAAGTTACAAATGATTGTTCATGTTTATGTCTAATACTTTTACATTTGGCTCAAATCATTCTAATCTTTCATTTATGAATACCAAAGATTAACTTGTAGGTTTAATTTGAGCCTATGAAGTCTTAGTCCATGATAAATGCCTGAGTATTTTACCATTTGAATGTTAGACCTAGGATTTTGGTAAATTCATCTAGTTTTTAGTTTTTAGTTCTTATTTATGGATTTATTTTAGTATTATAACTCATATTATGCTTTTCATAGTAAATTGGATTAATACTCAGAATGTTTCATCTGAGACTTAGCTAAATATTCAATAAATCATGATGCTCTTTGCTTATACATGAATAAATTCTATTGTTCCTTTATTTTAGATTATTTTATCACATTTGCTATAGATTTTATCTTATTAATGTTTGGCTTAAATCTTTATTTTATGTGAATGACTGGTTTTAATTTTTATATTAATTGGATGCTTCTCATGTAACATTCATTTAGAAAAGACTTGGATTTATTGAAAATATTTACATAGTCAAAATTTTTATTTTTTTACATGTTTCAAATATTCCCCCAAAAATTATTCCACCCATCCAAATCTCATTGATAAAAAAATCTATAGTCAGAACCTTTTTAAAAATGACTAAGTATTTTTAAACCCTTAGGCCTTGAGATCATGCCATATGGCATGATCTTGATGACCCATCCCAATAAAGACTCAATACAAAATGCAAAATTCCATGCCATTTGGAGCCCATGATTTTTCCACTTGACACCGTCCTAGGAGCCTAATGACTTGATAATGAATTGATAGTGCAAAATCTTCATGCCCTTAAGAGCCTAGGATTGCACCATGTGGTACCATTCTGGGAGCACAAGAGCCTAGTGTGATGGAAGTATTAGTCTAGAACCAATGAAGCATTAACAAATTCCTATACCCTAGAAGGATAAGGATTGAACCATGTGGTACCATTTGAAGATCCCAAGAGCTCAGAGGGATTGATAAAAGATAAAAAAAAATATTAGGACCACATGGACCTGATAAATAGACCCACCAAAGCATGGAAATCCCAAGAAGCTAAGGAGATGACACATGGACTTGATAATGATTAAATAAAATTATAAGGGAAAATTTGATACCATGTGACAATTATTATGAAATCCCAAAGAATAAATCTAAAGGCCAGGAAGGATGGAGTGCTATGTAGCAAAAAAATGGGACCCATTGAAGCTAGCCATAGAACCTAGGAAATGAGATTGAATAAGAAGTTTAAAAGGAGCCATGTGGTAGTGGTGGAATCATAATATGAGGATACTAATATTTATGACCCGTCTAGCTATCAAA
Source organism: Torreya grandis (assembly GCA_037957365.1). Classification (NCBI taxonomy): domain Eukaryota; kingdom Viridiplantae; phylum Streptophyta; class Pinopsida; order Cupressales; family Taxaceae; genus Torreya; species Torreya grandis. The sequence continues at coordinate 3,532,391 of JARHVA010000486.1, read as the reverse complement.
ACCATAAAAAATCCTAAGATTACTGTGCATCAAGTCTATAAAACATAGTCAAAACATGCATTTGGTTCCTCACCAACTAAAAGGCCCAAAAGAAACAAATTTTAAGGTATTAAAGGGGTGAATTTATCCAAGAGGCCATGAAGTTAATATATCAATTTAACATCCATTTAATCATCCTCTAAAAAAATTGAATGCATAATTCTATACAGGGCATGATAGAATGGTAGTCCTGAGAAAATCTTAATGACAATATGCCACCAATATTTGAATCTGATTACTAAGGGCCTACTAAATTTAATGTAAATTATTTAGTATGGTGTGAGTCATCACATGGTGTGCACATGTTAAGTATCTAAGAAGATATAATGAACATAAAAGGTAATTTAGCATTTGATAGGTGTGGCCTCTAATTGAAAATTATTAGGAAATGTTAGTCCTCACATTAATTTGTGAATATTATAAAGTGAATAATTATGAGAGTAATAATTCATTGGGAGTTATATTTAGTTAATTTTTAGAATATATTAGTTTGTTGTGATATTTTTGTAAGTTACAACAACATTATGTATATAGGTTAGTTGTTATTTACCTATTGACTAATTTGACCCCAAGTCAAATTAGGTAAACCCCCTACGTAGTGAAACTTGTCATAGGGTATCCTAGGGTGTAAAATGTGTCTCATGGTATTAATAAGGTCAAACATTATGTTTTCACCCTTGTCACATTTATATAGTTTGTCCTAAGTCATTATGAGGTTACATTTGAGTCATTTAATGAAGTGGTATGGTTTCTATAGGAGAAAAAGTGTTTTAAGAGGATATTAAACATCACACATGTCATAATATGTCAAGGAAACCATTTTGAGACTGACAAACTATAGGTTCAATATCTTTCCAAGAAGATTAGGTGGTTTTAAGAAATTTTAGATAATTATACAACCTATACAATAGTTTGGTCACATGGGAAGACCTAAAAAGTGTCTCTTCAATTTTCCTTAGTTAACTATCATGATCAAGTAGCTTTAATAGACCTAAAAATTGATCAAAACTAACATTTATTTCCTATCACTCTCCTAAATAAGATAAAAGGTTAATCAATTTCAACTTGATACACATAGGAGGATTTTAGTTGGAGAAAATTCTTTTGGTGGGTTATAATAGTCTCTATTTACTAAAACTTAATGGTCATAGTCAGAGGATTGGTGATCTGCACTCTATGAACCATTACTAAGAGTGTTAGATCCTCTTACCTGCCTACACATCCCCAACACCTTAGTTTCCTTCTGTATTTGCATTATTCTATATAAGCCAAGTGTCTTATGTTATTTTAAAGAGTATGACTAACTTTATCATGTGATTCTCAATCTCGTTTGCATGTGTGAAGGTGAGGAGACTAGCAAGACCATCTCACTTTTCTAGTAGAAGATTCCATTCAAGTCTATAGATAATGTTGTTGAGTTATAGAGTTTCACCCTCATGAAAATGATTCTAGACAAGGCTAAGTGTGTGTTTCCAAAATCTTAAAGATTTTTTTTTATCATACTCAACATGGAATTTTTTGTCTCAAAAGTTTCCTTTATGATATTCAAAGCCTAGGATACTTGATACAATCAAGTAGATGGTGTAGGCCTCTATAGGTTTCATGTTCAAACTTGAAATAAGGATCAAGATATGAAAGGATACACAATGATGTTTGAATGTATTGAGCTTAATTTAAACCTCAAATAATTCCATGAACCTAATGAAGGGTCATTAGGATGATAACAAGATTCTAACTTAGCATAAAGTCATGTATTTGATGTTCACCTACAAGTAGTATTCATCAATAGTCTGAGTTTAATCTAAAAGAAGTAAATTGGTGTTGATATGAGGATGGTTGAAGTCATTTGAGACCTTCAATAAATTCTAAGATCATAGAGAAGACCATTCTAATAATGGTGAGGTCATTATGTGAAGTAAAACTTGAGTTCAATGTTTACAAGTTAGGAAATTTGAATTTGAGACAACTTACCTTAACTAATTTGAATGAGGTTTTACTCCTATGGTATGACATCCCATGGTGAAGTTCCTTAAAGTTTACATAGGCCTAATGGTTTCTCTCATGTATCCCAAGCCTAGAAATAATGTCTTGACATAATAAAGTGGTGGTTTGGTCAAGATAAGGTGATGTAAGTATGATTCTAATATAAACAAGTTCTCACTATAGACTTTTAGTAAGCTACAATACTCTTGAAGCTAAATTGAACCTTAAAGTGCAATAGTGGCACATGATTCATAGATGATGAGAGAATGACACTTAATTCTAAGGCATGAGTTGAATATGCCCAAGTGGAGGATGGTCTAATGAAATACAATAGTAATGCATGGATAAACACCTATAGTATATTTCCAACTCATATCTAATGTTCATCTACATGTAACATAGTCTGACTGAGTAGACGGACTAACTCATGATAGTAGAAAAAGGAAGTTTAAATGTTGAGCATATCCTTAAGGTAGGAGTAAGTTCAAAAAACTATGAGGTTATCTTGGTGACCTCAAGAGGATCTCAGGGCATGAACACAATGTCAAAAGACACCTATAATAATTTCATTTGACTAAGATGAGACACCTACAATTTGACTATAGTTTATGGACTATCCTAGTCAAATTGAAAGCACATGTTTGAAGAGGTAAGTTGAGATTTAGGATGGTGAACATGTTGATACCAATCTCAAAGTATTATTGACACATTCTAAAGTTATCTTAAGAATTAAAGATCTTAACATATAGTCATATCTCAACGATCTCAGGCCCAAAATAAATTATGTGCACAATCCTCATAGTACTATAAGTCTGTCTTGAAATTTTGAAGTATTGAGAACTTTAGAGAAGAGATCTAGCCCTAAAATTTTTTATAGAAAGTGGTCAAGACATATTCTACCCTCTCATAGTTTCACTTTGGTTGATAAGTATGAGAGATTCCCTCTATTCTATCTCAGACAGAGGGCACTCCCAGTTAAGATAACCCTACAAGCATAGTACATGAATGAAGAATGGAGGAAAGGGGGGACAAGAGGCATTATATAAAGGTGTGAAGAGTTATAGTGAAGGTACAAAATGGTTTAGAATCAATCGTAGTAATTAGAAACCACTCAAAGGTGGTCATGGGTAATCAAACATAGTTAAGAATCATAGGCCTAAAACTAAGCCTAAGACCTCAGGGTGATTAGTTCTAATATTAATACCATATGATGATTCCAACCTAGTTGAGATCCTTAAAATGGAGGTATAATATTTATCAGATCCATTAGTTTGTAGAGGAACAATATAGAGTGGTCAATTTGACCTAAAACCATTCGAAGGGTGTCTAGAATGCAATCAAGGAGCTAGAGAGCCATGTTCAAATGCTCATATCTATATATATTGCTTGCATGGTGCCTCAAGGAACTAGGAATAGTTTAATGGGATCCTACACTTAGTTTCAATGGCATTTGTTTAGATATTAAGCATCTATCTTTTATGAACCATTATTAATAACTAGAATAGCTCAAAACCCTTTGAAAACCCTTATCTAGACCTGATGGAGAAGGAATTAAGTAATTTTTATCTATAAGGGGTAATTTGGCCTTGTAAGTGTTTTATACTTTTTGAATACTCTCTTAGGATCCTAGACATCCATTTGGTTTGTATTATCTCTTGTACAGATAGACCTCATTTATTGTTTTTTTATAGGATTTGGGTGTTATGTAGGTACAAAAGAGAATGAATAGGTGAAAGGAATTGAATAAGGTCAATAGGGACTTATTATAACTCCATATATTCATTTCTCACCATAGATAAGAATATAAATACCTCTACTACATAGTTCACTATAGACAGTCTTGGACAAATAGTGAAAATAAGAAGTGACTACCTAGTGAGAAGATGAGAGGTCTAATTTTAGATATTTTTAAAGTATAACTCATGGAGTATAAGTAAAATGGGTTATAAATTTTTTTTATAACACCTCTTCTATATTTCCTTGAGAAAATGAAGGTCATCTTGATGACAAATGTGAATATTAAGGCCAAGAGGGCTAGTAAATAACTATAGATAGTGAACATAAGTGTCAATATAATGAATATTAGTTAGGGAGATATATGATGACTATCATAGATTATTTCAAACCTCCCTAAGATATTTAAAATGTTTCAAGTCTTCCTAGTTCATTTTCAAGCGGTCAAGAGATGCTTCATCATGAAGATAGTTTTAAAAAGGCTATTTGAGGTCTCTACACTAGTTTGAATAGTTTTTCATGCTTCAGATGGAAACTTGTATAAGAATAATGTCATGGTATGTTATCCACTCCACTCTCCAACAATGAAACTAGTTTCTAAGTCTTGACACTTGGATTTGTGACCTTTGAACTTTAATTCTTCTCTCTCTTCTTCCATGCTCTATAAATGTAAGCCATTTTGGATTTTATAATGGAATCCACACCTGGTATGGTTAAGCAATGATGGTTTTAATACCATATTTGACTTTGAAATAAATATTTTCATTCTAGTTTTTATTTCACAAGCTTCTTGTCTAAATGTGTGAAGTGGCGCATAATGAAGTGTCAAGTGATAAGTATCTATCATTGCCTTCTCTCTACACTTCAATGTTTGATGTAAGTAATTCTCCCTCTAATAGGTCACATGAAGTATATGAAAGTGTATTTGTATATATTGAAGTGTAAGGACTAGGATTAGTGTCTAAAATATGACATTTTTTTCATTCACCTTGAGTAGTACAATGCATATCACCTCCATGTTTGAAATACTTATGTTAGAGCAATCTAGGATGTTGAGACTAGTATTGTGAGTTATAGTTCATAGTATAAGTGTATGGTAGTCTAGTGGAGATAATTTTAGTGTATCAAATCATTATAATATATTACTTTTCATGTTTATTCTATCCCTTTTTATCCAAGTAAATAAGTAGTATAGGTGATAATCAATCAAGGATCAATTTAGGGAGCTAGCCCTTAAACCTAGAGGTTTACCTATGTTATAAGCAACCCATAGGCCTAGAGGTAATACAATGTTTCACTTAATATAGATTAGGATTGAACAACCATATCTAGGGTGCAATATTGAGTGGCAACAATTATGGCATACCCAGTGGGACTATTGTCTCAAGCACATATTGTCAAAGTGAATGTTAGTCTTGACAACATCACAAATGCATATGGTGTTCTACTCAGCATTTGGAAACTCCATTCAAGGTAATATCTAGTTTTATATCAAGTTTTATCATTCTTTTTGTTCATACTTCATGGTACTTAATAGGTCAATTAATAGTAGAGGAAAATATCATATAGATCCACTCCTTTAACCTGAACTTCCTCCTGAAGTTCAACATCTTTAGCCTATATTGACCTTTGAATAACAATAATAATTTTCAATCTAATAAGATCAAGAGAGTGAATAGGAACTTGAGGAAAACATGGATAGGCAAAATGCCTTTCCATCTTTTAACACTGAAAATCCCATACACCTTAATGCATATGATGATATACCTCATAATGCTACCAAGAGTGTTCCCACTTTCAATGGGGAAGGTCATGTCATCCCAAGTGATAATATTAAGAACATCTCTAACTTATGTATCTTTCATAACATTACTGAACTCAATACTACAATTAGACTACTTTCCATGTCCCTTGGAGGAAAATTAATTCACTGGTATAGTACATTGTCAAGAGGATGTATCACCACTTGGGATGATTTTGGAGAGTTGTTAACCTCAATGTTTGAGGAAAAAAGTGATCACACATCATGTATTCATCATCTTAACATTATTCAAAGAGGTCCTAAAGAGACTATGCATAACTTCAATGAGATATTTTAGATAACTAGGTATAGGTTGCCTCGTCCCATGAGACCTCCTACAATTTTTGTTTTCCCTACATACCTAAGGGTAATTAAAACTGACATATCCATCATATTACAATCTATGGGTGGTTACACCTTAATTGAAGCTTATGACCTAGTTGTTAGAGCTAATAATGGCCTAATACAAGCTAATAAAATCCTTCCAAAAGTCTCCATGCCTCTTCTACCCAATATGTCTACTTCTACTCCAAATGTTACTCCAATCCCAAATGCAAATACCAAGTCTAAAGTTTCACAAATATATCAAAATATTCCATTACTTTGGATGCAAAATACAAGGACTTAGAGGCTCAAATTAGGAAACTAAATCTATATTATAGAGTTAACCAAAACCCTTATCCCTATCCTGAACAGGGAAAGAGGTTCCCACCTCATCAATATGGTAAAGGTAGAGGGAAAGGATAACCTACCTTCAATAGGCCACCCAATGCATATAATCTAAATTATACTTCTAACACAAGCGTTGTGGTCTTGGTTCATAGTAACTTGATCCATGGAGAAGAGTGGAAACAAGGACAATTCATGGATGTTAATGAAGGTGAGGGACAAGATTTGGTAGCTCAAGGATTATTTAATCCTTAATTAACAACAGAAGATGAGAACTTCATGAAAGCAAATGGATAATGGCATCCCCAAAGAGTGAGCTTGGAAAACTTTCTAGTCGAAGACACATTTGTCCTAAACCAAGGTACTTATATTGCATAAAATACAAGACAAATTAGGAAAGCTTTAGGATATGTTCATTCTGTTGACATAAGTCCAAGTAATCCTCCTACAAGGAATCAAGGTGTGACTGTAAGTATGTCAGTTCCTAAATTTTCTATACTTATTTCAAATTAGAATGTAGAAAGGGTGGCTCAAAGTGTTCCATTACCTCAATATCAAGGCACTTATTTTACTTCAAGAATGCAAGAAAAGGTGAGTGTTCTTGTTTTTAACATTATTGATTCTTTAAATAGTTATAAAAATGGTCTCTCTTTTTGGGAAGTGTTTCACATGCCTAATTAAAATGAGATTCTTCAAGAGCAGCTATCCCAAATTCATATTAGTCCTCAACCATAAAAACATGGTAATGTTTCCCTCACTAATTCTCTCATTAAAATTATTTAACTCTCTTCCAAATTTGAAAATCCCCACCCTTCTACCTCAATCTCATTATTGGAGACAAGCTTATTCATAATTGCATTATGGATATTGGGGAAAGTACATCAATGATTCCCAAGCTTGTGGTAGATAAATCAAGATTGAAATATGATCCATATAAAAAAGGGATAACATAACTTTATGGGAAACTAACTATGTTAGTGGGGCTTGTCAAAGGTTTGAGATTTTTCTTGCATGATTTTCCAATCTTCCCAATCCTTCAAGATATAATAGTTGTTGATTTGCCTGCTCACTTTTCTATGTCTCTCAAGATACTTTACAACTAGTATATGAGTTTATCTCTCATATAATTAATATTTATTAGCCTTAAATACAAGGTATGGAACAAAGGTAACTATTATAACATAACCATTAGCTAGGTTTCATATTGAGCCATATGTGGAAGTAAGATATAATCTCAATTGTACAATCAATGATCAAGAAAAGTTTGTTATGGATGATGGAGCATCCTATAAACTTGAAGGTATATATGACCTTTTTCTAGATGAGCATGATTTTGACACTTATGGGCATGATCCATACACTTTAATTGAAAAAAATGACCTTGGTACATACATCATCCATGAGGAAGGTAATGGAAAATCTGAGGTAATCATTGTTAGTTCCTTTCCACAAGTTACTCAGGGTAGTTACTTAGTTCATGTGCATGATGATTATGGTCTTTAAAGTATGGTAGATCAAGATGATGAGGACCACAATAATATGTTTCATATACAAGATGGATGATTCCAAAAATGTGATAGCCATGAAGTGGAAGATGATCAATGGCAAAGGTTTCATGCCATAGTTCAAGAATTTAAACAATTGAGTAAGTCAAATCCTATTCCTAATAAATGTGAACCTGAGAGCAAGGTTGTTGATGAACCTCCTAATAATGAAAGAGAATGTATTATTAAGCATGATGATGAATGCCAAACTATTGTCAAGAAATTTATAATCATGAAGGATTCTAATGAAGCTAAGGTGGAAATATGTGTGTTTGAAGAGTAGTCCAGATGTCAGTCTAGAGTTGAACTAATTTTAAACATGATGTAATAGTAGGAAGAGAAATTTGATGGTCCTATACATTAATTATATCATGTTTGAGAAGAATTTAAAGTTGAGGCAACTTTGATGATTCCCAATTTTTAGTTTGAGAAGTTCTAATTGGACATGGTAGAAGTCAAGAAAGTTGTAACACCAAAAGACTCTTGAGGAGCTAGATAAAACATTCTAGAGAGATCCAAGTGACATACTTGAAGTCAACAAAGGATCTAAAGATGGTAAGTCTTTTGACCATCTACATAAGTAAGTTTTTATTGATAATTATGCTTCACATGATGGATTTCTTTACTTGAGAATCAATTATGCAAGAGGAATTATCTTTGATACTAGTTGAAGCAATGGTGAATTGTTCTTCACCTTAAGTGTTTGAATTCTTGTACATACTAGGATATGTGTGTTTTTTTATGTTGTGTGTATTTTACCTAAGTGTTCTTGAGAACACAAGTGTGTTTTCTTTAGTGTGTGGTCTTGTGTGTTTGTTTCTTGTTGTTTGGTATGGTTTGGTGTCCTTTCAGAGATAATTTCATGTCAAATATATTGTATAGGCGACTCTATATCCTAATGGATGTGATAAAGCTAATGGTATTTAGCATAGATAGCTTACCACCCTTATTAAATCACCAAAATGTTGACTAATTTGACCCCAAGTAAAATTAGGTCAACCCCTATGTATTAAAACTTGTCATAGGGATCTTAGTGAGTGAAATGTGTCCCATGGTCTTAATAAGGTTAAACATTATGTTTTCACCCTTGTCACATTTGTATAGTTTGTTATAAGTCATTATAAGGTCACATTTGGAGTCATTTAATGAAGTGGTATGGATTCCATATGAGGACAAGAGTTTAAAGAGGATATTCAATGTCCCAAATGTTAAAATATGTCAAGGAAAGCATTTTGAGACTAATAAACTATAGGTTCCATGTCCTTCTAAGAAGATCTTGTAGTTTTAGGTAATTGTACAGACTATAAAATAGTTTGGGGACATGGAAAGACTTTAAAAATGTATTTTTAGGTCCCCTTAGTTTACTTCCATGCTCAATCAGCTTTGATAGACCTAAAATTGATCAAAAATGACCTCTCTTTCCTATCACTCTCCTAGACAGGCTAAAAAGGTCAATCAGTTTCAACCTAGTATAGACATGAGGATTTGAGTTGGAAAAAATGATTTTGGTGTGTGATAATAATATATATGTATTATAAATTCATGGTCATAGTTATAGGATTGGTGATATTTTCTCTATGAACCATTGCTAAGAGTGTTAGCTCTTCTTTTTTGCCTGCACATCCCTAATACCTCAGTTTTCCTTTTATGTTTACATTTTTCTATGCAATATAAGTGGTGTAAATTATTTTGAATAATATGAATACATTTTTCATGTGATTCTTGGTCTATTTTTCACATGTGAAGGTGAGGAAACTAGCAAGACCATCTCACTTTGCTAGTTGAACATTCCATTCAAGTCTACAAATAGTGTTTCTAAGTTACAGAGATTCACCCTCATGAAAATGATTCCAAGACAAGGCTAAGTGTTTATTTCTAACCTATGAAATAATTTTTTATTCATACTCTTCATGTAATTTTTGGTCTCAAAAGTTTCCTTTATGAAATTCAAATCCTAGGATACATGATACAGTCAAGTAGATAGAGTAGGCCTCTACAAGTTTCATGTTCAAACTGGAAAGAAGGATCAAGATATAAATGGAATCACAATGATATTTGAAATTATTAAGCTTAATTAGGACCTCAAACAATTCCATGAACCTAATGAAGGGTCATTAAGATGATGACAAGATTATGACTTAGCACATAGTCTTGTATCTGATGTTCACTTACAGGTAGTATTCATCAATGGTCTGAGTTTAATATAAAAGAGGCAAAGTAATGTCGATATGAGGATGGTTGAACCTATTTTATACCTTCATTTAGGTCTAAGATCATATAGAATACATTCAAAGGGATATTAGGAGTGATTTTTGGAGATATGGTTTAACCTGTTTATAGGAAAGACATTCTTATAATTTTGTAATGCCTGAATGAATATGTAATAGGGAAATATTCATGGTGTGAGAATATAATAATATATTGTGTGTTTTTAAATTATTTTATATGTTTATATTTATTATTTTTATGTTTAGTATATGAATAATTGAACTAAACTCATTACAAATCACTCTCAAGCTGGTCAATTTGTTAGTAAATCAAAATAATCCCAACTATATCCCTAGTCCTCATTGAATATTTATAACCACCCTAATAGTAGGCTGAGTGAACTTCATGAAAAAATATGTATATATAATGGATTTTTTTTTCCATTTGAAAGGGTCAACACTTAGTGTAAAAAAACTCAATCAAAATCACACAAAAAAATCGTTATTTTTATTTTCGCTTTATTTTATTACATGGGAATGTTGTCCATGATTTATTATTTAGAGTTTATGCATATTCTAATGAATTTATGTTATACTCTATTACTTAATAAATGTTTTAACTAGATTGTGATTATGTTATTCTAGTTTGCTTGTAAGTTATTTTTATTTGCTTCATAACACACTTTGATTTATGTGTTTATAGCTATAAAGTAATTTGAAAGTCCTATGTGCAGTATGATATAGGCATTTTGATTTGTTTATATTTAGTGAAGAATTTTTGAGTTAGGCATTCAATTTATTATCCTTTATAAGCTTGCCCACTATGTGGTTAAATGTTTGTGAAATTACTAAGCCAAGCACATAGTGGTATAACTATGACTTGGCATGCTTCAATTCTCAAGCATTTGTTAGATTTCACCAAGATCTCTAAATAGCAAGAATGCAGTAATGTCAAATTCATATAGAGGCAGAATGAGAGCTCTAAAAAAAAAATCCACAAAGGAAATGTTTTCATTAACCAACTTAGAATAAGAATAAAGTACATATAGGGTGAAATTAGGTCACCAAAAAGGTAAAACCCTAATTCAAAATTAGAACCCACTTAAAGGTAAATGACCCTTAATGACTTAATTAACTAACCTAAGTAAGTTGAAAATATATTTAGGTAAAACCACTAGGTGGGAAAAGGCCTACACTAACACCCCCATTGAAGCATAGCTTAGGTGGGTAGAAGAATTGGGTCTTGACAACGAAGCCTGATGAGATACCCAAGCACAATGCAACTCCCATAAACTAGGGTAAAGGAGAAAACTTGTAGGAATAAAACTCCTCCCCAAAAGAAAGCAAAGAAGAGAAGAGAGATAAAAATCCCCACTAAGGTCTAAAATTTATTGTATCCACCTAGTGTCCCCTAGAGGAATGCTCAAAAGTGACTGTGAATCAAAAGTAGATGTAGTGAAGAGTGGTTCACCTTGAAATAGTAAGTTTATCCACCAAGTGCTTGATGGATCTTCAACTAAGGTGTAATTACTATGAAAGGAATGCTTCTCATACTATGAGGTAGATAGGCCAACTACTCTACACCAAGATGGTCCACTAGAAGCAAAGGTGAATAAAGTCTACATAATCCTCTATAACTATGGAATAGACTTCTCGATGTCTGATGTATCGTAGATCAGTTGACCATTTCTATATAATTTTGGAAGGACACCAGAGGTAGGTGGGTCAATAACTAACTCTTGAATATTTGGAAGGTGATAAGGATATGGTGGAGGTGTTTCACTTCACTACTATAGTCATCTACAAAAGAAGAGTTGTCAATATCAAAAAAAATCTTAGGCTAAGAAGTGTCAAAAAGTACAGGTGAGTCTAAATAGGAATCTAAAGGACAGTAAGAAGCAAAGTGTGAGAAGTTATATAGTCAAGTTTGATGATTGACCACTCTTATAGCCAAAATACTATCACTATGTAACTCCCTAATGTATACTTAATTTGGAATGAATTCAACTCCAATGCCCAAACCAAGGTGAGTGATCTGGTAGACTAATAAGAGATCAATTGAGAGTGAGGGCACACTTAGAAAATTATTGAATATTATAATACTCACTTCAATAGACCCTATCTTAAGAACCCTTTTAGAAGTGTTTTCACCTAGTTGTATACAAGACATCTCATATGGTTCTAAGGAACTAAACTCAATCTATGAAAAGTCCATTTGATGTGAAGCACCAGAGTTAATGAACTATGTAAAAAGAGTTGGAGGCAAAATTACAACTAAGGATTTACCCTTTTGTTTCCCCGTGTTATTATTTTTTCCCTTTTCTTTACTAGAGTCATTTGCCTTAGTGGATTCATGGGTTTATGAAGATGGTTTGACATAATTTGAAACACCTATGTTGTTCTGAATAAGAAGGCAGGTAAGATGGTCAATTTTTTTCTTCAAACATTTGATCTCATCATTCTTACCTAAGCAATGCCCACATTTGATCCATTCTTTATTAGGCTTATGACTGGAAGAAGAGGTCACATTGTTTAATTTGGAGGTGGAAAGATTTTCACTCTTCTCATCATTTTTCTTTCTATGCTTTCTCTCTTTATTGTTAGAAGCCTTATCTTTCTTAGCAAGAAGTGTGTGATATTTGGATGACTTCACTGTACCCATCTATATCAACTTATCTTTCCCCTAAATTAGTTCAACAACAAAGATATCTAAATAAGGCATCTTTTATGCAGTGTCAAGAGCACTGTTAGTGGCATGAAAAGTAAACACAAATATATAATATTCAAGACCTAGTTTAGAGAGTATTGATAGAATAAGTTGTTCATCTTTCTTATCAATTCCACATGCTTTCAAGTGCAATCTCAAAAGTTTGAACTTGGTGAAGAAGTCCTGAAGAGTGTCGAATTCATTTGGGATCAATCTAATGAGCTCATTTTCTAGCTTATGTCCTCTCATCACATCCTACACCCCTAATATCTTGGTGAGTTGGGCCCACACTTTAGTAGGTGTTTTGATGTGAAAGAGTAGAATTGGGGAGATAGAAAGACATAATAGTCCATAACCTTTGTCACAATGGTTAAGCCATTTAATTTCTTCTCCAACATTAGTAGGTTTAATCTCAATCCCTATTATAATTTGATGGTAACCCTTGTATTACAAGATGATTTCCATTTTAGGTTTCCATTCATGATAATTAAAAGGTGTAAGCGGACTAATAGAGAGTGAATCCATAGTACAAAAGTAAATATTGTTGCAATAAGTAAATAAGAATGCAAGAAAAGAAAGAATGCATAACACAACATAGTACCCCCTTATAACTATCATTAATAACCCCTTTAAATGTTTAAAATATAAGAATGCTCATATAGATTTCATATTCAACCAAAAATTTGTCTTGAGGAGTAGGTGCATAAGTACAAGGAACTAGAGGGATGTCAGATTTAATCGATAATGCATCCAAGAGAGAGTAAAATAAGGATGAAGTGAGATTTAAGCCATTACGCCATGAAAAAAAATAGATGTTGCAAAAGACCAAAAATAATACCAATAATTCATAGAGATTAAAAACCTATGCACTTTCAAAAAAAATAGCACCCAAAAGGGAGCTAAAAATTGAAAGTTATGACACATATAAGTTCTTACTCCCACATAATCCTGGACCCTTTCCAAACATCCAAAAATGGTAAAAACTTAAATTTATTTATTCATTATCTTTCACCTAAAATTTGATGCCCTCCTGAATGTTACCTAGGGTTCTAGAGCTGCTTTACTTACTCATGCTTTCCACACTGCTTTACTTGCTTAGGATTTTGAAGGAGCTTTACTTTCCCTGGGTTTTGAAGGACTGTTACTCATGATTTCAAACAACTACAACTTCAAGATTTTGAGAAACTAAAACTTTGGGTTTTCAAACAACTATAACTTTAAGCTTTCAAATAACTACAACTTTAGGCTTTTGAATAACTACAACTTTAGGCTTTTGAATAACTACAACTTTGAGCTTTCAAATAACTGCTACTTCAGGCTTTCAAACCCACTTTACTAACAAGTAATTACCCTTCAAAAACTTGAGTTGGTCTACAAAAGTGTAAATTAGATTTTTGAACTTTATTTACAAGATAAGTAATTTCCCTTCACAAACACAATTTGGTCTATAGTAGTGTAAACTAGGTTTTCAAACCTACTTTGCTAGAGAATATGAATTGCAAGTAGTTAGGGGTCGAAAGTCCAATGACTTCTCCAAGCAAGTTGACAAGTTTTAGAATTTTGATTACTTCTAAGTTGTTGGGGTTATAAACTTTGATTACTTCCAAGTAGTTAGGGTTGAGAAGTTCAATTGCTTAAGTCACTAGATTTGTGAGTTTTGCAGGCTCTTCTACTCATCCATACAAATGTCTAACCAATAAGAAGAAAACTTGATTTATAGAAAATAAATGAAATTTCTCAAAAATCTAAGAGAGACCCATTTTAGACCTCAAAAATCCCACAAAAAAATACATTGATAGATTTTTCATCAATGGCCTTTTGACATGAGTTTTGAGGTATAAAAGAATCATGCCTCAAGAGTAAAAAAAGTGGCCATAAATCCATGAACTTTCTCAAAAATATAAGAAAGACCCATTTGATATCTCAAAAAACCTACAAGAAATATGCAACTATATTTTTGATTTGAGGTCATTTGTCAGGAGTTTTGAGTCAAAAAATAATCATGCCTCTAGGGTCAAAAATGTGATTGTACAAAAGAAAAACCAGCAATGACAAATGTAGGAAGATCATGCTAAAGGAGAAAAATGCATGAGGATATCAAGAAAGCTCTGGTATCATGTTAGAGTTCACCAAGATCGCTGAATAGCGAGAATACAATAATTTAAAACCCTAATTCATAATTAGCACCCACTTAAAGGTGAATGACCCCTAATGACTTAATTAACTAACCTAAGTTGAAAATATGTGTAGGTAAAACCACTAAGTGGGAAAAGGCATACACTAACAGTATTAGCATTCTCTTTATTAAAAAATCCTTTTTAATTCTATTTTCCCATTTTTATGTTTATTTTGGAATTGAAACACTCTTATTTTATAAATTGGTAAATTTAGGCTCAACATCAATCAACAATTTAGTTCAATCAGTTAATAAGATTCCATGCATTTATCAAACAGACACTAAACCTCTGGTGGTAATAGTTCGTACTCTTTGATTAAATTAGGTTAAAATTTTAGGTCCTTGGATTGAACTAGCATCACTCTTAAAATTAACAAGGATTTATATTCATCCCATGCATTGTCCCCCATTTTTATCTCTGTAACAATCAACCTCAAGAGTGCCTTCGTAGAAGAATTTTGTAACAAACAACTAGCATTAGAAGGAGGGCATCCTATAAATATTAGTTATTGGTAATAATCCAAGTCTTGAATTAATATTGAATCTATTTAGCCTTGATCCTCATCCTTTACACTTTCTCCATTATTGTATGCTTAAACACACACAACAATAACTAGTGCTAGGAGGGCCCAATTGGTTGTAATTTAAACTTTGATTTTCCAAAAGGGAAATTATAATCTACTAAAAGTTATTAATAATTTTTATAAGCTTTGGAATTCACTAAATTCTATTTTTCTTTCATTTACTTCTACGTTCCCATCCTGTTGTAAGTTTAAAAAACATAATAGTTGGCCTAAGAAGAGTAATTGTGACTAAATTGTGCATGATAAACCAAGTTGGATTCTAGTGAGAGCATTACCTAGTCCCAATTTATCTATGGGATATTGATTTTCTCACCATTATAGATCCATATAAGATCTCAAAATACTAGAGGTATACCTAATTCTTTAGTTACACCTATCATCTCAACCTCTCAGACTACCTAGAATTAGTATATACCCACGACATTACCAATGGATTGGATTTATAGGTTTACCATAAACATACCTAGGGTTTTCCATGAATTACCTATGAACCCAAAGATATACTTGCCAAGAGTCACTCTTATTGAAGTAAGGAATGTAGAGGAACACATAACATCATAAAAAACTGTCCTTAGTTAGACTCCTCAATGTCTAGCTTGAATACATGTTTTATACGATATTCCCTTTCATGCTAATGGACACATAATATGGTTGGTTTTTAAATATCCTTGAGGACTCCATTATAAGTTGGGCCAGTTTAGTAGTAATTTCTTGGCCTAAGTTGGGCAAGTCATAAATCTAATAATCTTATACCAATAGTTTTTATGCATTAAACAAGAGCCGAATGAGCCCATTAGGAATTTTAATTCCTATTTAAAAAATATGTATAATGGAGTCACCAATATTTAAAAATCCAATGCTCAACTAGAATTAGAGATGCATAAAAATGCATTGGACCCATGGACTACAATGTTATTGAGGTGAGACCCTATGGTGGTGACCTTGCCTTTGGCATATGATAAAGATATCAAGGTTAATAGACAACTCAATCCACAATTCCAAATGATGTCTCCCCTCCCTAATGTATTACTGAACATGTTTATATTGAGCCTTCTTTTGAATGCAAAATAGAATGTGCCTGCACCTTAATTGTTGCCTATAACAAATGTACTCCCAATGAGGGGTGCTCCTCCAATTATCACCTGAGTTTTCTTAACCAGATCAATAATGAGATGGTCCCCCAATTAAAAAACCAAATAATGTTATCAAATGCTAATAATACCCAAACCATACCACAAGAGTCTATGACAAATGAGTTGGATCCCATTTAATGAATGGTGAAAATACTAAGTAATGAATTCCTTGGATTATAAAGATAAATGGGAAGCTCTGATGCTAAGAGTTAAAATAATAACTTCACTTATCAGAGACAAACCAAAAATTAAATTCATCCCCATAATCTTCTAGAACCTTCTCCCAATAAACTACCTGAAATCAACTTTTGTGAAATAGCCCTTCCTAATTGGTACCATGTGTATAACACAACCCAAAATGGAGAGTTTGATTACATTGAATTTTGTAGTGCTTTCAAAATTTTACAAATGGAAATGGAAGAATATGAGTTAGTGCCAAACCAACCTGAATCATCTAATGCAAGTAGGCCACCTAGTATATTTATGATTTTATAAACCATGGAGTTCCCTAGCTAAGAAGAGAATGAACTAGAGGAGAGTGCTAGTGAAGTGAATGTTTTACAGTAATTTCAAAGAAGTAATTATTCCATTAGGAACCAAAAGTAACAACAACCCCTCACTACCTCAACTTTTCTAAATAATAGTACAAACCCACCTAATCCTAAGGCTAAGAATGACCCTCCATATCCAAATTATATGAACCCAAATCTCATGTGTATATTCATCCATCTCAATGCAAATTTGGATATAATATTATAGAAGATATTAAAAATATCAAAGCCAACATCACATTGCATGATGTTTCTCAAATTACTAAGCAACGTGATCTTTTACTCAAACCTCTTACTAAAAAGCCAATCTAGCCCAAGCAAAAAATAGATCATACAAATGTGTTTATACATAAAAATAATAAAAAATTACCTCCCTTTCTCATAACTATGAGGTTATTTAGGAAGAACTTGCATAAAATCTTAGAATATTTAGTGGCCTTGAAAAATGTAATGCTTAAAGACATTTGTGAGAAACTAGGTTTAGTCCCTATTAAGTCAGACAAAGTTGTGGTCTAGTTGGACAAGTTCAAGGTAAGAGTAGTAGGTGAATTACTTAATGTACACATGCAATTGGAATCACATCCTAGAATCCAAAAATTCATAGATATTCAAGTTGTAAAAATTCCTTAAGCATATGGAATGCTACTTAATAGAGATTGGTCTAAATATTTAAATGGATACATGGCCACTGACTTCTCTCACATGTGTTTACTTTGGAGAGGTGTTACCAACTAAATAAGAGTGGATAGAGAGCCAAATATGAAACACATGATCATATAATACAATGCAATCAATGAAAAAGTAAACTTAGTACATTCTAATTTAGGGAAATACACTTTGGAAATAAAGCCTATTGTAAACAAGATTGATATTGACATTGAGTTACTTGGGATGTGGTCATTATATATGGATGGATCCCAATCTAAATTTTTTTTTTGGAGCTAGAAACATTTATCTACTTATAGGCTATAATTTCCATGCATGAACAACTTAACAGAATATGAAGCATTAATTATAGGAATTTAATTTGCATTAAGGAATAAAGCTAAGAGCTAAAAGTATTCAATGAATTTGAGCTCATTTTGAACTAGAATAGAAGTAAATTCTATTTCAAATTGTCATACCTTAGAAAGTGTAAGCATATGTCATGGAATTTAATCAAAATGTTTGATGCATTCAATGTCATCCCCATCCCTAGGGAATAAAATATAGTTTTTGATTTGTTAGCATCCTTAGTTGTAAATTTAACCCCCCTTGATGATACTAAGTTACAAGATTTTTCTATTGAACTAGTTCCTTACCCATATGTTCCTGATAATGTCATGAACTTCTAGGTCTTTGAATATGATCAACAAATTATTCAATCCTTAACAATGTTGGGGCATTTGGATCCCATATATAGATGAAGGGGAAAGAGATAATCCAAAAGTTGAACTTGATAAAGATGAAATTCTCAATATCTAATGGAATCAAATCTTAAATGGGATGATCTCTCTATAGAATTAATTTGATACATTTAGCCCTTTGCCCCTAATTAAGAAACCCAAATTTATAAACCAGAATTGTCAAATCATTAACCTTGGTTCCTTGGAAAGACCCCAAAATTTAAACATAGGTCTTGATTGGATGAATGTAGATATTGATCAACTTAAAAATTTGATGCTAAGTTATAAAGATGTAATTGCTTAGGCCTATCGAGACCTCAAAGTCTTCAACCCAAACATGATCACTCATAATCCCCCTTAATCTAGACCAATTATCATTTAGATAGAATAAGAGGCTTGTGAATCCAATCCTTGAGTTTTTAATACACGAGGAATTCCACAAGATCCTTTATATTAGGATAATATTCCTAGTTCACCATTCTACTTAGGTGGAAATCTTAATACCTATCTTGAAGAAAAATGGAAAAATTAGACTATGTATACACTCTAGAAATTTGAACAGAGCTTTAGATAAGGACAATTATCCATTTCCTTCCCTTGATGAAGTAATTTAGATGCTTAATGGATCCTAGATGATCTCTTTCTTGCATATATTCTCAAGATACAATCAGGTTTTATTAAATTATTATGATTGAACTAAAACTACATTTACAATGAAATGGAACAAATTTGCCTACAAGAGAATGTCGTTTGGATTAATCAATGTTGGAGTGAATTTCCAAAGAGCAATGGATTTCTATTTTAAAGGTTTAATAAGTAAATGCAAAGTAATTTACATGGATGATTTAACTATATTTTCAAAACATAGGTCAGATCACATCCACCATTTGAATAAAGTGTTTGAAAGATGCAAAAGGTATGGTATTTCCTTGAACCCCCAAAAAAGTGTCTTTGGTGTCACTAAAGGTGAGATTTTAGGTCATATCATCATGAACGAAGGTATTTATATTGACCTAGAATGAGCTGAAGTGATTTATAAATTACCTCAACAAAATAGTAAAAAAAATCTAAAATATTTCTTTCATAAAATCAATTTTTTTTCAAGTTAATATATAAATTTGTTAAAATTTTGAAGCCTCTAAATGCTATATTGAAAAAAGACATTAAAATAGAGTGGCATGACAAATCAAATAAACAATTTCAATAAATAAAGGATTTCATCATGCAATCACCAATGCTAATTAGTTTGAATTATGTTAGAAACTTCTACATTTACCCTTTTGATTCTGAGCACACCATTTCCACCTATCTCACATAGAGGTTAGATGGAAAATTACACCCTATTGTGTTAATGTGAATTAATATTAAAGATGCAGAAATGAGATACTCTACATTTGAAAAACACACCTATGCTTTAGTAAAAGATAAAAAAAAATTAGGTAATATATTCTTAGGAATAAGTACATGCAATCATATAAGACCCAACTATCAATTAAATGTTTGGCTAGAATGAGCTAAGGCAGTGTAGAGGTAGATGGTTGCCTAAGCTGCTATAGTATGATTTGGAGATAAAACTTGACAAGATGGTTAAATGATAAGGTCTTACTCAACTGATAATTGAGATTGATCTAAGAATAATTCAAGTGTTACAATAGAATTGGTTACACCCTAATTATCCATTACCTTTTCCATGGAAGCCACATTTTGGACTCAATCAAATTATAAAAGAGATCTTAGACTAAAAGTAGTGAAATATATTTTGAAGAGAATTATCTTTAAGAAAAATTATGAATTAATTTATCATATATGCCTATCAAAATCTAAATCCAAGGAAATCATGGCTAATTTCCATGAGAAGTTAGGTGATGGTCATCCTACTATAAATACAATGGCACAAAAATACTTTGAGTAGAATATTATTGGCTAACCCTATTCAGGGATGTCCATGAACATGTTATAATGTGACATTAGTTATAGACCTTTACCAAAATAGAAATCCACCATAAAATGACATTGTATCTATTCATAGAAGGGATGTCATTTTCCCAATAGGGGATGGATTTTGTAAGAGTCATTAATCCCAACTCCTTAGTAGGCCATAAGTTTGTTCTTACAACTACAAACTATTTCATGAGACAAATAGAGGAAGTGGTGACAAATAATAACACTATAATGAGGTGATCAAATTCATGGAAAGTAATGTGACCACTTGGTTTGGGAACCTAGTATCATTAGTATATGATTAGGGTCATGTATTTCAATCTATAGAATTCACTGAGTGGGCATATCACAATGGGATAACCTTAAGGTTATCATCCAATTACTACCTTCAAGGGAATGGATTGGTTGAATCCATCAATAAGACCTTGATTGAGGCCATCAATAAATTTGTAAATAAGAAGACTCAAGAGTGGCATTCAATGTTGAATTTTTATCTTTGGGCTAACTACACTATAAATAAGCATGCACTTAAAAGTTTTCCACTTCTATTAGTCTATGGACTAGATTTAGTTCTAATAGTCATACTCAAACTACCCACCTGCAAGTTATGTATCAGTACATGGAATGTAATGAAAAGGCAAATTATAGGCTATTAGACACTATATAATTAGAAGAAGCTCAAGATGAAGTTGTTTAACCCTAATTTGGATGTAGATCCTATTTAGTGGTTAGGGTTAAGGAGATAAAAATGATAGGACATAAGGGTGAATATAATATCTACAACAAGATAATTAATGTGTTAAACTTAGATTTACCATATGCTGAATTCATAAATTTGAGATAGGATATTAATGGAAAGTAAAAATATGCTAGATATATAAATGATATAAAATAAAGTACTTAGATATGTATAATGATAATATAGTGATGGATCTGGTACATGTAGGAAATAGGCATGAATTAGATTCTGGATCAATTGTCAGATTCTAGATTTGGTGCCTTTAGCTCTCTAAAAACTTACTCAACTTGGGATAACTACACCAATTTTAGTGTTTAGGTTTGATGCTAATGTACTATAAGTAATATGTGCTAAAATAAGATTCAACTACCTAGATGTTTCTAGGTTTGGCTTTTCCTTCACTACGATGAATTCAAATCTGGGTTATGGACTATCGCTCCTAGTGAAATGGTAAAACCCTAGTAATGCAGGAGCATTACTACACTTTTGTAAATATTGATCAATTTCACATAATAGAGTATTTTTTAATTCATGTTCATCTTTAGGTGTTAGTATTAGTTGTTATATCCTTGGTGTATTTTAATTAGGCTCATATAAGCCTTTTCCTACCAAAATCCTTTATTTGAATTTTCAAATTTAGATGTTGAGTTTAGAGACTACAACCTTTTTTTAAGAAGTCTAAAAGTTGTTTTTGTGGGTTAGGGTTAAAAGGTTTATAAATACTCACATGACTCACATAATAGGTCATTTTGGTGAATATGTTAGTAAGCCAATGTACTAAAAGGAGTTACATAAGTAGTTAGGAGTTAGTTATAGGATTTTGAAGCCTTTTTTAGAAGATGGTTGTTAGGTGTTTCAAATAATTTTTCATGAAAAAAGTAAGAGTGAAATATGGGGATTAATTCAAATACAAACAAATGTAACCCCAAATGAAATTAATAAATAAGCATCTCAGTTTTTGAAATAAGTTCTACATATTCTGTGTGTACCTTTACATTATGTGTTTAGTGGTAAAGAGACTATTTATTCATTTTATGACTCAAGAGACATTGTAAAATGTAACCTAGATATAAATTAATAAAAATAAAGATAGTTAAATGAATAATGTTGGATACTAAGTTTAAGAGTTTCCAATGAGAAGTTACTCAGGGAAGACTGGTGTTGCAAGACTTTGTATGTTCACACCTTACCAAGAGAAAGGACTAAGAGAGAGCACATGCCTAGGAAAGGATGTTGAGAAAAAATATTTAACTAATTTGATAAGTATTAAACTATTCCTATCAATAACTTAAGTTTCATATATCATCTTTTATTTTTATAACATAGACTTCTAAGGAGTTTCCAAACAGAGCCTATGTGTTCTTGTGTTCTCTACCAAATAATGTTGCATAAGAGTCCTTTAAGGTAAATATTGTTGAAATTTTGATAGATTAAAATTATATACATTTAAAATTATTTAATTATAATTCTCAATAGGTTAATGTGGGTTTAGTTTTTTTTAATACCATTGAGTGAAAGGAACTAATACACAGTTTGTAGGATATGTATTGAGCACACAGTCAAATAAAAAATGGTGTCAAGAATGTGAAAAAACATGATGAGGGATGGTTATAATTATGTAAAAAGGTGTATAAGGTTATTATAGGTATTTTCCCATACTAATAGTCTATTTAAACCCTTTACAAAGTTCAAAACCTAAATTATATTCCTCTTAGGTCTTGTAAGTCCTCTACAAACCATGTCTAGGGTTTTTGGAGATAAAAGGATATATAAATAGTTTACACCAGTATAATATCATAAAAATTGGTCATTTAGTGGGAATTTATGTTTTTTAATATATTTTAAGGTTTTATGGTCAAATCTATATCATACAGTACATTTGTAGAGGTCTGTGTTTGATACAGAGCACTAACAGGGACCTAAAAAGGTCTAGAAAGTTTTTTTAAGAGGGAAGTTGGGTAATGAAATATTATATAATGATAGAATAAGATAAAGGGTATTTGAATAAATGGTTATTTTTTCAAATGACATCTATAAAAATATGTACAAGAGGAATTAACCTAAAAAAAGGTTAATAGATTGGACTTTGTGAAGGGAGACGATTACAAAGGTTTAGAGATACATGTTGAAGAATGTTTCCAAGTGGATGATAAGTATAAAGGGACCCTAAATAAAATTATAAATAAATTATAATCCACCAAATAGTTATATGAATCTCATAATATTGCATGAAGGATTGATCCACTAAGTCATTACCAAAGGAAGGGAATAAAGAACAAAGACAAAGTTTGAATGAAGTTGTTGACCATCTCTGCATCATTTGATATCAGAGCTAGAAGATTAGTGGGAAGTAGTGGATAAGGTTTACACAAATCAAGTTAAATATGTGTTTTTATTTTCAATTTGTATATTTGATTAGTTTATGAAATAGTGTTATAGGCTGCTTGAAAAGTTGTTAATCATAATTACAAAGTGATTGAAAGTTGGTCAAGGCAGGTTAAAAGCCAAAAGGGGCTCAAGAAGAGTTAAGGAGTCAAATAATCTCAAGAAGAGATCAAACTAAATGATCAAAGGATTGGATCCAAATAGATAGCTTATAAAAATGATGGAGTAAGGTTCAAAAGAATTGATTAAGAGAATAAAAATGGTGAAGATGATGATGGTGGAACTACCCAAGACAAAGGACCAGCTACGAAAGCAAAGGGAAATAGAGTTGAGAAGGAATAAATAAGAAGAATACTTTCAAAGAGAGATGAATGAGATAAAAAAATATATATCCTTGATGAACCTCATAATAGATAAGGTAAGAGAAGTTGATAATGCACATCTTGTATGAGTCATGAAGAATAAGCCACTCAACTGGCTAATAAAACTACTGGTAAGGAGGAGAATGAAATACATGAGATGAGAGAGAGAGAGAGAGAGAGAGAGAGAGAGAGAGAGAGAGAGAGAGAGAGAGAGAGAGAGAGAGAGAGAGAGAGAGAGAGAGAGAGAGAGAGAGAGAGAGAGAGAGAGGTGTTTTTATACAAGAAAATAAAGAGAGAAGTTTATAATCTTTTGTTAAATTAGTATCCAAGTGAACAAGATGAAAGTTATAGCCAACTATGTGATGACATGACCAAGAGGAAGAAGCAGATCATCTTGAGGTCCTTATTGAAGACTTATAAAAGATAAAATTAATTTATAGTTTACATATGAGATTGTTGAGTAGTTATACAGGGATATAACAACATTGGATAATGATTTTCAAGGTGACAAGGAGAGTGAAGAGTAATTAGTTGCATCAAAAGAGAGTTACATGATGGAGGCCAAAGATAGTGAATAAGAAGCCTTAGTTGTACTAATACTCCTATAAGCAATAAAACCAAGAAAAGAGATAAAAATAAGAATAATCAAGAGAGAGATTTACAAGAGGATAAGCAATATATTATTTTCATTTATTTGTGTGTTCTATGTGTAGGTTGGTTACAGGAGCATAAGAAGAAGCTAAAGATGATCAAGTAGGAGGTCAAAGCACAAGAATATAACCTCAAAGCAACAATCAAGAGATAAGTGAAGAAAATGGGATCCATAATAAAGATAAGAAAGCATCACAAAGTCCTAGGTATCTCAAATAGGCTTTGGGATATAGGGGGAGTTATGCTTAGAAGAGGGATGTTGTAAGGGACCAAAATGTCAGATCAATTATAACTTTCATGGAAAAAAAATTCTTCTTCTTAATAGTATGATGTAGGAGCATCACTAAATTTTTTTAAATATTATTTAATTTCACATAATAGAGTTTTTTTTAAGTCATGTTGGTCTTTATTAGTTAGTATTAGTTGTTATATCCTTGGTGGATTTGAATTAGGCTCATATAAGCCTTTTCCTGCCAAAATCCTTTGTTTGAATTTTCAAATTTACATGTTGAGTTTAGAGACTACAAACTTGTTTTAATAAGTCTAAATGTTTTTTTATGAGTTAGGTGTCAAATGTGTCTAAATAATCACATGAATCACATAATAGGTCTTTTTGGTGAATAAGTTAGTAGTTAGGCAACATACTAGAAGGAGTTACATAGGTAGTTAGGATTTAGTTATAGGATTTTAAATTTTTTTTGAGTAGATGGTTGTTAGGTGTTTTAGATAATTTTTCATGAAAAAATTAAGAGTGAAATATGGGGATGAATTCAAATAAAAACAAATGTAACCCCAAATAAAATGAATAGAGAAGCATCTCAGATTTTGAAATAAGTTTTGCCTATTCTGTATGTACCTTTACATTTTGTGTTTAGTGGTAAAGAGAATCTATATTCATTATATACTTAAGAGACATTGTATAATTTAGCATAACTTAAAATTACTAAAAATAAATATAATTAAATTACTAATGTTGGATATTAAGTTCAATATTTTCCAATGAGCATTTACTTAGGGAAGACTGGTGTTGCAAGACTTTGTATGTTCACACCTTGCCAAGAGAAAGGACTGAGAGAGAACACATGCCCAGGAAAGGATGTTGATAAAATATATTGAAATATATTTATAAGGTATTAAACTATTCCTATCAATAACTTAAGTTTTATATATTATCTTTTATTATTATAACATAGACTTCTAAGGAGTTTCCAAATAGAGTCGGTATGTTCTTGTGTTCTCTACTAAACAATGTTGTACATGAGTCCTTTAAGGTAAATATTTTTTAAATGCTGATAGATTAACCTTGTATACATTTATAATTATTTAATTATAATTCTCACTATGTTAATTAATTTTGGTTTAGTTGTTTTCAATACCCTTGAGTGAAAGGAACTAATACACAGTCTATAGGATATGTATTAAGCACACAGTCAAATATAAAATGGTTTCAAGAATGTGAAAAAACATGATGAGGGATGGTTTTAATGATGTAAAAATGTGTATAATCATATTATATGTCCTTTCCCATAATAAAATATATTTAAACCCTTTAAAATTTTTAAAACCTAGATTATATTCCTCTCAGGTCCTATCATTCTTATACAAACCCTATCTAGGGTTTTTGAAGATAAAAGGATATATAAATATTTTTCACCGGTATAATTTCATAAAAATTGGTAATTTAGTGTGAATTAATTTTTTTTAATATATTTTAAGGTCTTTTGGTCAAATTTATATTGTAAAGTACATTTGTAGAGGTATGTGTTTGATACAGAGCCCTAATAGACCTAACAAGGACCTAGAAAGGTCTAGAAAGTTATCTTAAGAGGGGAGTTAGGTAATTAAATATCGTATACTAATATATTAAGATAAAGGGTATTTGAATTCATGGTTATTTTTATAAATTTCATTCATATAAATCTATACTAGAGGAATTAGCCTAAAAAAAGGCTACTATATTGGACTATGTGAAGGGAAAAGGTTACAAAGGTTTAGAGATACATGTTGAAGAATGTTTCCAAGTGGAGGAGAGGTATAAAGGGACCATAAGTAACATGATAAATAAATTATAATCCACCAAATATTTATATAAAACTCAAAATATTTCATGAAGTATTGATCCACTGAGTCATTATCAATGGAAGGGAATAAAGAACAAAGACAAAGATTGAATGAAGTTGTTGACCATCTTCACATCACCTAGCTTTGAATTTTCAATGTCATCTTGGGTAAAAATGGGTTAGTGAGAACATGGTGTCAATATGACCTAAAATGACCCCATTTTCAAAGGGCATTTCCTACATAGACAATACTCCAAAAGAGGGCATCAGACTCATGTAGTTTTCCCCTACATGTTGGCTTGTATGTGAATCATGTATTGTGTAAAAAAGTAAAAAATTAACCTAGCTTATAACTTGTAAAATATGACCTTATGATTTCTCCTTTAGTAATTCAAACCTATATCTATGTTGTTCCTTTGATTTATATTAGAATAGGGAAGAATAGAAACATTTTTGATAACTTGAGTACTTCTTGAGTGTTTTTTTAGTCTAATTGATTAGTGAGGAATGAATGAGGGTTGATATTGTGTTTATACCAATCATATAAGAAGATAACTCAAATTAAATCACTTAAGCCAACCATTTTAATATGTTTCATTTGAAAATTAGATGACTCTTAGGGCATTAGACACTTTTATCAGGCCAAGATGGTATTATTGACATTACTATCTGACATGGATGTTAGTGTCCATGGAGAAAAAGAGTAGGTATAAGCTCAAAATTTATAGAGCTATAAGATAAGTATATTTTAATCATTATATTCAATATTAGATGTTTGTGTCATTAATATAATTTTGGTTTAGCTAAGAAATAGGCTAAGGGGCACAAGATAGAGTAGATACAAGGCTTGTAGAAGTAAAGAATGTGTAAAACTAAGAGGAATAATCAAGGTCATGAGTTTTCCAAGTTTACATACTGAGTTGATACATAATCACAAAACATATTATACATTTTCCCCCATTTAATCAAGTAATGAAATTTATAGTTTAAATGAAAGGAATAAGTACATGGGTGTGTATACACATCTTGTCTTTGATTGAGTTTAATTTAAGTGATTTATTGGAGATGGGTTTGATAATTTTATTGGTGACTGACCTATAAACAAGAGAATTTTATAGTTTATAATCAATGCATATAATTTGGTTTAAAATTAATTGAAATGGATTGAAATTGAAATATCAAGGTTTAAGATTACACATATGTGTAATTGTAATTGCCTTGCCTATTAGCAAGTTATTTTTTCAAAATATGTATCATTGTAAGGATTTGAAACTAAGATTAGGATAAATATAGATAATTATTTAAAGTGAATATATCCAAAGAGATAAATAGAGAGAGAGATTAGAAGGCACCTACCCCCAACTTTGGAGCATGAGTGAGTCACCACCTGGTAGTTGAGAATAGCTCAACCATGCAACCCAATGATGATATGTATAAATTGGTGAGTTTGGATGATCAAGTTAAAAATAAAAAAAATTCAAGATTGGGTGATTTAATCACCCTAACCATACCAAAAGGTTAGCCAACTATTGTAGTATATTGCCTTGCTAAAGTCTGTAAAAGTTTACTGGGTATCAGTACATGTAATAATCTTGGAATTTGAATTTTATTTTTATTTTATAATATTAGGCACATATTGCATAACATATTCACCTTATATTTATCTCATTCCATAAATGTATATCTAAATCATATAACTGTGTGTTTTGGCAATTCTTAAAATTGTGTAAGTGTGGAGGACACACTTCTAAAGCATTCCCCCACTATATATGGATAAATTTAAAAATAATATAAGTTCCAATGTGGAGGACATGTTTCCAAAACATGCCCCCACTATAAATTGAAGATGCTAAAAATTGAGTAGTTGTGGATAACATGCTTTCAAAGCATGCCCCCACTAAATCTATGAATTAAAAGTACTAGATTGAATTAATGTGGAGGACATGCTTCCAAAGCATACCCCCATCAAATATAAAATTTTAAATGTGTGGAATCCATGTCCATATTACATTCCCCCATTGAATCTATAAACTGATGTAAGTACCATATATTGTGTGAGTGTGGATAACATGCTTCCAAAACATGCCCCCGTTATAATATAGAAATTGTGAAAGATGTGGAAGCCATGTCACCATGACATGCCCCCACTAATATTCCTACCTTGAAGTGAGATAAATATAGTACTTGGTAGTTATCTCACCTTAAAAGGGTAAAATAATTGTAAATTTTTGAATGTAACCATGTAGCATATAGAAGGAAACATGTCTAGGTAGATGTAACATTGAAGCATATAGAACTAATATGATCACATGTATGCCTAAGATGCATGATAAATATCATGTAAATGTCTAGATAATAACATTACAAGCTCAATAAGTAAACAAGCACACACACAATATCACTCAAAATAAATTCAAAAGGTAATGGTCCAAGGAGATGGCAAACAAGGGGCATGTTCAAATGCCATGAAATCAAATAGACATGATGTAGTGAATTGTACACAAAATCAATAAATGAGATATTCAAATGTCTAATAATCCAAAAATAGGCATAAGGGCCACATACATTGGAACATATTCAAATTCTTGAAAAAGAGAGACAATATCAAGGAAAAATACTAAATGAAGTGTGTAAAGGGAAAAACATAAGCAACCAACATAAACATGTCATAGTGTCCCATGGATCAAAGGTGTTAAAAAAATGTCAAGTACATAGCATATCAAATATTGTGTTTAATTTATAACCATGGATAATAGGCATGTGTAAGTACATATATAAGCTCAAAAATGAAAACCTGTGTATATCAAGATCATAGAAGATAGATGCCCCCAATGTCCTAATGACATGAGTATAGGGAAGGACCAAATAAGTGTATAATGTATATGTGTATACATGTGTATGTGTATGTAGGATTAAAATGATATGCTATTCTTCAACATGGAACTAACACATATATGCCAAGTGACCAATAGAACATGTAGGTGACAAAAGTATTTGTGGATTTTTTGAATGTTTTTGTTGTATTATTTATGATGAGGAAATATCATCTTATCATGCCATATAATGGATGGTCATATATCTCTCCCCTCATTGTGAACCTTAGAAGGTCAAGTTGTATCCTTTACATTATTTCAATCATGATTGTCTAGGTTAAGAGGGACATAACATGTTCCTCATCACATTTTGCATATATTTTAGAATATGTAATGATATCATTGGAAATATGTATTAACTTTCCTTCATGAGGGAAAGAAATGCCTTATTGATTTTAGTCAATTTATTCTTCCATTTTATATATCCAAAGCATTCCAAGTGTAAATGCATATGGAGATGTGGTAGGCATAACCCAAAATCATGTTTACATTACTTTAGGACCACAAAAAATTGGTATTATTATGTTTCCCAAGGATTCTTTCTAACTGACCTTATTTTACAAATATTGTAAGTTTAAACTGAGCTAATGAAAACTCTTTATGTTAAGTGGTTTTGATTTATGTAGGATCAATATGGTTGTGCCAACAATAAGCACCACCCATGTGTAAGGTAATTGTTAAATCTTGGTGATGTGTGCATTTTATGATTTTTTTGTGAATCTAATTCCTTTGGAGGATCCTCAAATATTAAAATTTTGGTCATAGATAAGATCTTGAATCTTGTGTTTCAAGTTAAAGCATCTATTTGTAGCATGCCTAGGGCTTGGGTGATAGTCAACATAAGCATGTTCATCATATCCTTTGGGTAGAGGCTGACTCATATCAACCTCAATAGGATGAGGGAGAGATATAAGTTGGCACTCTAATAACTATAGGAGTAATGAAATTGGGGACTTGGGTAGGATTATAAATTGTCTCCTTGGTGCCTTAGATAATATAATATGCTTAGGTTTTTGTAATGGAATAATATGATTTTTTTAATAAAGTTATTTTTGAGTCTAAAGACTTATTCTAATTCTGTAACTTGTGTAGTAGCTTTCTCATATTTGATACTAGATCTTCTAGGGTTTCATAAGTACAAGAACTAGGTATGTCGGATTGAACATTCATATGTATACCATCAAGGGATGTTGTAAGGGTTTTGTGGTTACCCATTTTGTTTATAACATTATGATTCACCTTACCCTTTGAAGAGGGGTTAAAATGAACCTGGTTAGAGGTGTGAAAGTTGTCATCCTCTTTTATTTTTGAAAGGGGAATAAAATCCTCTTTGTCATTTTGAAATGATATAAATATTTAAATGAGGATTGGATAGGAAAGGCATACAAACTTTAGGGATCAATCCATGTTGTACATCTTTTATGACAATCAAGGATCAACAACAAAGAAAATAAATGAAAAAACCCTAGATGGCCTAGGTTTTGATGTTTAAATATTGGGTCCACCAAATGTTTAACCCTAATTTGGATGTGGATCATATTTAGTGTTTAGGGTTAAGGATATAGAAATAATAGGGAATAATGGTGAATATCAGAGCTAAAACATGCTAATTAATGTGTTAAATTCAGATGTACCATATGTTAAATTTATAAAGCTAAGATAGGATATTAATGGAAAGTATAACTATGATAGATATACAAATAACATAAAATAAAGTAATTCACTATTTATGATTCTAATATAGTGTTAAATATAATACAAGTAATAAATAAGCATAAATTATATTCTACACCAATTGTCAGATTATGGATCTAATGCCTCTAGCTCTCTAGAAACTTGTGTCAACCTGGGATAGTTATGTTGATGCTAGTGTTTGGGTCATGGACTATCACTCCTAGTTAAATGGCAAAACCATAGCTTTGCATCTTCAATGTGACCTTGGGGGGAAATAGGTTAGTGGGCACATGGTATCAGCCTAACCTATAATGAATCCACTATCAAAGGGTGTTGCCTACATAGCCAATTCTCTAGAAGAGGGCCTTAGACTCATGTAGTTCTCCCCTACATGTTGGCTTCTGTGTGAATCATGTAATGTGTAAAATAAGTACAATAATGACATAACTTTTAACTTAGAAAATATGTCCTTATAAATACTCCTTTAGTGCTTCAACCCTGTAGCTAGTTTGTTCCTTTGACTGATATCATAATAGGGAAGAATAGGAGACCTTTTGGTAAATTGAGTTATTCTTAAGTGTTATTTTGGTCTGATTTCTAGGTGAAGAATCAATGACAGTTGATATTATATTTATACCAATCCTATCAAGAGATAACTCATATTAAAACACTTAGGCTAACCATTGTAATGTGTTTCATTGAAAATTGGATGACTTTATGGCACTGGACACTTGTGGCAGGCTAAGATAGTAAAAACAATACTACTATCTAACCCAAACATTAGTGTCTATGGAGAAGGAGAGTATGCACAAGATTATAACTTACACAAGTGTAAGATAAGTATATTTTAAGCATTATGGGCAAGATGGGATGTCTATGTCATCAATATAAGTTGTTAAGACTAAGAGATAGGCTAAAGGGAATAAGATAGAGTAGATACAAGGCTTGTCAAAGAAACACATGTGTATAAATATGAGGAATATCCAAGGTCATGATTATAATACTGAGGTGCTACATAATCATAAAATATCATTTACATAATCTTTACTAAATTTTAGTAAGCATCAAATCACTATCAAGTGATGGTTTGATAAGAAAGCCAAGGTGAAGTCCTTTAGGATTTAGAATCTAGTATTAATATGGGATAAAGCCCATGAGAATAAGGGTAAACATTCCAATTTTTATCCACTTTAGATTGACCCATACCAATTAGCCAAGTTACTTAGGTAGAATGTTTTCTACTTAAAGGATCTAGAAGGGAATGATCTTCCATTATCCTTCAATGAGTAGTAATTGAAGCACTAATTCTAAATTGTCCCTTCCACGACATCTTTAAATAAGTGTTTTGGATGAGTTTGGTAATGTATAGTGTGTATAATAGTTTAGTCTCTTATTGAATTTACTTTTTAGGTTAGTTTTCATGTTTTCTAGTATAGCATTAGAGTAGTTTTAATTCAGTTGTGTGTGCTTGCCCTTATCTATTGGTTATTTTTTTTATCCCTTTGGGTGTGTCTTATATGTAGTCTTATTATTTTACCATATTTTGTCTTGTATCTCCTTTTTAAATAATTAACTGATGCACCAATAAATTCAAAGTTGAGTTGAATTAAGTTATCTATTTAAGAATATAGAAATAATAATTTCAAGAGCTCTCATTTCTAGGCAGATTTATAGATGAGTCATCCAAGTTGGTGATGAATGATGAAGTCAAAAATTATAATATTATAACTAACATGATTGATAAAACACCTATTTTGACTAGAGGAATACCCCATTATTTCCTTGTTCAGGGCAACAAGTAAAAAGTGTCACCTAGGTTGAGTATTTAGTTCATTATGGTATGTATCAATACTCAATCTCTCTCTTCATCAAATATTCAAGGTGTATACCTAAGGTAATATATTTTAATTATTCCAATTAATATTTCTTAAGTATCTACAAACACATAACTAAATTATGTAATCTGACTTGGCTTATTAAATTCCTAAAATAACATTAGTAAATCTATGTGGGATAATTCCTTATCATTAAGGGAAACATAGGTGAACATTTGGTTCCCCATATGCCTTCTCAAAATATTGCTTGTAGGTGCCTTACTAATTTTTAGGCATTCTCTCCCTTGAAAATCCATGTAATTGACTTCCATTTTTCGTATCCCTTGTTATCTTAGTTTTTTTTGCTTGTTGTCCTTGTTTTAATTTTCTTCTCATTAGGTTAAGCCTTGTTGTCTATCTTTTTAGGTTGAAATGTCTTATTTTATCTTGAGGATTCCCTTGTTTAAATAATTATTAATGAAATAATGGTCTATTTGTGTGAATATAACATCAATGTCATTTTTAGAGCCTAACTAAAAACATTGCTTGAACATTCTATGTGAGCTATTGTACTTTTTACATTTTCAGAATTATTGTGACCTATGATTTTTAACTAAGCACATGGATTTAGAAACATTTAATTCTTTATTTAAATCCATCAAATGCACTGAACATAATTTTAAATCAGGCATATAACACTATCATTTCTTATTTGTCTCAATTGATCAATGAACTTTCTAAACTTTACTAAACCTTAGGCTTGGTCCCAAACCCTCAATAAAATGAAAAATAAAACCCCTTAAAAATGGGAATAAATCAAAAGAGAATGAAAATAACATGTGAAATCCCAAGATCCTCAAAAGGGTGATATGAAAAACCTCCACCATGGGCTTTCTGGCTTGGTTGGTAGTGGAGTAAAGTCTTGAGGGAGACTAGAGGTATCTCTATTGAGGCTATAGACACTTGGATAATAATGGATCAATTCCCATGCCATTTATCCCCTAAGAATTTTTTTAAAATATTACTCCCTTAAAAGTTATAATCATTTGATAATATCTGAATGATTGTGTGTAAATGCAAAATTATAAATGGGTTAATCACTTGAAAGTCACACATTGATGATCTTTGACAAGAAAATAGATTAGTATGTCATGTGTTGGATTAAACTTTGTTTTCCACTTTTATAAAATATGTTTAAATAAATTTATTGCAATTAATAGTTATGTTTAGATGCATGAACCAAATTTTTTTAATTCTTTAAGATACTCAAGAAGTATCTCCCAGTAATAAGTCACCAATGTTTTTACCTTCACTAACTAACCCCATTTTTAGAATAAAAATAAGGACCCTCTTTCTTTTGAGCTAAATCTCAATTTACTTAGTCCAGAGGATATCTTTAGATTTATTTTTTTGTATTTATTTGATCCCTTCATTGATAGGTAGTTAGTCATATGCTAAGTTATAAATGATTGTTCGTGCCTATGTCTAATACTTTTATATTTTGCTCAAATTAGTCTAAAATTTCATAGTATAACTTGTAAGTTTAATTTGAGCATATGAAGTCTTAAGCCATGATAAAATTACTTATTATTTTCCCATTTGAATTTTTTACCTAGGCTTTTGGTAAATTCATATGGCTTTTGGGACCTATTTATGGCCTCCTTTTAGCAGTATAACTCATTATTATGATTATTGCAATAAATTTTCTCATAATGCCTTATTTGAGACTTAGATAAATATTAAATAAATCATGATGATCTCTACCTATGTGTGAATCAAATTTATTTTCCCTTTATTTTAGATCATTTTACTACATTTTCTATATATTTTATCTTATGAATGTTTGGGCTTAAATCTTTGTTTTATGAGAATGATTGGT